>OX451352.1:7200000-7800000 GCA_949629185.1 Apamea crenata
TAGAAATTCTGCTGGCTTGGGTGGCCCCCTGTTCGACTATATTGTTTCGAGAAGAAAACATTTTAATTTTCACATTCAATTCGGCGAGGTTCTGTTCAGCTTCAAGTTGAACTTCGCTCATTTTCCCTATGTCGTCAGTGGAAGGTATATCAATCATACGAAAGTAGTTAGTGAGGTCTTCGTTAAATCTCTTTAACGACGATTCGAGTTTAACCTTTATAATTTCTGCATCATATCTTGTCTCATCGTTATGTATAGAGAGGCTGGAGGATAAGCTAGACTGATGTGCGATTTGATTTGCTAATAGTTGCAAGCGGTGCAACAATAATTCTTCCATATTTGCACAGGTCCTGTAACCGAAAATTGCATCACACCCCTGCTGTTTACTAAAATGCACCGCATAATCGTTTTTTTGAATTATTGTTTTATTACACAACAAACAATAATAAGAGAATTCCCCTTTTCTCATAGACTTACTCTAGAAGTGTATGAGTTTATGAAATAAATTAAGCCAAACATTGTGATTTGATGTCATTACCTCATTTGTAATAGTCTCTATTCAGATGTTTGTGAAATTCTATCAGTGTACCTACTTATCACTATCATTTACTTTTAGTTTGTTAAAAGTTCTTCAAATCTGAGTTTGGCAAGTATTTATTTATAGGTAAGTACTCAATAATTACTAGTAGGTTCTCGCTACCTCTTTTGTTTTCAAGTAAGAAACATTTACTTTTAAAAGATATAGATATTCTACATTTTAACTAAATATTCTCTTGTGATATATCTAACTTTTAGTATTGATCTTACCCCCCTGTTATGTGAGGTGTAATATTATTTATGCATTAGTCATATTAACAATCTCATTTGGGTGCTTGGTGCTCGCTGAACTTTCAAATAATTAAATCATCAGATTTCTGCCAGTGTCAGTTACTAAAGGCAAGTAAGTAAATGGGTAATCTTTATTTGAAGAAACTTATTTCTTTGTAATTTGTATGCACGCTCATGGCATAAAAATTTATAGGGTATGGTTTCATCTACCAATCTTAATAAAAGTCTATTTACCTCGTAGTAGTGTAGGTAGGTAGGTATCCGTAGTTTCGTCTACGCAGCGGATCGTACTCAGAGCTATCCTTTCCGATAGGTAATAGGTCGTAAAATAATAGCCCAAGTTGGTCGAGGTGTTTTCTGTAAATCCCCGATTATCACATCAATCCTTATGTTTTTTACAAAAACAATATGGCAATTCTCATGGGCCATTTGGTTTTTATTAGGATACGATCATAGATGACGAAACAAATCGCTATGACTATGATTATTTATTCAGATCGAATTTACAATTCACTCAACAGTAAGTTCAATCGTTCAAATTACATATATTCATATTGAAGCAGCCCACATACTAACGGGCATACAGCACGTCCGTCCGCACCGCCGCACGGCCGGGCACTGAGGGCCAACGCGCCGACCGCTCTGTATCATGCGCCCGCGCTGGCGACCTGCGCCTCCTCCGCCGCACTGTGACGCCATCGGACGACGTGCCGCCTTGAAGCCAAATGATATACTGCGCACCGCTGGTCGCTGGTCGCTGAGATCGCGTCGCCCCCGTAAGGGGGCGAGGCGAGCGGTACCGGGGCTTTGCCCCCCGGCCGCAGAGTGCTTTGCGGTGGCCCGTAAACACGGGCCCCTCATGGTGTTAGCACTAAAAATGGCTGAAGGCCTATTTGAACGCGCGTGAGTTGCGCGCGTCCATGTGTGTGGTTGCTATGTGTTTTTCTGTAGGCGCGCCGCGGCGCCGACTCACAGCGCCGCTATCTTCACGACACCTCGGCGGTCTGTCCCCGCCAGGTGAGACCCCCAGTTACCTGGGGGAGGCCCGGCGGGGGACGACCAGCGACAGAGGTGCCGACTCGACGCTCCTACAGAATATAGGGTGTGTTGCTCCCGCCCGTCCCGTTTCCAGAGCTAGCCGGTTACGTTTCGGGCTAAGAAGCAGTCGTGTGTGTGAGGGCGGTATTGTGTTGTGTAACACCGCCCGGTGTCTACGTGTATCGCGGCCCGCGCTGCGCATACACGTCTGAGTTTGGCGTCTGTACAGTGGTGACTGTCTGTGTACGCTACGTAACGTGCCTATATTAACTTAGAACACGTTACGTAGTGAATGTATGTTGTGAGTGTGAAGTTCAGTTGTGTCTAGTGAGCCGCGTGTAACCTGGGTGCGGCTCACTAGAGGCGTCAGTCCGGTGGTGTGGGGTCGTCGTCCGCTACCAGGTCGCGGGGCAAGGGTTTCGCGTCGGGGGGGCGCGCGTGCCAGGGCGCAATGTCCTGGATATGCGGCCAGGCCGATGCGTCGGCACGCGCGAACATTCCCTTCGCGAGGTGCCGCACAAACTCATCCAGGCTCTCAATCCCGAGGTCGCGCTGGATTACGTCGTTCCTCACGTAGCGAGGAGCGTCAACTATGGTCCGCAACGCATAGTTTTGTTGCGTGCGGAGCGTTTTCCGGCTCGACTCGCTCGTGAGGGCGAACCATGCCGGTGCGGCGTACGTCAAGATTGGGCGAATGTACAGCTTGTACACGCCCAACTTGACGCGCGCCGGGATGCGGGACGAGAGCACTGGTTTAAGCAGGTGGCGGGCGACCCTAACCCGTGCGGCGACCGAGCGGACGTGCGGCCCCATTGAGAGCCGACGATCGATAGTTACCCCCAGGTACTTGGCCGAGGGCGACCACGCGATGTCGGCTCCTTGGAGTCTCAGGGGTGGTGGGAGGTGCGTGGACCCGGTGATGATCGCCTGCGTCTTACCCACGTTCACCGACAGCCGCCACTTCGACAGCCACTCGGGAAGCAGCTCTAGCGCGCGCTGCATCTTGACGGCCGCGTACTTCGCATTGAGCGATGTAGTAATGTACGCGGCGTCGTCCGCGTACAGCGCGAGCATCGCCTCCGAGGTAGTGGGGATGTCGTCGGTGTAACGTGAGCAACACGCCGGCGAGATACAGCTGCCCTGCGGTACACCCGCGAGCACCGGCCGGGCGCCGGATAGCGCCCCGTCGACCACCACCCTGAAAGTCCTGTTAGAGAGGAAGCTAGAGACCACCTTTACAACGCGACGGGGCGCGTCTGTGGTGGCCATCTTGTTTATGAGGCCGTCGTGCCACACACGGTCGAAGGCCTTCTCCATGTCGAGGAATACTGCCACCCCGTACTCCTTCTTGTTGCGTGCCGCTGTGAGGTGGTGCAGTACCCTCGACAGCTGGAGTGTCGTGCTATGTTCCGCCCGAAACCCAAATTGCTCCGGGCGTGGCGTCAGATGTGGCTGGAGATGTCGCAGCAGGAGTGCTTCGAACACCTTGGAGACTGTCGGCAGCAGCGTGATCGGCCGATAGCTCTCCGGCTTTAGAATGTTCTTTCCCGCCTTGGGCAGCATAATGACGCGCCCTTCCTTCCACGAAGCGGGAAAGGCCCCCGTGCGCAACATCGCCGTAAACAGGCGCGCCAGCGCCGCTACCATTCGGTACGGCAGGTGGCGCAGCGCTGCGTTGGTGATGCCGTCGGCACCTGGGGCCTTTCTGGGCTTCGTTCTTAGGATGGCGCGTCTGACTGCGCCAGGCGAGAAGAAGATAGGTTCTTCCTCGGGAGCTATCGGCGTAGCGAAGTAGTCTCCGAGGTGTTTCTCGACTGCTGCGACATGGTCGGTGTCGCTGGTCGGGTTGGGGCGGAACTGACGCTCCAGGTGTTCGGCGAAGACCTCCGCCCGGTCCTCCGCTACATACTTTAGCGCCCCGTCGCTGCTTAGCAGCGGTCGTACCGGGGCTGGGGTACTCGTGAGTTGGCCGCAGAGTCTGTGTATCGACGGCCAACTGTCCCTCGTGGCGTCAATTCTTTCCTCCCAGCCCGCGGTAGAGTGTGCCTTGAGCTCGGCCTTGACCCTCTCCGCGAGACGGTTGAGCCTCGTCTTAAGTGTCGGACATCTATGCTGTTGCCACTGTTTGCGAAGGCGCCTCTTCTCGGCGATCATTGCGCTTACGCGCGCCGGCAGGGGCGGCAATTGCCCTCTCCCCTGCGGCTGCGTGCTCATCGCCGTCTGTAAGGCGCTCTGTATGCAAACAGTGACGTCATCCGCCATTGTGTCTACGTCCGCGGAGGTACATCCGCGGGCCGAGTAGGCGTGGTGGTCTCTACTTCCTCTGCGAACTTGGTCCAATCCATGCGTCGACGTGGCGCTACGGGCTTCAGTCGAGTCGGCGTCCCTGTTAGGACGACGAGTACAGGTTGGTGATCCGACTGTAACTCGTCGTCTATCACTAGCTGCGTGATCTGGTGGTGTAGCCCTCGGTGGACTACGATGTCCAGCACGTCCGGCATGTGCCGTACGGCGTCTGGGTAGTGGGTCGGCGCCTCTGGGCCGGACACCGAGTAGCCGAAGGCTTCCGCGTCCGCGAAGAGTCGCCTCCCCTCAGTATTCGCCTGCAGAGAGTTCCACGCCGGGTGCTTACAATTCCAGTCGCCGGCGAGGATGGTGGCGCGCGGCGTGCCGACAAGTAGGGCCCGCAGCTCAGCTAGGTTCAAGCGAGCCGCGGGCGGTTTGTAGCACGCATACACATTTATGTCCTCGCCGGCTACATGTAGCTGGACACCCAGCGCGTAAAAACTGCTAGGCGACGGCAAGGGGAGCTCTTGATGGACGACCCTTCGCCTCACAAGTACCACCAGACCACGGTACTTCCCGTGAGCCGACTTTTCATCCTTCCTATAAGCGAGATATCCCGGGAAATTGACCTTGTCCTCGGGTCCCAGGAAAGTCTCGCTTATTAGCGCCACGTCGATGTCCTGTTCCCGAAGGAGGTGGCGGAGGGGGGCGACCTTATCCCTAAGGCCGCGGACGTTCCAGTGGATCATCCTTAGTGGTCTAGCCATGGTACAGCGTCAACAACGTGGCCAGACCATCAAGGATGACCGTTTCCACGTCCTGTCCCTGCCTTATGGCCTTGATTAGGTCCATCAGTAGTTGTATGGCACAGGTCGTGAATTCCTTCTTCTCGGGTAAGCTTCGTAAGTTTGTGTTGTTTGCGCCGGAGGCGCCGCGGCTCGCTTTTTCTGTGAACTGTTTTAGTTCAGCTTGTTGCCGCGGCGCTGTGCCGGCGCTAGTTGTCGGTTGGTTAGTAACTTCCTTCACGACCTGTGTCCTAGTAGGTAAGGCAGGGTCGGCCGTTGGGATCTCTTCCTCGGTCGCTGGGGGGAGGGGTTTCTTACCCCGTCCTTTCCCCCCGCGTCCCTTCTTCCTCCGCCTAGAGGAGGGGGCTTGGGTTCTGTTGGTGGGCTCGTTGGCCGCCGCCATCAGTGTCGCGCCTTCTGGTTCGGCCTCCACTGTTGACTGGGTCGGCCTTGTTTGGGCCCCTTGTGATTGGCCGCTTCCGGTGGCCGTGATGGCGGCGGTCCCCGCTCGCCTATTCCGGATCTCTTTTTGAAATACGGGGCATTTCATGTTGCACGCGGGGTGCGGCCCCCCGCAGTTTGCGCAGGTGGCCGGCTCCTCCCGCGGTCGCGGGCAGTCGCGCGCCGCGTGCTCGCCCCCGCATCTCACACAGGCGAGCGGTCGGTGACACATATGTGAACTGTGCCTGAAGCGCTGGCATCTGTGGCACTGAGCGGGCCCACGTTTTCCGCGCCAAGCCTCTATCTTGACACCACGCATATACATAAATACGGTGGTGTCGTATATGGCCCGGACGTCTGGCGTCTTTTTTAGGATTGCGTGAAACACGCAGCCGGGTCTTCCCGCCGCCCCTTTTATATGGCGGACGTACTCCGGCTGGTATCCCAGCGTCCGGAGCTCCTCCTCTATATCCTTCGGGTCCGTATCAGCCGGTAACCCCCGAATGGCTATCTTTAAATTCATGTCCGCTGGTAGCGAGTACGCAAACCAGGACACCCCGCTGTCCTTCTCCAGGCCCGTCAAGTACCGCTGGACCAGCCGGTACTCCTCTTCGCTGTCTGGGGTGAAGCGGACTCCACCCCCGTACGGACGAGCGTTCGGTGGTCGGCCCAGCTTGGCACTGATGGCCCGGAAATGGGTCGCCCAGTTCGGTAGCTTCTCAACTACCAGCGGTGGGAACCTCAACTTTTTCCCCGGCTTTTGTTTTGAAGCGGCGCCGGGGGCGGCAGCATGCTGCGTGTCAGCTGCATCGGGGGCGGGGGGTAAAGATTGTGGACTTACCCCCGAGGTGGATGGCTGTGGTGTCGGTGACGGAGACGGTGAGCGCGGCGGTGTGCGGCGCGTCACCGTGGCGAAGGTGGGCGACGGAGGGGCGCCCCGACCCCGCGGCGCGCTCTCGCGCTGTGGCCGCGGCGGGTCGAGACAGTACCTCTTCGCCTCTTCCTCCTCCTCGTCGGTGCTTCTTCTGCGTTGCTGGGGTCTGGCTAAGGCCCGGAGCTCTCGCTCGAAGCCGAAACCCTCAGTCGACGGTGCTGGTGATGGTGGTGGTGCCGGCGACGTCATCTCGGCGTCTCTGGCTCCCTTGGTGGACCGCGGTCCGGATCGCGGGGTCGTGTCTCGCGACACGTCGGCGCGACCGGACGCGGCCGAGCCCACCGATGCGAGCGACGCACTCGACCCCGCGTTCGACGAGCACGCCGAAAGCATGGCGGGCGAGTCGTACGCCGAGGTTCTTGGCGGCGCCGGCGAGTCTGGTGCTGGCCGGAAATACGGCCCGGCACTCGCTGGCCGCTCTTGCTCCGTTGTCGCCGGTCCCGCCAGCGAGAGGCGGGGACCGGCTGTGGCGGTGCGTGGGGCTGGCACAGCTTGTGGCTTCTTGCCCGGCTCGGGCGCAGGCGGCGACACGAAACGCGGCAGCACTGCACTACGAGCGGGGGGTGCGCGGGGTCGCGCGGATGTTACGGGGGTATGCGCGGGTGGCGCGGGGGGCGACTGGCGCGCGGCGGGCGCGGCGGTGCGCACAGCGGGCGCTACAGTGCGCGCGGGCGCAGGCACACGTACCGACGACACTGCGGCGCGCGCATGCGGCGCGCGGCCTTGGTTCGCGGCGGGCCCCGGGGCCTGTATGGGCACTGGGCGAAATGCGGGGGGGCGGGCGGCGGGTATGGCGGGCTGGCGGCTCGACGACGGCGGCGGCGCACCGCGCGCAGGCGCCGGGGCCGTCGGTGGGCCGGCAGCTACAGCGGCTCCCGTTCCCCCCCCTCTCCTCTTCTCCTCCTCCGGTTGCTGGGTCGGTCTCCTGGCTCGTCCAGCCGCCGGCGCACCGGACGACGCATCGCCAATATTTGGCAAAGACGTCGTCCGGTCCAACGACGGGCGGAGCTCCTCGTGCCCGGCGTCGCGGCCCAGCGAGCCGCGTACGCCGGGTTTCCTCGACATCTTGTAGGGCGTGGTCCCCGCGATCGCTGCGGCGGCGGTCCGCCGAGCGGCACTGGGTGCCCCCCCTGTGTTTGTACTAGCGATCACCTAGTACAAACACAAGAGAAACGGTTAAAAAAGTTGCGATCCGCACGGCACTTCACTAGCACTGGCACTTCACTGACTAGTTCGGTGTGTGACCACTGGGCCAATCCACTGCGCACCGCGAGCCGGAGCGAGCTCTTTTATAACCTTGCGCGTTCATGGAGCCGACGCCGAAATTATAGAACGCGCGGAACGACCCCTGATTGGTCTATCCACAATCAGGGTAGGTTTAGCACCACCATTAGTCAACCAATTGTAAATACAATATATCTGGGCTAAAATAAAGGAATTTTATTCTGATTACCATAAACCGCTGTTTTACTTATTAGTAGCTAAGACCTCCTAAAATATCAATAACTTACCAATAGATTCTAACTTTCTTGGGTCGGTGAGTCCTCTTTGGTTTTACGACAGATGACAATATTTCAGCAGCAAGGCAAGGTATTCATTCAAACTTTCCTCGCGGGTAAATAATCCGTTCCATGCGTCACAACACAAGTAAAACTTTTCCGACCATAGAGTATAGTACCTAATAGTGTTGCCGATATTAGTGGGGTGGTAGTTAACCGTATAAATCGTAACGACAATCGATTTTCCTTTCCACAATAGATTTATCATTTATCGATTAGATTAAAATTCCAGACTTAAAATTAAACATTATCTCGCTCCTAATTTTATGTCAGATACATTAGACATCAAGTTCACGTTAATCGAGCGTTAAAGACAAACCTAAATTAATCGGAACCACAATCGATTTAAGCAAGCGTATTAGGAATAATGCAAAACTCGATTCATTGTCGTACATCCGTCGGGACTAATACGTCAGCTGAAATACTCTTAATTATTTCTTACATTATTCCTAACTGAATGGTAGCTTTGTCTAAACAAAAAAGAAGTTAATTAAATTTTATTTTATTCAAATTCAGATGATTTCATAGGGGTTGATTTTTCATTCTAAAATTGGTGCGTCAATTTTGTTATTTGACAGTAAAATGCTTACGGAATGGACGAACTTCCGGCCGGATCACGACAATCCTTCTTATAAAAGAAGGCATTGAGTAAATGACATGTTACGACGATGAAATGAATAAAATGATATAATTGTTTAATTACGCAACTTGCGTAATTGCAACGTTTTCTTTTGAACAATAATTATTTACACATTCAGGCAACTAGTGCCATCTGTAGATAGATATTGGCGCCGATTCCCTTGTCTACAAACTAAACTAAATTTAAGTTCAGTGCATCTTTTTCTCTCTATTTCATTAAGAAAAGGACAGAAGATAAAATATTAGTTTAGTCCTGTCAAATTAAGATACTCCATAGACAGTTTAGACGTGATTATAAACACGGCGACTTAAAATACGTCAGTTTACGTCAGGCGCTGACTAATTTGACAGGACTAAACTAATATTTATCTTCTGTCCTTTTCTTAATGAAATAGAAAGAAAAAGATGCACTGACTTAAATTTAGTTTAGTCGGTGAACAAGGGAATCGGCGCCATTATCGATGACACTGACACTTCGATATTTTGAGCATCAAGCTATTGGTATTTACTGAAACCATATGTCAAATATTAGGTTTTATTATTACATTACTCAACAGCTGGAACCCGGTATGGGTTCCCCCCCTGGAAGCTCACTTCCAAGGGGCACTAGTATAGGCTTTAAGGTCAAGCGTACCCTTTCGAGACGGTGGACACTCTCTGGCCCTTCATACCGTCTCACTAGTATAGGCTTTAAGGTCAAGCATACCCTTTCGGAACGGTGGACACTCTCTGGCCCTTCATACCGTCTCCCTAATATAGGCTTTAAGGTCAAGCGTACCCTTTCGGAACGGTGGACACTCTCTGGCCCTTCATACCGTCTCCCTAATATAGGCTTTAAGGTCAAGCGTACCCTTTCGGGACGGTGGACACTCTCTGGCCCTTCGTACCGTCTCCCTAATATAGGCTTTAAGGTCAAGCGTACCCTTTCGGGACGGTGGGCGCTCTCAGGCCCTTCATACCGCCTCATTCATCATTCTAATACTAATTGAGATCTCAAGAAGTTTTAGTCTTTCATGTACAACTACAACATACATGGTTGGTTTGCATGGAATCATCATTCAGCATTTCATTGAACTATGGGTTCAGTGAATAACATAGTAAGTACTTAGAGAGATTAATTAATCTTAAACATTAGATACTCAGCTTTCAATACAGGGATGCCGCCGGCTCCAACCCCGATACAAACTCACTATCATAGACACGGCTTTTGACTAGTTAAAACACTCAGTTAAAACATCGACATTAAAAATACTGGTTCTTACCGGGTCGGACTGATTTGACAGGTTCTATCGATGTTGCCATTGCATAAAGTTATTGTTGTAATGTTGCTATGTCTGATTATTATTATATTTACATTCGCGGATCATAATCTTCTAAAGGTCCGCGACAACCTTTTTGCCTTTATGGAAAGTTTTTGTGTTATTTTAATGTTAGAATATAGTGTTTTCCATTTTGTATTTGTTTATAATTTTATTATATGAATGTTAATGTTATACTTAATTTTTTATTGCATGTACAAAAAAAACATACTTTACCTCTATGGGAAACCAATAAATGTCTTTCGACTGCATCAGCAAGCCTCCCAGGGTTCTGTACTATTCATTTTCCATATAAACTGCAGCATGTTGCATCTCCTTCTGAGATACAATTACTCTCCAAACCTCATCTGGTGCAGCCAGAGGGTGACCTAAAATCATAATAAATATAACATACCTACTTAATCGTTTTCAATAGTCATCATTAGTCTTGAAGTAGTATAGCGCCCCGTTTATAAGGCCTAATTATACTACTTGCAATATTGTATAAATATAGCGGAGTAGCTACTGAAGCGATTTAGCAGTGGGCGATGAAATAAAATTCCGAGCGAGAAGCGACAGAGATATATTAAGTAGTGGGTACAAAGCAGTAATGAATGAGCATATTTTTTTTTTGTGTATGGCATCTCGTAGTTGACCTTAAAGGTCATGACTACTTAACCGGACTATGAATGAATGAGCATACAAAATAGACAGGTATTTATACTAATGATTAAAAACTAAATAATAATAATAACTGTTCACGCTTGACCGTTTTGCGTAGGAGTTGACGCCCCCCTCGTTAACGTAAACAATAGACGAGTGCGCCGCCATCTTGCCTCGTTAGTGTTCGGACAAAGGATGCGCGGGCGCCGTGTTCCAGAAGGCGGGGCTAAGTAACATCATACGATATGACGTATAGGGTGGCGTGATTTCTTGCCGAGGTCTCACTGTTCTTAAGTGGCAGCGGATGTCGTAGCGGTTTTGGTCGCTACACCACTCCCCTGCTGAGACCGTGACTACGGGCGATAGTAATCGGGAAATCTCACTACCCTGCCGCTTCTTGTCTTTCTGACTGTGTTATCAGATGGCGTTGGATCTGGTTTTTGGTCTTGACTTTGACCTGGATCCAGGTCTTCTCTCGCCATGAATGCTGGTTTGACTCGGTCAATTGTAACCTTCTGTCTCTTCCCATGCACTGTGATGTCCACCGTCTTCTGGTCGCGAGCTAGGACTTTATGGCCTGCAGAGATCTTCGAACTGGTCCTTCGCGCAGGAAGACGTGGGTTGCCGTGCTCAGGTCTTTCGGGATGTAGAAGGTGCGGCTGGAGCTCATATGCCACGACGTGGGCTGTGGCATTAGTTTGGTCATGTGTGCGCGCAACCTATCGACCAGGTCACCCATGTCCACAACATCCTTTGAGGCTTCTGTGAGGAACTGTCCAGGCAAACGGAGTGGCTCGCCGTAGACGAGTTCAGCGGTGGTTGCGTCTAGGTCTTCCTTCCATGCGCTGCGGATGCCTAGCAGCACCCATGGAAGAGTCTCTGACCAGCTTGAGTTCGCATGACACATGATCGCAGCCTTTAACTGGCGGTGTAGTCGCTCGACGAGGCCGTTAGCTGCGGGGTGATAAGAAGTGGTTAAGTGGTGAGTGGCGCCTATTAGGGCGACTAGGCTCTTGAAAGTGCAGCACTCGGAACTGCCTTCCGCGGTCCGTGGTGATATGTTCGGGACAGCCGAACCGGGCAATCCATCCAGCGGTGAGGGCAGCGGCGCAGGTCTCTGCGGTAATGTCTTGCAGTGGTAACGCCTCAGGCCAACGTGTTGCGCGGTCGACAATCGTGAGGCAGTACCTGTAATTTGCGGACAATGGTAAGGGACCTATTAAATCAAGGTGGATGTGTTGAAAACGCGCCGATGGTGGTTTGAATGCCTGTAATGGGGTTGAGGTATGGCGTGTCACCTTACTCTTCTGGCACGCTTCGCATTCCTTTGCCATCTGTCTACAGTCCTTTCTAATTCCTGGCCAAACAAACCTTTCTGTGACCAACCGAACGCTTGCCTTTCGCCCAGGATGGCTGAGGTTATGAAGGGAAGTGAATACCTGCTTGCGGAACGATCTTGTAATAAATGGGCGTGGAGTACTCGTTACGTCGCAGTAGATCTCGACATTGGATGTGGATGTGGGTAGTTTCACCTTCCTCAGCTTCAAAGATGATCCATCTCTAAGCAAGCTCTGCAGTTCGGGGTCGGTTTGCTGTTCCTTGGCCAGGGACGTGTAATCTAAGGGCAGATGAAGCTCATTAATGCGCGAAAGGGTATCTGCGACCACATTGTCCTTACCGGCTATATACCTGATATCCGTCGTAAATTGGCCTATGTAATCCAGGTACCTAAATTGACGGGGAGGGCAGTTTGATCGTGGATTTGCGAATGCAAATGTCAATGGCTTGTGGTCTGTTGTGACGTGGAATACGCGTGCCTCGACCATGAAACGAAGGTACCGGATTGCTTCGTATATTGCCAGTAACTCTCGGTCGTATGGGCTATACTTCTTCTGTGAAGGGCTGAGCTTCCTCGAAAAGAATGCCAGCGGCTGCCATTCCACCTTGCTCCGCTGCTGCAGCACAGCTCCAATCGCTGTATCAGAAGCATCCGTCAAGATGCTCAGGTCTGCGCTAGCGTCTGGATGTACTAGGAGTGTGGCTTCTGAAAGGCTCTGTTTGCAGGTGTTGAAAGCTTCTAGTAGGTCTGGTGTCATGGTGACTGGATGCGATCCCTTGACTTTAGGACCTGCGAGTAAGCTGTTGAGAGGTGCCTGTTTGGAAGCTGCTTCCGGTATAAATCGGCGATAAAAGTTGAGCATTCCTAGGAATCGTCTCAATTCCTTGACCGTCTTTGGGACAGGGAAATCTTGAATAGCCTGGACTTTGCAGTCAAGAGGCTGAGTGCCTGACGCAGAGACTTTGTATCCCAAGAACTTTACCTCCGCTTGGCCAAAAATACACTTGCTGGTATTTATTAGTACGCCGTATTTGCTCAATCTCTCGAATAGCTGTCTGAGGTGCTGCTGGTGCTGATGGTTATCCTCGCTGAAGACCAGAATATCGTCAAGATACCCATAGCAGAAGTTCAGATCCCGCAGGACCTCATCCATAAACCTCTGGAAGGTTTGGGCAGCGTTTCTAAGACCAAAGGTCATGACGGGAAACTCGAATAGACCAAATGGTGTTGTTTTTATTTTATTTTATTTTTATTTGATAGGAATAACAAACAGCAGTATATTAAATAGTAGGTACACAGTATAAAAACTTATAATAATAAAAGTAACAAATACACTACTCAAGACGTTATCCACAGATTAGGTACTATACAGAATAGCTAGCTGTTAGCAGAACAAATTAAAAAGCACTTATTAGCTACTTATCAGGGTTATGATCTCTTAAAATAGTCGTAATTTCACTCTTAAATATAGCTTTGCTGAGAAACATAATATCAGTAGAGCCAAACTGTTTATTATAGGTATCAACCAGGCGATGTAACGGCGAGCGAGCGCCTGAGTTAGTTCGATGAAATGAAGTAGCAAACAGGCGTCTCGAACGAACTTCTCGACCGATTACAGTACGAGGGATCAGGAAGCACAAACTGTTCACAAGATCAGTACAATCAAATTTATTACGGCATATACCAAACAGAGTCAACATTTCAAGTAGGGTGCGACGGGATTGCAGGGTCATGAGGTTATATTTTTCAAGCAATAATTGATATGACATTTTGGTTTTACGGCATCTGTAATGCATGGAGCGTAGGTACTTGCGTTGAACTAACTCAATGATCTCAACGTACTTTTTGTAATAAGGGTTCCAAATGGGTACTGCGTATTCAAGTTGTGGCCGTATTATTGATTTGTATAGGTGCAAGTAGGTAGAAGGCCGATGAAATTCTTTGGACGCTCTCATTACGAAACCAAACATTTTATAAGCTTTATTGACTATGTTGTCTACATGGGTGTCAAGATGGAGCTTTGAGTCAAGATTTACGCCTAGATCACGGAGGGATGAAACCTTGTTTAGGGCAGTGTTTCCAAGAACGTAATTGAAATTCGTCACATGTTTTTTCTTAGTAACGGTAATGCTGTAACATTTAGAGACACTTAGGTGAAGCTTGTTGACAGTGCAGTAGTCCGAGAAGCAGTCAAGATCCTTTTGAAAATCTAAGCAATCGGTTTGAACAGCAATATTTTTGTAAATTTTCAAATCGTCCGCGTATAATAGGAACTTTGAATTCTTAAAGCAATCTTTGATGTCGTTGATGAATAAGATAAAAAGAAGGGGCCCTAAAATTGAGCCTTGGGGGACTCCTGAAGTGACCTTTATCGTATGAGACTCAAACCCATTTATGACAACCTTCTGGGTCCTATTAGTGACATACGACACGAACCAACGCAGTAAATCTCCTCTAATGCCGTTGAATGCGATTTTGTTGAGCAATAGCTTATGATCCACCTTATCGAACGCCTTTTGGAAGTTTGTGTATACAGCATCAATTTGCTGCCTCTTGTCTAAGCCTTCAAACAGATGTGTTGTGAAAATAAGGAGATTACTTATACAGGACCTTCCTCTGACGAACCCATGTTGTTCTTTTAATATTACACGTTGAATGATAGGGTATATCTCAGTATGCACTAATCTTTCAAAAAGTTTTGAAAGCCCCGACAACAACGAGATTGGACGATATGTAGATACATCACTCTTAGAGCCACATTTATGGATTGGAACAATGTTTGCTCGTTTCCAGACATCAGGGAATACACCACTTGCAAGGCATTTATTGTATAATATAAACAAGGGAAAGCACAATGTGTCACAAGTATTTTTTAAAAAGATCGAAGGAATACCATCTGGCCCTGGACCCTTAGACGCATCCAGTGATTTGAGTTCTTTTTGAATTTTGTATAAAGGAAAGTGCAAATTACAAAGATTAATATCGTTATCAGGATTAGCGGGAGGCGGTACCCATGCCTTATGATCGAAAGTAGACGGTTCGTAAACGGATTGGAAAAAAGTTGAAAACAAGTCACAGGTTATAGTAGCGTCATTGGAAGACTGTTGGAGATAGTGAACTGTAGCTGGAATACTATTAGTGGAGTTACGATTAGAAACGTAAGTCCAAAATGCTTTAACGTTATTTGCCACGCTGTCCTCTATAAAATTCATATATTTTTTATAACATGTGTCCGCCTGTTTTTTAAATTTTGCTCTGTAAATAGAAAATAATTCGTAGTCACTAATGTTCCCATATTTCTTCCACTTCGTCCATGTTCGAGATTTCATTTTAAATAAATGCAAAAGAGATTTAGTGAACCAGCGTGGGAATTTAAAGTTTTTAGGGTTGTGAGCGGGAGTATGTAATTTAATAATTTCGTATATTTTTTCGTAAAAAATAGATACGGCTTCATCAGGTGGTAAATTATCAAGTAAGATATTCCAATCAGCGTTTCCGATGTCTGTATTTATTGCATTGTAATTAGATTTGTGATAATTTAGTGCTTTGATATTTGACTGTTTATGCATTCGCGAGGGTTTTTTAAGTGGTATTCGTATATAAAATGAAGGATGGTGGGTATCTATAGGTAGAAGAGGAGTATTAGGATTATAATTGACAGCATGTGTATTACAAAAAAACAGGTCTAGAATACGTCCGTTACAGTTATTGAGATTGTTAAATTGATTCAAGTCAAATTGTGAGCAAAAGTTTAGTAGATGCCTACTAGTATCTGAATAGGTGTTATTAGTGGCACACACCATGTATGAGTTTACGTTAATCCAGTGAAGTTCAGGTAGGTTAAAGTCGCCCGTTAAAATAATGTGTTCTATATAGGGATCGTCAAATAATTTCGATAGCGAATTCATGAAGTTTACATAAATTTCTTCTGAGGTGTTTGGAGGTATGTAAGTGGCACAGACAAGGAGATTTTTACTACCATAAAGGGGGACCTTAATTATTTGATGTTCTGGTAGAATTAATGGGGGCGACATTGTGAGACAAGATGGAATAAGATCTTTGAAGACAGCTATTAGGACGCCTCCCCCGTCTTTTTTATTTGAAACTGATCGATCGCGATCGTGTCTGAAAACTGTGTATCGAGAATCAATAAATTCGTTATCGGAAATATCCGGTGTCAACCAAGTTTCAGTCAAGATGATGATATCGTATGCATGCGATAATATATTAATGTATAATGTGTACAGTTTGGTCCTGATCCCCCGACAGTTTTGATAATAAATTGACAGATTATCCAACATTTTTAAAATTAGTAGACATATGAGTATTAATTAATATAAGTAGTAAATTGGAAGATTTGTATCGTATATTTAAGAAGCACCGTAATGGTTTATAAAAAGTATGCGTAAATAAAGCAACAGAGATTAAAAATAGAGAGATCAATATGTACAACCTGATAATGCAATAATAAAATAGGTACTTAATGCCGCTGGTTGGTTGGCACTTAATTAATAATCTAAGCCATTTAAAGTATGTTACATAAAATATTAAGATAAAAAGTGAGTCAAAAAAGCATAAAAATACATAAAAGGCATATAAATACATATCGAGATACCTAGCTGTGACAGATGGCTGAACCCGCGTTGGAGGCTTATTACGTAGCCGTAGTTGTAGGTATGGGATTTGGCTTAATCCTCTTGGATATGTCATCTTCCGTACGTATCGCGAACGTGGAGGAGTCTTCAGATTCTTTAACCAAGACAGTTGCATTCCTGACCCACACGAACTTGAACTTGTTTGACATAGCGGCTGCACGGCATTTTCGAAACAACTCCTTGTTGCGCAGCGTTAGGTGTTCGTTCATATAAATGCGACACGGTGCACCAGACAGGCTTATGCGATCCGAAGTCAGTCCTTTAGATAGCCGGTATGCACTGAGAACATTGTCTCGCATTAGTTTAGATGTAAATTTGACTATGACATTCTTCGGACGATTATTTTGCGAATGCGCATGTGGAACTCGGTGAATGGATATTATATCTTTTGATGTTAAAGACATGTTGAGTGCTGAACCAATGGACTGTAATATGGTAATTAAATTCTCACCGCGCCTTTCTGGCATATTTCCTATCTCAACGTTACACTGCCTTGCCTGTTGTTCCAAAGAATCGATCTTTCTTTCCAATAATTCAATAGTGGAAGCTGCCGAGTTATTCACATTTCGTTATAACTCTTTCAGACGCATCTCGCAATCCACATAGTTATCTGAGTTGAAATTAACTGTAGACTTCAACTCCGTGACAGTCTGTGATAATTCTTTGTGCTCTGTGTCCAATTGCGACACATTTCCTTTAATAACGAGGTATTCTGCACGCAGTTCCTTAACGTCATTTTGAATTTGTGCCGAAGTAAGAGACAAAGTATTGAACTCTTCCCGAAGATTGTTAATGTTCGCATTAATATTCGTGAACTGGTTATTCATATCAGCTCGGAGATCGCCAATATTCTTCTTCAACTCTGCAGACAGCAAGGCAATAGCCTGGGTTAGCTCACAGTCAGGCTGCTTCCGTTTTCTCTGGGTGACATTGGTACCCGGCTCATTACCCGTGCACAAATCAGGGTTCGATTTGCTTATTTTGCTATCCGGTGAACGCATCATGTTGGCGTAGATAAAATATTTTAGGTTTCTTTAAATTTAACAGCGAGCGCAATTTAATAGATAGCAGTGCAAAAATTCGCGCTGCAGATCTCACGTACAGTTGGCTTAGTTGGTTAAGTCGGCCGCCCCCACTCGCCGCGCACGCACGATCGCTGGTTCGCGCCCCGCGAAATGTGATTCTTTTTCCAATCACAAAATATTTCTTCCGAACAACTCTGACGAGCAACCGGTGAGAGGGACAGAGTGCTACAGTCTTCAAGATGGCGCAGACAGTATATGACACTTCACACAAGATAGTACGAGAGGCACCGATAGTTAGAAAAAAGCAAATTAAAAGCAAGCGGCTCCGGATAAGCGAAAATATCGACAGCACGTCCACCAACAACTAGCTCAAAATTCGAACTGATGTTATCGCCGTCTTGGGTATATCCTCTTCGTAGACCGGAATCTGGTTATACGCCTTTACCAAATCTATGGTGGAGAAGATGGTACTGCCCGCCAGCTCGTGAGTGAAGTCCTGCAGGTGCCTGATAGGGTAAACATCCGGAATGGTCCGAGCGTTCAGAGAACGGTAGTCCCCGCATGGACGCCATCCGTCGTTCTTCTTGGGCGCTAAGTGTAGCGGCGAGGACCAAGCGCTTTCCGATGGGCGCGCTGTCCCATTTTGCAGCATCTCCTCAAACTCTTGCTTTGCTATCTTGAGGCGTTGTGGGTCCAAACGACGAGGGCGAATTGAGACCGGTGGGCCTGGCGTGGTGCGTATATGGTGCACCGTTTTGTGTTTTGTTACACTTGGTTTTCCAGCGGGACGAGTGAGGTCTGGATACTCCTTCAATATGCGATGGTAGTTGCTATCTTCTGTTATGGTGCGGACTGATGATATGACTTCTGCTGATTTGTGCTGTGGTGCCTGGATTGCTAGCGATGTCAGGTTATCTATAAGTCGCTGGTTTCGGCAGTCGACAATTAGATTGTAGTAAGCTAAAAAGTCGACTTCGATTATAGGCTTGGTGACGTCGGCAACTATGAACCTCCAAGTGAATGCGCGGCGGAGTCCAAGGTCTAGTGTGAGAGGATGAAATCCGTATGTGCTGATGACTGATCCGTTTGCCGCAAACAACTCGTACTTTGCCTTCATGCGTGGCTCCCGAACAGCGGATCGTGGAAAGACACACAGGTCTGAACCCGTATCTATAAGATATTGTATCTTGGTGTGGCGATCCGTAATGAACAGGCGGCTTGATATTGCATGGCAGTCGTAAACCGCCTTTACTGGCTGCCTTGGCTGTTTAACGGCTTCTTTGTATAGCCACATGACTGTGTGCATCTGTGGGCGTTATCACCGAATCGGTGATGGTAGTAGCAATAGCGGTTGTCCCTGGAACGGGATTGCGATCGGCGTCGATTCTGGTTATACCTGCCTCTAGACCGGGATCGTGACGATCTATGACGTAACCGAGCGTCCATAACCTCCAACTTCCGTGACAGCTCAGCCACAGTCTGAGTCAATGCTTCGATAGCGCTGCCTGGTTGAACCGTTGTAGGCTGTGAGTTCGGTATTTGCCCGGGTACTGGCATGCCAGTAGCGGCAACTTGCGTGGTTACTGGAACGATGTCGTTAATTCGGTCCACCAATTCTGCTACCTCTTCTAAACTGGAACTTGCTTGCATTGCGACTATCGTTTGGAGGTTCGCCGGCAGTCTACTTGACCAGATGGACCTGATGAAATCGGGCGGTACGGTGGTTCCTGCTAGCTGCTGCAGGTGACGGAGGAATTGTGTTGGCTTTCTGTCTCCCAACTCCTCATGCATGAGTAACTGCTTAAGCTTACGTTCCTGGGAGGCTGACAACCGCTTGATTAGCTCTGCCTTAAGCTTCTCGTACTTGCCGGTGGGGGGGGGGGGGGGGACTTATTATGAGGTCACGTACTTGTGCTGAGTGTTGGGGTTCGAGCTGCGCCAATACGTGGTAAAACTTCGTGCTGTCTGTGGTAATGTTGGAGAGGACGAACTGGCCCTCGAGCTGCGCGAACCACAATTACGGATCATCGGCGTTGAATGCTGGAGTCCTAACCCCCACTCGGTATGCCATGAAGGAATCCTTGTCCTCTTCTGATCTGTCCGTCATTACTGCTGCTGCCCAGTTTCAGGTTCCCAAACTTCAATCCGGAACGAATGTCGGTGGTCACCAGTGAAGTAGTATAGCGCCCCGTTTATAAGGCCTAGTTATACTACTTGCAATATTGTATAAATATAGCGGAGTAGCTACTGAAGCGATTTAGCAGTAGGTAGGCGATGAAATAAAATTCCGAGCGAGAAGCGACAGAGATATATTAAGTAGTGGGTACAAAGCAGTAATGAATGAGCATACAAAATAGACAGGTATTTATACTAATGATTAAAAACTAAATAATAATAATAACTGTTCCCTTCTTCCCTTTGGCGGCAGTTCGGATCGGACGTGTTTTTAGCTGTGTGACTGTTACTTAAATTTAAATTTTATTTTAATTATTTCTCTAAACCGGGTGACTCCACTCCTAACTCGGGCCCTCCTTGTCTATCTTGCGAGAGCGTCCATATAGTGCAGCGGCCATATTGGATCGTGTCGGAAGTCTCTCTCCCACAATCATCACTGTCGACGAGCGCGCCATCGAAGAGATTGCTAAGGCTGGACAAACCATCACTTCGAAACTTCGAAAAGTTTCCGCAGTCAACTGGTGAGATTTGAACCCGGGCCGGAGCGAGCGTCGCCGTCGGTTCGAGTTCGTAGCCACTGCGCCGAATCAACGTGTGCGTCATCGCGCGAAATTAGTCTCCTGCCTACGGGAGTGTTCTACGTCACGCGCGCTGCTACGGTTCCACATTGAGTGCTACGCTGCTACAGTGCTACGACGGGCGATACTTATCTGCTACGCGATACATCGCACAGCGGCCTTGAAGGGATCGGCTACGCCACTCGACGCTTACGCACTAAATAATAGAACAGTTGTGTTATCGCTAGGACTTGTGTTGAATCCTTGGCACACGAAATTCCTTTCGCTCGACGGTTCAAGATCCCCCCTTGCCGCCGTCGTCAGCGAAAAAACATCCTCTGACTATTTAGAACTTACTCTCCCTAGTAACATGTTTACTTCACAAATGAATAAATCGCTGTCGGATCCTAATATGAGTGAAGCGGGAAATATTACGCCACCTAACACCTATGTTGCTGTTCGCAAAAGGATGAGAGACGATGACTTACCTGCGGAATTTTGTAAATTTAAAGAGGAGATGAGGGAATTATTTTCAACATTTCTGGCCACTCAAAAAAGCGAACTTTTGGTAATAAATACAAATTTAAAAGAAATCCAGCATACTAATATTGGTATTGAAGCTAGTCTAACTCGCCTCTCCAGTCAACACGATGAGTTTCTTAAAAGAATTGAGTCTCTTGAGTTACAAGCAAAAAAAGACCGAGAGTATATAACCATTTTGGAAGAAAGAATGGAAGATATGCAAAGATCTTCGCAGAAAACCTGTATAGAACTCAAGAACGTTCCTAGAAAACCTCAAGAAACTAGAGGTGACCTCATAAACATGGTTTTATCCCTCTCAAAGAGCATTAGCGGAAATTTGGACGTGAAAGATGTAAAGGATATCCATAGAATCCAGGGCAAAAAGGTCGAGGTTAAAAACACCCCCATTATTGTCGAGCTTGGTTCATCGATAATAAAAACAGATTTCCTACAGAAAGCCAAAACCTATAATATAAAGAATAAAATAAAGCTGCAGGCTAAGCATCTTGGCTTCACCAACAATGAGGATACCCCTGTGTTTATATCGGAACATCTTACTGCTAAGGGAAACCGTCTATACTTCTTGGCACGGGACTTGGCCAAAACAAAACAATATAAATTCTGCTGGACCACATTTGGACGTGTCTTCGTGAAACGTGATGAAAACTCTCGGGCTATTTTGATCAAGACTGAAACTCAGGTACCTACATCACTTAATGCAAGAACTGTGACTAAGTTATGTAAAGGTTTTTAATAGTATGTCACTATTCATTAACTTCTTATGTATTAGTAACCTAATTTTTTATCATTATATCTCGTTCAATGTAGCAGGCATCAGGACAATTACTAATAGCTACACATCTAAGCATATTCAATATCACCGTAATGTTATAAAATGCAACACTCACAAAACTTACACATTACACTCAACAACACTCACCCTAACAATCGATCAATCTCCTATCATGCACCCACCATTACTCAGATCACACACACTCTTGATGATACTTAAAGCGCCTTTCGTAACTTCATTAAGTGTCGAATTAGATCATTTACAATTTGTCTATCAATGTTTCGTCACTAACGTACGTTTCACGAAGCACCACTTGTATTTTAAACACGTAAATGGATAGCAATCTTAATACTATACGGGAATTAGATGACAGCGAAATTTCGAAGTCTGCTATTATCAACATTGAAGATTTGCATAATTACTTACCACATGATAACTATAACTTGACAGTAGTAACCCAAAATATCAGGAGTGTCTATTCAAACTTTGAAGACTTACAGCTAAACTTATCACAAATAAAACATAACATTGATGTGTTGATGTTAACGGAGTGCAGGCTTAACTATCACAGACAGCTACCATTACTTGATAACTACACTTCCTACTATACGAAAAATCAGCTAAATCAAAATGACGGTGTGGTAACATACGTTCGAGATGGTCACCTGGCCCATGTTACTGAAATCAATATTTCACATGCGTCAGCTATCCAGGTGTCCATTTCTAACCATACCATCATAGGCATTTACCGTTCACCCTCTAATCTTTGTGCTGATAATTTTATAAATTCACTAAATCTTCACCTTGACTCTATTAAGACACATAAAAATATAATAATTGTGGGTGACATCAATATTAACTTAATAATCAAGAATTCCGAAACATCTCAACAACGCGGTAACAGATTAAACTATTTAAATATGTTAGCGGCACATGGCCTTTTACCAGGGCACTGTTTACCTACCAGAGAACAAAGTTGTTTGGACCATGCACTTATAAAAATTGACAAAGCTTTGAGCTCAGCATTTGTGGGTGTTATTAATACCTCAATCACAGACCACGCAATGGTATTAATCAACATAACCCGATCACTAAAAATTAATAAGTCCACCAAAACTAAAACTGTTGTTGATTTTGATAGTGCCTACACTCACTTGATAGGTACTGATATGTTATTTTTTAATACGTGCAACGACCCTGAGATCATAGCTTATAAATTTATAGATTTGATAAAAACCTCACTATTATCAAATACTACAACTAAATCAGTCCCAAACGGTAGGCGGGCTACCAAACCTTGGATGACTGCTGGTGTACTTCGATGTATTAATCTCCGTAATAAAATGCAAGTGCAAACTAAGAAAGATTCTTATAATATAATACTAAAAATCACTTTCAGACGTTTTCGTAACTATTGTACAAACTTAATAAAAAAACTAAAAAGAAAATCACAAAGAGAACAAATTACTAGGTCAATAAACAATCCAAAACAGCTGTGGCTAAAAATTAATGAAATAACACAATTTAAAACCCCTAAATCAGACAACTCTAACCTACTTAAGATCACACCACACCCTCTTGATTCTCTAAACCGTATTAACCAGTTTTTTGTTACAATTGGTAAAACGTTGGCGGAAGAGATAATTAAAAAATCTGACCTCTCTAATCCTGGCTCTTCCTACCTAAGGAGTGAACAGCATACTACATCGTTCGTTTTGCTTGATACTGACCCGCAGGAAGTAGATGGCATACTCATGGGACTCGATTCTGGAAGCTCGCCTGGCTGGGACGGTATACCTACTAAGTTTTTGAAAATGTCTAGGGACTTCATAGTCCCTCGAATAAGCCAACTTGCTAACCTGTGCTTTAAAGCCGGGATATTTCCAGAGGCTTTAAAGCGATCTATGGTTACGCCTGTGCATAAGGGAGGGGACCGGAACGATGTCAATAACTATCGACCTATTTCAGTTATATCATGCATCGCTAAAATTTTGGAAAAATTACTAAATAACAGATTAATTAGTTACCTTAATAAACATAATATTTTATCTTCCTCGCAATATGGATTCAGACGGGGTTTATCTACACAAGACGCTGTGAAGGCATTAACTGGCGATATAGTCAATAATGTTGATCAAGGACTGAAATGTCTTACAGTTTTCTTAGACCTAAAAAAGGCATTCGACACCGTTTCTGTCCCCATCCTTCTGCACGGACTCGAAACAATTGGCATAAGAGGTACGGCTCTTTCTCTTTTTGGTAGTTACCTATCTAACCGAAAACAGCAAGTTAGGGTCGGAAACCTCACTAGTGACGTAGAAATTGTATGTTTTGGAGTACCTCAGGGAAGTGTGCTTGCCCCGACGCTGTTCCTGATTTATATAAACGAGTTGTGTAAAATTAGGAACAGTGGCGGACGAATTTTTTCATACGCAGATGATACAGCGGTAGTTTTCTCTGGTGAATCTTGGGCAACCGTGCGTGCTGTTGCTGAACGTGGACTAGCGGTAATAGCAAGTTGGTTGAATGCTAATCTTCTAACCCTCAACGTTGCTAAAACTAATTTCATCTGCTTTACTCCTAATCAGAGGACACAGCCAGGTGCTGATTTTGGGATCGTGATCCATGAGTGTGCAACCTCTCACTATCCTTGTAATTGTCAAAGCATACAGCGAGTTAATTCCACTAAATATCTTGGTATAACTGTAGACCAAAGACTGTCCTGGCACACCCATATTGAAAATACCATGGCCAGGGTCAGAAAACTTATATGGATTTTTAAAACGTTACGGCATGTGATGCCACCGTTGCTACTCAACAAAATATATACTGCCTTGGCACAATCGGTCATCACATATTGTATACCGATCTGGGGAGGGGCCACAAAGACCAAATTTCTAGACCTAGAAAGGGCTCAAAGGTCTCTCATTAAATGTATGTACTTTAAACCCTTTCGTTACTCTACAGACAACCTTTACAAGGTTAGTAATCTTCTCTCTGTAAGGAAATTATACGTATTGAACATAACCATCCAACTGCACAAGACCCTTTCTTTTGATCCATCTAAGCTCGATAAAAGACGTAAAGACATTGTGTCCCGTTCCACTCTGGTCCGTACGGTATTTGCTAGGCGTCAGTATAACACTCAATCTACCTATATTTATAATAAGTTGAACCACATATTGAATATTTACCCCATGTTGCGGTATGAATGCAAAAATACCCTATCGGAATGGTTAAAATCACAAAAATACGATGAAATTGAACTACTATTAACCAGAATATGTTAAAGTTTACCTGCACCCAATCTTAACATACATCACCAGATCAATCATTAACACATACATGTGCTCACACCCATACACCACTCACACCCACCTCCCACACACACACAACAAACATACACACACACACACCCTCACACACACACACACATACACACACACACACACACACATACACTCACACCCCACACACACCCACAAACCCTACACATAGGTACCTGAACTTGCTACAGCAATTTTGTAATCATCCTAGAATTCTAAATTTGTTTATTTTATTTTTCATTTCCTTTTAATTATGTCTCAACAGTATAAATTATTACCCATGGGAAGTTGCGAGGTAACCCCATCACAAGTATCCTTATAACTTACTGGGGTTGCCTCAATTTTGTGCTGTAGAACAATTGTGTGAGAAACAATAAAAACTTTTTATTTTTTTTTTTTTTTTTTTTGTTCACGCTTGACCGTTTTGCGTAGGAGTTGACGCCCCCTCGTTAACGTAAACAATAGACGAGTGCGCCGCCATCTTGCCTCGTTAGTGTTCGGACAAAGGATGCGCGGGCGCCGTGTTCCAGAAGGCGGGGCTAAGTAACATCATACGATATGACGTATAGGGTGGCGTGATTTCTTGCCGAGGTCTCACTGTTCTTAAGTGGCAGCGGATGTCGTAGCGGTTTTGGTCGCTACAGTCTTAACCGCAACATGAATAGCTGTAGGGTTAGAAAAATCTACTCACTGCGGCATCTCGCTTGCCAAGTTCGACTAGGCAGAGGCACCATTGTTGCATCGGCAGGGGTCGGCTTGATGCTGACGGACGAGTCTGACCGAACATGGGGCTGCAGTGATCTTGATAGGGGGCTCAACACCGACAGCGCGTCCACTTGTACACAAGTGTAGAAAGTCGAGCAGAATGTTCCATTGTGTCTCAGTCACTAGCTGAACGCCTTCCCATTCCTACAAAAAATTACGTACATTTAAATACTTTTGCACAATGATACAATTAAATATTGATCTAAGACAAACAATTATGCACTTACTTTGTTTTAAAAACGATCTTACTAGCACGAAAATACGAAATACTTGTTTTATTGTTGATGTTTACAATAATAGTTGTCAACTTGACATAACTCAAGGGATATACTTAGAACTCCTTTGTACGCGTTGCCAGCCTATAAAGTTTTTATTCTTTCTAATTTCCCTTTTCAGGGCTTATCTGCGATATTTTTAACAGTTATTAGTAAATTATAATGAAATAACATTTAAACTGTAGAAATAAAAAATAAAAAACCAATGTGATTAATAAAAACTGTAATGAAAAATTTACCGATACAATTACGGTTTTTATTTTTTTCATGCGGCAATGTTTACACCAAATGTGATTCTAATATGAAATGAATTGTAGGTGATTCAGCTATTAAGTGGTACCATTTTACGAAAATTAGAGGAATTGCTTATGATCTGCTGGGAGTTCAGGAAATGAATCACTTTTAGAGGTATTGCTTAAAGTGGCCTTTTTAGGCCCCCTGGTGTATTAACTTGTGTTTTTTGCTTAGAAAACCTTGGGGCCTAAAAAGGCCGCTTTGGCAGAATCATAATATGATAACAATATGAATCATATTAAAAATCGTAAAATGGTCACAAACTGACAATTCATAGTATGATCTGTGTGCAATTCATATCACGTAATTCATCTATTTGACAGTTTTGTATGGAGATTCGTAAAATGGTCACATATTATGAATTGCTTTATTGAAGTTTTAATGTCAAATAGCAGATTCATAAGATGTTAGTCAAAAGCAACATCTCACAAATCATATGGGAGGTTTTGTGAAGAAATATTGTTTTAATGGCAGATTTAGGCCTTTAAAAAAATCTGGAACACGAAGGAAACCATTTTATATCGCCGACGAAGTGCAGGGGGCCTAAAAAGGCCACTTTAAGCAATACCTCTAAAAGTGATTCATTTCCTGAACTCCCAGCAGATCATAAGCAATTCCTCTAATTTTCGTAAAATGGTACCACTTAATAGCTGAATCACCTACAATTCATTTCATATAAGAATCACATTTGGTGTAAACATTGCCGCATGAAAAAAATAAAAACCGTAATTGTATCGGTAAATTTTTCATTACAGTTTTCATTAATCACATTGGTTTTTTATTTCTACAGTTTAAATGTTATTTCATTATAATTTACTAATAACTGTTAAAAATATCGCAGATAAGCCCTGAAAAGGGAAATTAGAAAGAATAAAAACTTTATAGGCTGGCAACGCGTACAAAGGAGTTCTAAGTATATCCCTTGAGTTATGTCAAGTTGACAACTATTATTGTAAACATCAACAATAAAACAAGTATTTCGTATTTTCGTGCTAGTAAGATCGTTTTTAAAACAAAGTAAGTGCATAATTGTTTGTCTTAGATCAATATTTAATTGTATCACTGTGCAAAAGTATTTAAATGTACGTAATTTTTTGTAGGAATGGGAAGGCGTTCAGCTAGTGACTGAGACACAATGGAACATTCTGCTCGACTTTCTACACTTGTGTACAAGTGGACGCGCTGTCGGTGTTGAGCCCCCTATCAAGATCACTGCAGCCCCATGTTCGGTCAGACTCGTCCGTCAGCATCAAGCCGACCCCTGCCGATGCAACAATGGTGCCTCTGCCTAGTCGAACTTGGCAAGCGAGATGCCGCAGTGAGTAGATTTTTCTAACCCTACAGCTATTCATGTTGCGGTTAAGACTAATGATGGCTATTGAAAACGATTAAGTAGGTATGTTATATTTATTATGATTTTAGGTCACCCTCTGGCTGCACTAGATGAGGTTTGGAGAGTAATTGTATCTCAGAAGGAGATGCAACATGCTGCAGTTTATATGGCAAATGAATAGTACAGAACCTTGGGAGGCTTGCTGATGCAGTCGAAAGACATTTATTGGTTTCCCATAGAGGTAAAGTATGTTTTTTTTGTACATGCAATAAAAAATTAAGTATAACATTAACATTCATATATAATAAAATTATAAACAAATACAAAATGGAAAACACTATATTCTAACATTAAAATAACACAAAAACTTTCCATAAAGGCAAAAAGGTATCGAGCTCTATGTCCACTAGTGGTGTCTTCAACGTTGATTTAAAAGAATAGCCTGCATCACCTGAAACATATTACTTTGTTATAATAGGTACTCAAATTAAACAATGATGTTTGTAATTTCATTTTATTTAAGTTATTTTAATTATTGACATGATTTGACTTACCTAAAAACCACAAATTTTCCTTTTCAGCCTGGTGAAGTTGTTCCAAGTGAGTCTTAAGTGGATGGTGATTCCATAAAAAGGAGACATGGTTAGCCCCTCTACAGCTAGCATCGCCACAAATCAGAGTCGCAAACCTTAATGAAAAAAAAGACTAATTAGTTTCTATTAATAAGATGAGATTGTTAATTTAAACCTATAGTAAATTATTTTTCTATCACTATTGTTTTATTTTAGTAAAAGGTATAATTTATGTCCTCTTATATTATAATGCTATTTAATAAAACTGAAGTAAATTATGACAATATAACATAACATCACACCGATATATACCTAAAGGGTTCGGCAGAGGTGTACTTTTAGTACTATGTGGTAAGCAAGATAATATTAAATATGCATATATGATTGCCAGCAAAAACAGTTGGTAACTGTAGGTATTCACAATTTGAGCATTTATGGAGTGATAATAGTTTTCGGTTAAAAACCACTTCTCATATTCGGCAGGCCTAACAATAGCAATGTGAGTGCCACCAATATAGCCAAAAACATCATTACATCAGTCATTCTAAACTTCTGGTAAGACCTGACATCATAAAACTGTTAACAGTAGGTTCCCTTTGTTTATAATAGATATGTGCACCCACTTTTAGTCCTGCATGATAGGTTCCTTCTATAATTAACAATGGAGGAGCTGCTTATCGCCACAATAACTTATAATCAAGTATTCCTACTGTATTGTACCAAGTGATATAAATATTCGTACTTACCCAGTTTTGAGTTTGACGGAGCTAGTGTCACGGCTCTCACACAGTTAGATACACTAACTTAGTGCATCTTATGCACTTGCTCCTTATATCTCTGGTATGATCCAATGTATAAAAACTAAGTGTACTCAGCACCTAAAATGTGAATAGAAGATTGTAGTAAGTTGTCATCTAAGCATAATATGATCAGTTTTTATTTCATCGAGAGGGTACCGAGTAAACCTCTACAATAATGTCTATCTGGAACTACTTAGTTAAAACACACTACTTTTTCTTTTGAGAAATAAAGTTTTTATTTATTTTATATTATTTATTATTATTATCACAATTATTTTACTTGCCTTGGAGGTAGTACTTATGCCATCGTGGCGGGTACTAGGTATGGCTCCAGCTCATGAATGGTCATGAAACACGTTTATCTATCCTATATACGCCAACAAACTCGAGGTCCGGCATTTCGAAGACTATGTTCATTTTCAGGGGAGCTACACTTCGTCGGCGTTAAAAAATGGTTTCCTTCGTGCTCCAGATTTTTTTAAAGGCCTAAATTTGCCACTAAAACAATATTTCTTTACAAAACCTCCCAATATGATTTGTGAGATGTTGCTTTTGACTAACATCTTATGAATCTGCTATTTGACATTAAAACTTCATTAAAGCAATTCATAATTTGTGACCATTTTACGAATCTCCATACAAAACTGTCAAATAGATGAATTACGTGATATGAATTGCGCACAGATCATACTATGAATTGTCAGTTTGTGACCATTTTACGATTTTTAATATGATTCATATTGTTATCCTATTATGATTCTGCCAAAGTGGCCTTTTTAGGCCCCCAGCTCCTCTGAAAATGAACGTAGTCTTCGAAATGCCGGACCTCGAGTTTGTTGGCGTATATAGGATAGATAAACGTGTTTCATGACCATTCATGAGCTGGAGCCATACCTAAGTACCCGCCACGATGGCATAAGTACTACCTCCAAGGCAAGTAAAATAATTGTGATAATAATAATAAATAATATAAAATAAATAAAAACTTTATTTCTCAAAAGAAAAAGTAGTGTGTTTTAACTAAGTAGTTCCAGATAGACATTATTGTAGAGGTTTACTCGGTACCCTCTCGATGAAATAAAAACTTTGATCATATGCCTAAATGACAACTTACTACAATCTTCTATTCACATTTTAGGTGCTGAGTACACTTAGTTTTTATACATTGGATCATACCAGAGATATAAAGGAGCAACTGCATAAGATGCACTAAGTTAGTGTATCTAACTGTGTGAGAGCCGTGACACTAGCTCCGTCAAACTCAAAACTGGGTAAGTAAGAATATTTATATCACTAGGTACAATACAGTAGGAATACTTGATTATAAGTTATTGTGGCGATAAGCAGCTCCTCCATTGTTAACTATAGAAGGAACCTATCATGCAGGACTAAAAGTGGGTGCACATATCTATTATAAACAAAGGGTACCTACTGTTAACAGTTTTATGATGTCAGGTCTTACCAGAAGTTTAGAATGACTGATGTTTTTGGCTATATTGGTGGCACTCACATTGCTATTGTTAGGCCTGCCGAATATGAGAAGAGGTTTTTAACCGAAAACTATTATCACTCCATAAATGCTCAAATTGTGAATACCTACAGTTACCAACTGTTTTTGCTGGCAATCATATATGCATATTTAATGTTATCTTGCTTACCACATAGTACTAAAAGTACACCTCTGCCGAACCCTTTAGGTATATATCGGTGTGATGCTATGTTATATTGTCATAATATACTTCAGTTTTATTAAATAGCATTATAATATAAGAGGACATAAATTATACCTTTTACTAAAATAAAACAATAGTGATAGAAAAATAATTTACTATAGGTTTAAATTAACAATCTCATCTTATTAATAGAAACTAATTAGTCTTTTTTTTCATTAAGGTTTGCAACTCTGATTTGTGGCGGTGCTAGCTGTAGAGGGGCTAACCATGTCTCCTTTTTATGGAATCACCATCCACTTAAGACTCACTTGGAACAACTTCACCAGGCTGAAAAGGAAAATTTGTGGTTTTTAGGTAAGTCAAATCATGTCAATAATTAAAATAACTTTTAAATAAAATAAAATTACACACATCATATTAAAACAAAGAAATATGTTTCAGGTGATGCAAATCAACGTTGAAGACACCACTAGTGGACATAGAGCTCGATACCTTTTTGCCTTTATGGAAAGGTTTTGTGTTATTTTAATGTTAGAGTATGTTTTCCTTTTTGTATTTGTTTATAATTATATTGTATGAATGTTAATGTTATACTTCATTTTTTATTGCATGTACAAAAAAAACATACTTTACCTCTATGGGAAACCAATAAAATGCCTTTTGACTGCATCAGCAAGCCTCCCAAGGTTCTGTACTATTCATTTGCCATATAAGCTGCAGCATGTTGCATCTCCTGAGATAAAACTCTCCAAACCTCATCTAGTGCAGCCAGAGGGTGACCTAAAAACATAATAAAAATAACATAATCGTTTTCAATAGTCATCATTAGTCTTAACCGCAACATGAATAGCTGTAGGGTTAGAAAAATCTACTCACTGCGGCATCTCGCTTGCCAAGTTCGACCAGGCAGAGGCACCATTGTTGCATCGGCAGGGGTCGGCTTGGTGCTGACGGACGAGTCTGACCGAACATGGGGCTGCAGTGATCTTGATAGGGGGCTCAACACCGACAGCGCGTCCACTTGTACACAAGTGTAGAAAGTCGAGCAGAATGTTCCATTGTGTCTCAGTCACTAGATGCACGCCTTCCCATTCCTACAAAATATTACGTACATTTAAATACTTTTGCACAGCGATACAATTAAATATTGATCTAAGACAAACAATATTATGCACTTACTTTGTTTTAAAAACGATCTTACTAGCACGAAAATACGAAATACTTGTTTTATATTGAACACGTCTTGTTGATGTTTACAATAATAGTTGTCAACTTGACATAACTCAAAAGATAAACTTAGAAATCCTTTGTACGTGTTGCCAGCCTATAAAGTTTTTATTCTTTCTAACTTCCCTTTTCAGGGCTTATCTGCGGTATTTTTAACAGTTATTAGTAAATTATAATAAAATAACATTTAAACTGTAGAAATAAAAAATAAAAAACCAATGTTATTAATGAAAACTGTAATGAACAATTTACCGATACAATTACGGTTTTTATTTTTTTCTTGCGGCAATTTTTACACGAAATGTGATTCTGATATAAAATGAATTGTAGGTGATTCAGCTATTAAGTGGTACCATTTTACGAAAATTAGAGGAATTGCTTATGATCTGCTGGGAGTTCAGGAAATGAATCGCTTTTAGAGGTATTGCTTAAAGTGGCCTTTTTAGGCCCCCTTATCTTACTGTGTGATGCCAATTTGAACTTAGGTACATTAGAATAAGGTTGCTCTTGGTGAATATCTGCGGTAGTCTTAATTATCTCTGCGTACGAAGGTGTATTGACAATTGTAAACTGCGGGGTATTATGGACTGGATTGTGAACTTCCATCGGCTTTTCTGGTTTATATTCTGGTGTGCTAGGTACAACGTACATAGTTATGGCCTTTTTGTATGTACAGTTGAATTCAGCCATAATTTCTCGCAAGCGCTTTTCTTTCAGATATGTGGGGCATGACTTAGATAAGGCCATATGTTTACCAGAACAGTTAATACACTTGTATTCTTTAGTCTCGCAATTTTCATGATTGTCGCCGCACTTAGGGCATACTATCTTCTTGTATGGGCAAGCCTTAATTTTATGACCTAGCTTCCAGCACCGTGAACACTGAGAAACAGGGTAAACATATGGCTCGACCTTTAGCCTAAGACCATCTGTGGAAACATACGACGGCAAAGAATTACCTTTGAAACATAATCTCACCACCTCGCTGGGTATCCAACCCCCCTTGTCCTGATCGCGTTTATTTAATCGCATCGCTGAAATGAGTTCAAAGTTTCCTGGGCAGGATACGTTATTCAGGATATCTTTTTCTTCTAATTCTAGTTCCACATCCCTTATAACCCCGTATGAGTAACTCACTTCCATATCTTTACTAAATCTCCATCCCTTAGTAATTAGTGCTTCACATGTGAACAGCTTATTTAAATTTAATTCATCTCCAAATTGTACTCGAATTCTGAATGGGCTCAAATACTTGACACGAACTATATTACTCATTCCATGTGTTGTTAAAAGCTTCGCAAAAGCAAATGACTTCGGAAGTTTATCCGTGCATGTTATAGTTACTTCCAGCCTATGTATATCTTCATCAGGATTATACTGCCTGAATCTCTTTTCTTTTCGATTTTGTCCCACTACCTTCCACTCTTCATCAGATTCTTCTGCTAATCGTTTGCTCGCTTTGTTGGTAACCTCCTCATCTCCGCACTCCTCCTGTATTATTGCATCGCTCATCTCTTCGACCTCATTTATAGATTGAGTCTCATCGTCAGATTTCTGGTAATCAGCAATGTTCTCCATAACGCAGGTAGTTTACGCACTTCACCCGCGCTCCACGTTCGCGACCCGACCGGGTCGAGCGAGGGCCACAGCTACGTCGCGCGCAAACAATAACGTTCCGAGAATTATAACTAATTGATTTAACAACAACCACGTCCTGCTCGTACGCGTGTCGACACGAGAGTCCACACTAAACTTTACAGCACCAAAATAAAAATATTTCACATAAACCTACATGGACACTTATGAAACGTCAGAAGCTAGGTGCATGGTAACAATTGGTTGTTTCCTATGGAGAAGAACCGGCAAGAAACTCCACGGTTACAGTTTTAAAAACAATTGGCTTTTACATTGTTTTCTATTTTGTTAAGTACCTGATACATGTTGACAGACCTACACTGTCCTCCCCTACCATTTTTTTTTTTTCTTAAAAGTATTGTTTAGACGATAAGCGTTTAGTAAAAAGCTATTATTTTGACATTACCAACAGACACTTAAATTTTATTTATTTGTACAATTACAACGGACTTTAAGTAAGTACATAATATTAGGTATGGTATGATCCAAACGTGATAACTAGTAAAACTCGTATTTAGTATCGATACTCGTTATAGTAACACCGATGTTACTTGATTGACACAACCCTAGCAATGGCAGCCATTTTATGAGACAATACGAGTTGTAGGTATGCACCCTTTTTTCGTAGGTATTTCCAGTCCATACTTTTCTTAGGTCAATGGCAAATGGTAGCTACCACAGAGTAACTTATAATATAAATGTATCTGGTCACCCTGACCATACGACATTTATCTACCGGACACAGCGCCATCTTGCGTAGACTGTTCATACTACGTAAGAAAATAATGACTGTATGCCATCTAATAACCTGTTTAGAACAACACTGTAATATAATCCTACCAAATAAAAAATCACAAATTCTCTTGGAACTATGAATAGTGTGGTGTGCTTTTTAATGTTGTAGGATTCGTCGATAGGCTATTTCTGCTTTTTTAGTTCTAAGATTGTACACCACAGAGTACATTTTTCATTTAATTGGTTTATTTTTCAAATCACAGAGTAACTTATAATATCTAAAGGGAGATAGAGACCAAACTCAGCTGGTAAATAGGAAACATCAAAGTGTCGCCCTCTGAACACGTGTTTTGGAACTAATACTAATAGATGCTCGAATGTGTAGGTTACCACCCGTAACAGGCCTCCGTCACTCCATGTACTTGCGCGCTATAAGTGCCTACCGCCCAGCCGAGCGGTCTCGGTCCGCCGGCGGATCAAATTCAGTGCGGTTTTCGCAAGCGAAGCGCGCGCATGCCGTTCAATTTTAATAGTGCTGTTCGTTCGTACGCGTATTACGATGCCGTGTGGTGCCTTATGTGCTGTAGATGGGTGTAAATCAAGCAAAAGAAGGGATAAACACCTAACATTTTTCCATTTACCTGTCAATGAAGAAAGGTAAGTGATAAATTATTATCTACTAGTTTTTGTCGTTTACATTTTTTTTCCATTCACATACCGTCATTAGAGACATAATTAAAAGACAGTAGGTGTGCGGACACCGGTATCCACTTAGAATTTGACAGTTTAATAGGTATATACTAAGCATTAGCTTGCCTTTCAGACACAGATTTACATAATTTTGTTACATAGAAACGTTATACCACAGAATAATTAATAGTACAAGGTACAGAAGATGCACTCTTCGAAAGAAAACATTCGAATATAAACTGCTAAACTAACAACTGCAATAATGTTCATAAAACATTGCAAAGTCAGAACATATTCACAGTTCTCAATAACATAGATAAAAAGTTATGTTAATTTAATTTTATCGAAGAGGCAGCCCTGCGATTACTGTGGAATCGCGCGGTGCGAAGCAATCACTGCTGTACGCTTGAGCATTTAGGCGCATTTTAGCATACAGTGGTTGTTGACGCGAGGGAGTAGGCAATTATCGTAATAGGTATTGGAAATTTTCTACTGAGTGAAGTATCTGTTACGTAGTAACTATTCAGTAATCTGTGCCCGTAATGCTTAATGCCATGTCTCTAGATAAATCGGGAAATAAATTTGTGTTACACAAATTTATTTCCTGATTTATCTTATCAGAGAGATGGAAAATTGGTCATACTATAATGAATATACCAAGATTGTTACTGCACAGAAATAAAACACAATAAAAATGAAATAATACATTATTTATTTTTTCTTTTAAAACATTTATGATAATATTTTTTTGCCTTTAATTTAAAAGGATCGCTATCATCATCACATTCTCTCCTATTGCTTAATATTTTATTAATTTCTTTACAATAATTAAATATGAATAGTCTGCAAGATATCTTTATTATATAGTTTATTAGTATTTCTTTATGTTTTTTACATTTAATAAAATCAAATTCCACATGCATTAAAATGATTGTTTTAATTAGTTCAAAAATATGTTGTTTTTCCAAATTATATTTTAGAATGTGGTAATTGATATCTTGCAGACTTGATATACAGCATAGGAGAGCATGACTTGGACTGCAAAGCCATTTTTTATTACAGTATTCCCTATATTTTATATACTCCAGTTCATTTGCACTCAACATGTCCTTTTTACATTGCCTACACCCCTTGAAGATATTTTTCTTTGCATTTTTTACAAAATATCCGCTAACATATTGCAATGCACCCATTTTGCGGGGATCATTTTTTTCTTCAAGGGGTGTAAAATATTGTTATTTCTGGTATATTATTTAATTCACATAGACTATCTTTGCAGTCGTCACTGTCTGTGATGATGACATTACTAAGGGCATAACAATTATCTGATTCACAATTTGCTCCTGGAGTATGGGCACTAGAGAGGCTATTAACTAGTAATGTTGTGTACGCAGACTCAAATTTTTCTGGGGATGGATTTACATTGCGACACCCGTGACTCCTAATGGACCCAAAAAAGTTTTCGATTGGGTCCTGATTCAGATGCCGCATCCAAACCGAATTTACCCCATATTTGTTTTTTTTTTTTTTAATAACAACTCTATGCCCTCTATTGTCCATACCCAGTTTTTAATAGTTGGAACATGTTCCACTTTTAAAGACTGAGAATTTACAAATTTCATCTTATTCAACATTTGTTTTGAATCTTTCCATACTTTATGGTGTGATGATGTTGGAGTTGCAGGCCCTAGAAGTGGCCTTCCAAATTTTTTTCTTTTGCCGAAGCTCCCATTGACTGAGTCGAAGAGCTGGTCAAAAAATAATAATATGTCAGCGGTTTCCTTCGATTCCGATGGCAGAATTCCTTTATCTGTAAAAAAAGAAAAGCCTTGGTAAGAGCCAAATTACAGTACGCGCAAAATAACTTGGCGGCTCTGAACTTCGCGTGGAACGCTGCGCAGTAGACGAATTATATGAATACAGGTGTGCACGGGGGAGGCGCGCGGGCGAAATTTCATATGACCTTTACCATAAATTAAATGCAGAATGCTTAATCAAATAGATGGGACAATACTGTTACCCTTTATGAGTAAGGTTCCTAATAAAGTTAATGATGTGTTGATTCGATAACTATCGAAATCGAAATTAAAATTATTGGAAATTATAATTTATTAACTGATTATTAAATTTATGCTTAACTGACATTATTTTACGTGGACCTCGGTTATCGCGTAAAAACATACCCCCTTTTGATTGCAGTAGGTGAAAAAGTAGTCTATGTTATTCCCCCGAGTCTGGTCTATCTCTGTACCAAATTTCATGAACGTTGGTCCACTAGTCTCGGAACATATTCAAAGCAAACATATTGTGTTACTTTCAATATCACGAAACTTCTTCATTTTCATATTTTAGACAACATGGAATAACATTATGGTATACTTTTAGCTTCCCCTGATATTTTGGTAAACAATCCAATTTGAGTACTTAACTAATAGAGTGTTTTCATAAGTAATGAGTGAATTTTTCATAAATAATATTGCTGAACAGTAATTATGCTTACCTGCAAGGTAGCCCATATTTGTCGCTACAGTTTGACTAAACACCTGTGTAGCATATTTCACCTTCATTTTTGGAATTTTTGCTGGGATACAGAGGTAATCTGTTAACTTTGGAACTAGTCTAATTCCTTTGTATCCAGGGTTTTCATTGTGCAGACTAACTATATGTGACCATTTTGCTATTTTCTTGATGTCATCTTTAATATATTCCAAATCTTTGGTAATTAAATTATTCCTAATGCATTTTATTAAGTGGGTTGGATCATATAAGATTTTTTTAATGAAAATCTAAAGAAAACTAAAAACGTAAATAGAAATGAAATTAGGACTCGTAGCGTTATCGATGCTCAGCTGTTACTTCCAAAGTACACGAATCTACACGGCAAGAGATCATTAAAGTATATAATACCTTACCTTATTAATCAACTACCTATATCATTGAGGGATAAATTAACTCAGAAAAACATAAAATACAAATTAAAGCAACATTTCCTACTAAATATAAATAACTAATATTATATATACATAGATTCAGTGATAAAAATATATAATTTAATTCATTATAGATAAATAAATTAAAACAACTTTAAAGTAAAAATAATACGTAACAATAATATCATAACACAAATAAAATTAAAGTTAACTATTACTAAAAACAGATGATAATGTACTTTTGGGAGCAACCTGTATCAATTCAAAAACCCTCCACCACTTTTGTTTTAAGGATGGACGGCCGGATTGGTCACTGATGTGCGCTGGTTAGTATTAGATAATAGTATTTCACTTATACCCGTTGTATTTTAATTTTTTGTTGTTACTTTTTACCTATGTACCTACCTAAGTGGCTAAATCCTCTAAATTATGTAGTCGATGATTTTGGTGCACGGTAAAACTCTAATGAGTTTATGTTGGCACCAACTTAAATGACGAACGATTAACGTATGTGTACTAGTGAATAAATAAATAAATAAATAAAATAAATAAATTTAACATATAAAGGTATAATTTCGGTTTCATTGACAAGGAAATAATTGCCTCTTTGTTCTTCTCCTTTTCTTAAAAGTGTTGCATTGGTTTCTTGAATTAAAAGTTTTATGCATTGTGTGTTGTTGGTACTTTGGTCACATACAGTGGCAACCACAATCAGACCAGCTTCTTGTAATTTTGCAATAACAACTTTCAATTGCGCTGCTAATTCAGGTCCTTTTGTAGCAGCTTGCGAAAATGTGTAGGCTACAGGCTGCTTGTAATTTCTTATTAACCCCTTATCATAAAAACTTGAGCATGATCTGCAAACTCAGGACGTGTCTCTTTACCATTAGTAACAAACCCAGTAACACAATCTTTTCTTTCACTGTAACTTAGGTTACATTTTAGTGACATCTCATCGAACAAAACAATGCATAGTCGATCTTCTATACAGGGTGTAAGGAGAACGCTTCCGAAGCCAGAACGTAGATTATATACAACCTTTATGCAAACGGATACCACTAACCTTTCGCTTTAAATTGATTATTTTCAAGACTTCATATTTCGCAAACACGCAATGGATACCGTACAAAACGTGAGGTCACTGACACGCAACGTCGCGCCACCGCACGTCTTGAGTCGCGTGCGCGGAGCGCTCCGTACGGCCGTCACGGGATTTATACGGAATTTACAAACACCACTTTCAAAATGCCTACCCCTACAACACTTCACAAAATTTTGAATTTTAATCGCATTCGTAGCCCACTTTTAAACATTAAAGTTGACAGAGGCATTTTACGTACCTGTCTAAATTCTTTGCGATCTTATAAGGTTTGGCTCAAACTGCGCTCCATACATTTCAATACATAGCTGGGGCCGTCCCTGTGTCGAACCATGAACACGAGGCATTAGTGTAGGATCCTCAACACATTCTGCACGTAGTTTATAAAACACGCTCACTATTCTGCCCCGCATTTCTTCAGCACTGTCACATTCCCGATCAAACACTCTTTCTTTCACATACCCCCACAAAAAGAAGTCCAAATGTGTTAAGTCGGGTGAACGAGCTGGCCAGGCGTGCGGCCCTAGATTTCCGATCCAGCAGTCATCAAAAAGTTCAGTGAGACGCGCGCCACGGGCTTCTCCTAAACACATCAACATGTTGCCGTATTCACGAGCACTGTACACGTATGCCTCAGACATTGTTAAAAACAAAAAAAAAAGATTACTAAAAAACAATAAAACAGCACTAAAAACGTCACAATAATAACTAAACATAAAACTAACAAAACAGTAATAATACGATTCAATGGCTATCGATCGATTAACGCACGTTCGCTCACGAACCGAGTCGGAAAGGAACTAACTAAGTAACTAGATTACTGAAGAAGTACTATGAAGATCAAACATGCCGCCTGCATGCGATGCCGGCCGACAAAAGATACCGCCGCGCGGTGCTGCCGGCGCGACGACGCGGAGTCAGATAGCGGTGTCTTGTGATGTGCAAAGATCAACAAATTACAGAGGAGAAAATGTTAAAAGAATAATTATGAAATCAGAAACTAATTAATTTTAATTGTTAGGAAATTGTAGATACTTATGCTTTATTAGGTACAAACTGTTTTCATTTTCTAACTTTAAAATAAGATTTAACGGGTTTCTTAGATTAAATTAATTTGATTATCCACTTTAAATTGATTGGGTTTACTTACTAAATGAAGGATGCAGTTATTGTTATAAATGAGCGCGCGCCGTGTGACTCTAATTGCATTGACATAAAGTTCAAATTCAATTGAATCACGCGCGCTAGTTGCTTCAAACTGTACACGCGATCTTTTACTTTATTTCATTCACTATCGATTATCGACTTACATACAAAACTGTTATTAAATACACGACACATTGCATCAATTTAAAACTGTTGACGCCTCTGTAATGTTTCTTCCTATTTATTTTGGCGGGCGGCGCGTCGCATCGCGCGTCACGTGGACTTGGGGTCGTCAGCCGCGCAGCTGTCGGCGAGCGCGCACTTTGAACTCGAGGTCATGCGCAAGCGTCAGCTGATATTTATTTACGAATACATTGCTTGTTAGAGTTGTAAAGAAAAAAAATGTGTTTAATCGCAAATAATGGTTTCCTTTAACTGTTCTCACAGCATAGTGTACGAAAAATGCTAAAAAAAACTTTTTTACAAAAAAAAACAACCGACTTCCATAAAAACACTACAAAGTGAAAAATAACTTTAATTTCGGAAGTCGGTGTCTTTGGTTTTTTATTTCGTTTTTCGCCACCGACTTCCGAAATTAAAGTTATTTTTCACTTTGTAGTGTTTTTATGGAAGTCGGTTGTTTTTTTTTGTAAAAAAGTTTTTATTTTTCACTTTTTTGTTGTAATATTTTTTTTTATTTTTGTTGAATTTTCAAAAACCGCTTGTCCGATTTTGATAAAATTTTCATGGGACCATTTGGGGAGCATACCCTATCCAACAAAAGAATTTTTCAAATCGGTTGGCAAGCGACGGAGTTATGCGCGAACAAACATAAAAAAAAAAAAAAAAAAATACAAACATCCGAATTGAGAACCTCCTCCTTTTTTAGAAGTCGGTTAAAAATAGGTAAAATTGTTCATTTTCTTTTTCTAATTTTTTGATGGTATCGTATCGAGAATCAGTAGCCCTATCACCTGTCTTCGTTTTCGGAAGCGTTTCCCTGACACCCTGTATTTTTTTTTTTTCAGCTGCCTTGTTAATCTGCTGTATATTTTTTTCATTTATTCCGGGCTTGATGTTAGCCATATTTATTAGTTTGACCAGTGTCTGAGGTGAAGGCAAGATAAATATTTTTCAATAAAATCGATAGCCCTTTTTTTTTTTTTTTTGTGGATGGGAAATCATCAAATGACCCCTCCCGCTCTGGGTGGAGCGGAAGGGAGTGTCAGACTTTTACTGACTAAAACCCACCCGTGTTCCGTCCTTAGCCCTTTCTGTTCCAGGGCAGCGGTTAACCTTTCGGAAAATCCCGCCGCCCCGGCAGGCTTCGGCCCTGTGGGGCCCCGTCCTCTGCTGACATCTCTTTGAGGCGCGCGTGGAACACAACGCGCCGTCCGGCACGGGCCTGGTCCTGATCGGACGGTGAGCTACCCATTACTCACCGCCCGCAGGCCCGCGCCTACGGTGGCCGGGAGTCGTCACGCGGCTCCCGACGCCCGCAGCGTCTCCCGCGGCGGCTGAGGCGTGAGGTTCTTTCCCTCAGCCTCCCCGCCACCTCCTTCGCTAGCATGACTGCTTCGCAGAAGGAGGTGACTGCCTCCCATTCTCTCTCGCCCCGGACCATGGCTTGCACCAGGGCCGGGCGCGAGAGGTCGCCGCCGTTGCCGATCGCCTCTACGAGGACACGGCGGGTCTCCGCCCAAGCAGGGCAGACCTCCACCGAAATCGATAGCCCTTTGGGCTTGGCTTAAAAATAGATAAAGCCGTAAGCTTTTCTTTTAGTGTGAAGCGTCGCCCTTTAAGACCCTTTTTGTGCTCTCGAAATTGCAGTAATGTTAAAGTTTTTGCTGTGGTGGGCCAGTTGTCAAGAGCTTTTAAAAGTTCTGGATGTGAAACCATATTTTGCATAGCTCTGATCTTTACTGCCTGCCTCTTAACTTTGCTGCGGCATTTGCTCAGCTTGACACCAACTCGTAAGAGCTTACTACGCAAAAGTTGCCCAACTTGAGATATACGAGTGCATTGTTTCCTTTTATGAACAACTTTAGTTGTCTCAGTTTTACTCGTCTCTGAAATTTAAAAATAACATGATATAAAAATCAATCAATGGCTTATTTATCTTATATAAAATATAGATTTCCTTTATTTTTAACTTACCAGGAATATGATCATTTCCTATTTCTTGAACAATTTCAAGATTTTGAATTACAGGTACTTTTGAATTCGGTTCAGCAACTGATTCTGGAAAGGAAAATAATTACAAATTAATAATAAATAAAACATACTTCATGTTTATTATAAATGTTCGATAATGTATTAGAGATAGTATTATAATTGAAAGATCTGGTTCAAAAAGTCATTCTCTACTCTTTCATAAAGTTCTATAAATAATACTACAGTAAAAACATATATTTAACAAATATTATATATGTGTTAATAGTTATCTTATTATAATTAAATTATGTGATCACTAACTTCACTCTAGAACAAACAAACAAACAGAACAAATATTAACAAACAAATATGGAACAAATATTTGTATGACCTACATGTATTTGTTCCGAGTCTGGGTGTTTTTCTATCTATAATATGTATGTATTTACAACAACAAAAAATTGTATATAAGTAGTTTATCAGCCATCTTGTTACCATAACACAAGCATTAGGTTGCTTAGCTTGGGACAAATGGTGCTGTGTGAAATGTCCAGGGATATTATTATTATTATTATTATTATTACTCTTTCGCTAAGACAGACAGAAAATGTTGATTTTGAATTCAATCATGTGGCAATAAAACAATAGATTCATCGCTTACCAACATTTTCCTTTTCAGCATCTACAACAGTTTTTGAAACTTTATGTCCTGGAGCTTCAGGATCTTTTTTTTTTTTTTTTTCTTTGTTTATCTTGCAATCGGTTGTAAACCTTTAGCAGATTTTTTGTGCGGATTTTGATTGCCGAGGTCCATTCTTCCAGCGAAGAATCTGCCTCTCATTATTGTTTAGGCTTTATTCAATAAAGTCCCATATGTGGTGTCGTTTAAGCCTTTTCATGACTATTGGTTCGCTTAGGGCTGTGGCTAAGGTGTTGGTATGTGACGTTATTCGTCATTTGTATGAATTTATTCTGTGTTCCATTTCTTCCTTTACAGTTCTAATTTGTAGATGCTCATGTAATTCTGAGGTCTTCATAAACCAAGGAGCATATGATATTATTCTGAGCACTTTATTTTGAAATCGCTGGAGTATTTCCACATTTGAGTTCTTCGCAGAGCCCCAAAGCTCAACTCCGTATGTCCAGACAGGTTTTAATACTGCTTTGTAGATGAGTACTTTGTTTTCCAGTGATACGTGTGATGTTCTTCCTAAAAGCCAGTTTAGTTTTCGGAGTAGGATGTTAAGCTCGTCACGTTTTTTCTCTATGTGGTATCTCCACGTTTGTTTCCTGTCAAGATGTACGCCGAGATGCTTAGCTGTTGTCCCGTGTGGAAGTGTGTCATCTCCGAGTTTAACAGGTGGGCAGTCATCTTTTCTGAGAGTAAATGTAACATGCGTTGACTTGTTGGCGCTAGCTTTTATTTTCCAATCTCTCATCCACTTATAGACTTTGTCGAGGTGCTTTTGTAACATCAGTGAAGCCATATGAGGGTTTTTGTTATTACACAAAGCAGCTGTATCATCAGCGAAGGTGGCACAGAGAACTTCTTCTGACGTTGGTAAGTCTGCTGTGTATATAAGGTAGAGTGTTGGACCTAATACGGATCCCTGGGGCACGCCAGCCTGTATGTTGTGAAATTTCGAATACGAGTCATTAATTTTTACCCGGAAAAATCTGCCCTCTAAGTAAGACTTTAATAATACGTACAGGTTATGTGGTAGTTGTTTTTTTGTCTTAAATAACAAGCCCTGGTGCCAGACCTTGTCGAACGCTTGTTGTACGTCCAGGAATACAGCCGAGGAGTACTCTTTTTGTTCTAGGCCCTCGTATTTTATTCACCACTCTATGCACCTGCTCCACGGTTGAGTGCCCTATTCTAAAACCGAACTGGTGTTGTGGGATGATGTTGCCGTCTTTAAGTATTTCATTAAGCCTACGTACAGCGACTTTCTCAAATAGTTTGGACATAACAGGCAGTAGGCTTATTGGCCTGTATGACGACACAAGGTGCGGTGGTTTTCCTGGCTTTGGGATCATAATACTTTCCGACACTTTCCATATTTTCGGATAATATCCAGTCCTCAAAATTCCATTAAAGAGCTGTGTTATGAAGACGATGGCTTTTCTTGGTAGTTGACGTAGGATTTCGGCAGTTATAAGGCAGTATCCAGGAGCTTTATTCCGTTGGAGACCGTTTATAATCCTCCAGATCTCGCGAGGTGAGCAGTACTTCAATGGTAAACTGAGTTGTAGATCTGTCTCCAAGTAGTTTTGAATCTCTTTGTCGCTTGATGTGTCACCGGAATTAGGAGTGAATACATCAGCTAAGAAAACTCCAAAGGCCTCGGCACGTTCGTCGTCTTTTCTTGCCCATGCATTATTTCCTAGCTTTAAAGGATGCTGAGCGGTTTGTGGCGCAGTTTTGCTATGCCTTACGGTGTTCCAAAGGGAGTACTCGTTTTTAGCTGTAGCGTCCAGATTTTCCAGTCTGTTTTTTAGGGTCTCATTTTCGATGTCCTTCAGATATTGCTTCAGGTCTGCAGACGCTCTATTAAAATCTCGCCTGTCAGAAGCATTACGACTGGTGTGCCATACTCTCCTGAGTCTCCTTTTTTTCAGAACCTTACTCCTTATTTCCTTGGAAATATTTTTGTATCCTGCCCTAGTAGGTGGTGGTTTGCATTTCCATGCAGCTGTCTGGATGAGATTTGTTATGTTTATAGCAGCTTCATCAATGTCATTGTTTGTTTTTAACGGTACTTTGAGGTTCACGCTTGCCTCGATATATTGTCTAAATCCAACCCAATCAGTTTTCTTGTTGTACAGCTTTTCTTTGAACTGTCTTTCTATTATTGTTGTGCTAATAGTGACTTTCAGGGGGGTATGATCTGAACTGCTATCCAGGCAATTTTCAGCACTTAGGTACATGCTAGAAAGTCCCTTATATACAAAGAAGTCCAGAAGGTCAGGGAGTTTAGTCGAGTCTGTTGGCCAGTATGAGGGTTCACCCGTACTCAGGACGTGTAATTGGTTTTCGTCAAGGCTTTTTTTCAGTTCTCTTCCTCTGGGTAATGTCAGTCGGGACCCCCAGTAGACATTTTTAGCGTTCCAGTCGCCTCCACATATGAATCTTTGCCCAAGAGTTTTGAAGAAATCTGTAAACTTATCTTCCTTTAGGATGTGCTTAGGGGGACAATACAGTATGTAACAAAAACCCTGTTGTTCCTTGTAGGAGCGTATATATATACCTATAGGCTTACCATTATTGAAGTTATAATTTAAAAAAAAAACAATGGTGGCCGAACATTGTCCCTAATCAGATAGTTTTTAAATTCGATACATTGTTACAAAATGTTTTTAACATCTGAACTTACAAGTACTAATGGATCTAGCCTACGATCGATAAAGATTGCCGGCGGCCCCTTTGATTCGCGATAGCTAGACAGGTTGGCGCCAAAACACAAAGCAGGCAGCACGCACAAACTCCCTTTGTACGACCGCCAGTCGCCACTAGCCGATTGCGATTGTCGGGTCCCCCTCAGTCGCCCGCGCAACTTACTTCCGGACGGATGTATCGTACGTTGACAGCATTAGAAAAAGAACCAAATTATTGTGATTTTGTAAGTGAATTCTGTGTGTGCGTTTTTTCCAAAATGTCTTATTCAAATGAGGAATATTGTAGTGTACCAAGAACGTTTCGCAACTCCAAGGAACATAACTTTGCGTCGACGATGGCTTCCCAACGTCTCCACATACGGACGTTCAACATTGGGTCTGTGCACGGTCGAGACCAACATCGTATTGACGAAGGATAACCGAGGACTCGAGACCATGACATTGAGGAAGAATTCCTCGTGATGTTTGAAGAAGACCCTACGGAAGTACGTGCTCTGTGGGTAAATAAATTAATTTTAAAGTGTTAGTTATGTCACAAATGACTAAATAGTTACTACGTAACAGATACTTCACTTAGTAGAAAATTACCTACTGCTATAATAGCCTACTCCGTCTCGTCAGCAACCGCTGCATGCTAAAATGTGCCAAATACTCAAACGTACAGTTGTGATTGCTTCACACCGCGCGATTCCCGTATTATTATTCGATCCGCAAACGGCCCGGACCGCTCGGCCGGGCGGTAGGTAATTATAACGTGCAAGTACATGGAGTGACGGAGGCCTGGTTATGTGTTTATTGTAATTATCAATCGTCAAACTTGATAAGCCAACTTTTTGAAAAATTCAAACTGACGTTCCCAAAGTGTTATCTATCAGTCAAACAGCTGAGTGATGTGAACGACACGTGACGAGTTCATGACCTTAGTGTAGTATGGTAGTGTGCGGCGCGGCGGGCGGCGACAAAGCGACCGGTTGCTACCTATTTCTCTTTGCAGGGGTAAGCAATCAGTGTTACTTTTCAAATATTTATTATAAAATATTTATTTTGATTTTTTTTTCTTCAATATTTTTTTAATTGACTTACGTAATTACCATCGGATATCGATTCTGAAAACGTCCCTACTTGGAACAACAGGGTTTTTGTTACATACTGTATATAGCGGATAGGGCAATTGAACTCTGCTTATCCTGAACCATTACCGTAGTAGCCTGTATTTGGTCAGTCTTATACTCCTCCAGAACGTCATGTTTGATGTGCTTTTTTATTATGACTGCTGTCCCTGCATGTGCGGTTCCATCAGGATGGAATGTGGAGTATATACTATAGTTTTTGAAGGTACATAAATGACTGGGTGTTAGGTGTGCTTCAGAAACTAGAAGTACATCAATGTCATGTAGTGTAAGAAGTATATCTACGTCTTGTTTATGTTTGACCAATCCATTTATGTTCCAGGTCCCAACTCTGAGTGTGGCCATTTTATCGAACAAGTTTACTGATGATTGTTGTGAGTAAATTCATCATAGTCGACATCTGGTCGGTTCTATTAATAATACTGCAGTAAAAACATATTATTAACAAATATTATATATGTGTTAATAGTTAACTTATTATAATTAAATTATGTGATCACTAACTTCACTCTTTCGCTAAGACAGACAGAAAATGTTGATTTTGAATTTTGAATTCAATCATGTGGCAATAAAACAATAGATTCATCACTTACCAACATTTTCCTTTTCAGCATCTACAACAGTTTTTGAAACTTTATGTCCTGGAGCTTCAGGATCTGCAACAATAATATTAAATTACAACACTGTTAATATGTTATAAAAACATAACTCTGGTGAAGTTGGGTAATAAATGATAGACAGTGAGATTTGCAGTTGGTTTATACTATCTAAGTTTAAGTTTCACACTTTAACAGAGAATAGATAATAAGTACTAGCATAACTTCAGCTTGTATAGTGACATGTATTAAAATAATAAGTCGAACAACATAAAGTCCAAATAATAAGTTGTATGGAGTGGGCAATTTTAAAAGTTCAATAATTAACGGGTTAAAAAGAAGACTTCCATTAAATTTCTGGAAAAATATAAAGTAAAGTACCTTTTGATGATGATGCTTCCAACACATTTTGAATTGATTGCAAGGGTCTAAAACTTTCTTTGGTAGCCAATGTTGGCAATGTCAATCCTGAAACACAATATCACATTTGAAAATAAAGTCATTTACAATAATACTAATGAAGCAGTTATTCTAGAAATTGGTTTCTCAATTCTAAATCTGAAGTCCAATATTTATCCCAAAAGTCCAAATGAAGCTTAATTTGTAATGACTAACTAGTAAACATGCATGGACACCAAAACAATATAATTTATCATGTTCAATTGTGAAATTACTATGGGATATGACAATTGAATATGAAAAATAATTGCATATCGTGTGATAGAGCGTGTCCATGTTAGGGGGGCTGACAAACATTTTGTCAAACACAACACACAACACACAACACAAATAGTTTTTATCTTCTAAGAAAAATAGCCATGTGAAGTGCTGCCGTGACAGAGTGAACTCGGATGACTGCTGATTGGATGAGTGTATGATATTACGTTACTATTGACAAGTATGTCATTAACTCATCCAATCAGCCCCAGCAGTAATCTGTGCTCACGTTTCCATATTTATCATTAAAAATGCAGCTTTACAGCCGAACGCTTCTTCATTTATCTTAGTTAAGGCCACCTCAATAACCACTTGACTTGGGTGACGTTTTGACGTTTGTACCGGTGAGATCGTAGTCTGTTTAAATTTCGCAAAAAAAAAATAGAAAAAAACAACGACACAGTGTCTGAAAAGTATTTAATTAAATATATAACTATACAGTAGCGCGCGAGCGGTTGTACGAGGCTCACGTCTTACAAGATCGCGAACGTTATCTACAACTTAAAGTTTTACTTCTACCCACAACTTTATTTTTATAAAGACTACCCAAATGCTTGTTACCTATCGAGATTATGGCTAGTTTTGGTCGGTCTTCAAGTATACCTTCTTCCCCTGTATCGGATACCATGGAGAGACATGAAGAAGCTATTTCGGAAACAAAACGAGCTGATGAAGAAATGGGAAGAGTAGAAGAAAACCTGCTATTTGAAACTCTAAAAGTCCCGGAAAAAAGAGCAAGACCGGAAAGTGAAGAAGATAAGGAAGAAGACGACGATGGATTTATCACCGTCAATAGAAGACCTAAACGGTTATTGCGCAGTTATTCCGATACCAACAACCAGGATAACAACATAACCGCAAAAGACACCGAATATGCGGAAGGTTGGATGATAAATCTATCATCTAAGGAGGTGCTTCCAAAACAGTTTGGTATGGCGAAGCTTCTAAAAGCTGAAAATATTAATAACATTTTAAGAATAAAATACAAAAGCCCCTATAAGATTAATATTTTATTAAAGCATAAAGAAGATGCAGACAAACTTATAAACTGTCAAAAATTTAAGGAACTTGATTATAGATGTCGAAGTGTAGACGAAGTGAATCTGTCGTATGGAATAGTTAAAAACGTAGATCTTGATATTCAAGAAAAGGAGATAATCGAACAGTTTACATGCGAGTATGAGATTATGTCAATGAGAAGATTACAGCGCCTAGCCGAAGATAAACAGTGGGTCGACAGTGCTGTAATCCGATTGGCGTTTAAGAGTCCCACTTTACCCGCGTATATTCATGGATACGGTTGTCGTTTTAAAGTGGAACCATATGTCTTTCCCGTCACCCAGTGCTCCGGATGCTGGAAGTTCGGGCACGCAAGGAAAGTATGTCCTACTAGGAAAGTAAAGTGCCCAAAGTGCGGCCAGGATCATGAAAACTGTTTGTCAACTGAATTTATGTGTATTAACTGTAAAGGGCCACATATGGCACTTGATAAAACATGTCCGGTATTTATCAAAGAAAAAAAGTTAAAAAATATCATGAGTCAAAACAATTGCACTTACAAAAAGGCCATAATATTTTATCAACAATCACGTGAACAAGAGAGATGTATTGAGCAAGTACCAAGGAATAATAATAGTAGTAGTACGAGTGAAAAGTTAGATCACACTATTTCATACAGAGATATTTTACTGGGAAATCATGCAAATATTCAGCCCTCAATGAATTTGGAAGAAAGTAAAGAAAACGAAGGAACTGTAGAAGTGAAAAAGGTGCACAGACAGTCGATTAATAGGAAGAAAAACAAAATGAAAGAAAAAAGTGTACAAGAGATGAGTGAAGACTCACAAGAAGAAGAACTAGTACAAAATCAGCACGAAAAAATGGCCGAATCGAAAGAGAAAGGTAAGGGCTCAAGGATTATTAAACTTTTTCATAAAATTCAAGAATTAATATTATCCAAAAATACCTTTGAGGAAAAAGTTTGTTTATGTGTCCAGTATATTGTAGAAGAAGTGACATCGATATTTATTGAAAAACGTGGAAGCATCATAAAGACATTATTTACCTTATGTCATAACATAGTAAATGGCTAAAAATCAAGATATGAGCGTGAACATAGCACAATGGAATGCACAAAGTTTAAGGCCAAAATTAGTAGACTTTGAAATATTCTTAAACAGAGAGAAGATTCATATTGGAATAATCAGCGAGACGTGGCTTGAGTGTGACTCACACATAAACTTAGGAGGCTACAACATCTATCGACAAGACAGGTCAGACAGCTATGGAGGGGTGGCAATTTATCAGGCGGGAGGAGACGCCCGGGTGTCACCACTGCCAGGATCGCCCAGAGGACACGGTGGAGCATACGGTGGAGGTCTGCCCTGCTTGGGCGGAGCCCCGCCGTGTCCTCGTAGAGGCGATCGGCAACGGCGGCGACCTCTCGCGTCCGGCCCTGGTGCAAGCCATGGTCCGGGGCGAGAGGGAGTGGGAGGCAGTCACCTCCTTCTGCGAAGCAGTCATGCTAGCGAAGGAGGTGGCGGGGAGGCTGAGGGAGAGAACCTCACGCCTCAGCCGCCGCGGGAGACGCTCCGGGCGTCGGGAGCCGCGTGACGACTCCCGGCCACCGTAGGCGCGGGCCTGCGGGCGGTGAGTAATGGGTAGCTCACCGTCCGATCAGGACCAGGCCCGTGCTGGACGGCGCGTTGTGTTCCACGCGCGCCTCAAAGAGATGTCAGCAGAGGACGGGGCCCCACAGGGCCGAAGCCTGCCGGGGCGGCGGGATTTTCCGAAAGGTTAACCGCTGCCCTGGAACAGAAAGGGCTAAGGACGGAACACGGGTGGGTTTTAGTCAGTAAAAGTCTGACACTCCCTTCTGCTCCACCCAGAGCGGGAGGGATCATTTGATGATTTCCCATTCACAAAAAAAAAAAAAAAAAAATGGGGTGGCAATATTATGCCACAAAACTGTGAGAGCATATGTGAATCCTATTAGTATAAGTAATTCTGGTATAGAAATATTGGCAATCAAAATTCTTAACTGTAAGTTGGTCCATAACATTATCTCTATTTATTGTCCGTCGTCTGTTCGCACCAGCCAATCAGATTGGGATTATATATTTTCACTATTTCCAAGAAAGACTATAATTGCAGGTGATTTTAACGGCCACCATAGTAATTGGTCGAACAGGACTGACACAAGAGGTAACCAGATTTTTGATAGTTCCCTAGATAATGGCTATATTTCACTCAGCAATGGTAGACCTACAAGAGTTAAGCTTGTAAATGGCACTCTGCAGCAGACCTCACCCGATATCACTTTCTGCACTACAGATATTGCTGTAAATGCTGAGTGGAATGTAACCAATGAAAGCTTAGGCAGTGACCATCTGATTCTTAAGATTTGTTTTAAATTTCAAGACACTTTACTTTACATCTGTAGAAGAAATTTTAAATTAGCAAAATGGTTAGATTATAAAGAGACATTAACAGAGTTATTTTTACAAACTGGATGTGATTGTATTGATATCCAAGAAATGTATGATTGTTTTTTAAAACATATACATAAAGCTGCTGAATTGAATATACCCTTCAGAAAGATATGTATAGGTCCGGGTAGTAGATTCGTACCTAAAGTTTACTGGAACCAGGAGCTCTCAAGGTTAGTGGCCCAACGCCGACTTGCTTTAAAACAATTCAGACAAAATCCTACTCCACAAAACTTGGACAGTCTGCAGGTGAAAATCTCAGAAACTCAACGTTTAACAAGACGAGCCAAGTCTCAAAGTTGGTACGACTTTTGTGATAGTATAGATGAGTCGACTAGCCTGTCAGAAATGTGGAGACGAATGAGATGGATGAAGGGCATCAGGCAAACTAAAACATATTCATCTGATACTAGTAAACAGGAACTATTAATATCTTTGGCACCCGATTTTGTGGCTGACCCTCCCCTTGCATTTACTTCTTCTAACCTCAAGCTTGATGCTGAGTTTACTCTTCATGAAATGGAAAGCTGTTTTAAACGCAAGGATACTTCTCCGGGACAGGATGATGTCTGCTACTCTATGATTTATAATCTTCCCGATATAGGTAAACAGTTCCTGCTTAAGTTGTACAATCGCATATTTAGAACTGGATACGTTCCTACACAGTGGAGGAACATAAGTATAATACCAATATAAAATAAAATAAAAAATAAAAAAGCCTTTTATTTCTTGCCAATGAATTTAAAATAATGGGTAAATAGAAATATAAACATTGAAAAGTAAAAAATTTAAATAAAATTTGAAAATTAAATTGCAAATTAAATTGAAAATTAAATTGTAAATTAAATTGAAAAATAAATTGAAAATTAAATTGAAAATAAATGAAAATAAATGTAACTACTCAAAAATTATAAACCAATATAATACCAATACCTAAACATAATGCTAACTCTAACTCTAAGTTGCGACCTATTGCTTTAATGTCCTGTGTTTGTAAGATTTTTCATTTGATGCTGGCTAGGCGCCTAGAGTGGTTTATCGAAAACAAAGGGATAATATCTTCAAATACAGTAGGATTTAGAAGAGGCCAGTCATGTATGGACTGCTTGGTTCGTCTTGTTACAACTACTCAGATCGGCTTCTCTCAAAATAAATCTACCTTAGCCTGCTTTTTAGACATTGAGGGAGCATATAATAATGTTCTCATCAGTAAAGTAGTAGGTACTTTAGAAGAGTTACAGGTTGGATTTAAAATGTGTACTTATCTTTGGGAGTTCCTGAGAGAAAGACGTCTTCACATTAGGTGTGATGAGTCAGATAGCAGTATTACTAGATGGACAAATAAAGGAATCGCCCAAGGCGATCCCATATCACCTCTACTTTTTAATATTGTTACCTCAGCCATTTGTGAAAAGATAAATCAGGTATTCATATGCCAATATGCAGACGATTTTGTTGTGTATTCTCAATGTAATAACTAATAAGCTCGAAGATAGTGTATCAAATATGCAAATAGCATTAAATACTATATTAGCATTTTTAGAGCAACTTGGACTGGAGTTGTCAGCCTCCAAATCTAAATATTGCATTTTTGGCAGGACTCGTAGAATGCAGAGGGTACAACTTGAGATTGATGGTTCGTTATTGGATTCGGTCGACTGTATTAGGTATTTGGGTATTTGGTTGGATAGATATTTGCGATGGGGAAAGCAAATTAATGAATGTCGTGAGAAAGCTTTGAAGTTTTTAAGTTTGTTAAAGGTACTAGCAGGTTCTAAGTGGGGTACTCATCCGATTCATATTCGTAGAATATATATTGCTCTGATTAGAAGCCGTTTAGATTATGGGAGTTATCTATACGACAACGCGGCTATGTGTCATACATCTAAACTAGATAAACTCCAAAATCAGGCACAGAGAGTTATTGGAGGGTTTATCAAATCTACTCCGATTCATACTATGGAGAGTGAACTGGGTATTCCTCCTCTTCATATAAGAAGGCTGTATCTATCATTTAAGTTCTGCGCGAAATCAAAATCTTGGACTAATAACATAAATATAAAGCTTTTAAAAGAACTAAATGAACTAGGCAATACTAGATATTGGTTACATAAAAAGAAACAGCTGTTAGCAACATGTTATAATGAAGTACAACAAGATATGATAGCCTCCTCTTACCCGCTTGAAATGTTTAAATTAGATACCTGGTTGACTAATATAAATTTAATAAATATATTACATTATAATTTAGACGCTGTTAGAGGGGCAAAATCTCAATATTCGAGCCACTCTTTAAAAGCTGAGGTGTTGCAGGAATTGCATACAAAATACCCTGGATACTATACTGTTTACACTGATGGATCTAAATCACTTGCTGGGGTTGGTGCTGCATACTATGATCCGTTCACCAAAAATCATGGTAGTTACAAATTGAACAAATATTTTTCCATTATGTCGGCAGAACTCTTTGCGGTGTCACAGGCTTTGTCCTATGCTAGTGAATTGGTCGAAAAAAGATTAATATTAATCTTAACGGACAGTAAAAGTGCCTTATTTCACATTGCTCGAACTGCCTCTGGTAGCAGAGGTGTATCAGTAGCATACAGAATATTAGACCAAATTAAAATAGCTAATGAAAAGAACATAACCTTGGCACTGCAATGGGTCCCATCACACATTGGCCTGACGGGTAATGAGGAGGCTGACAATTTCGCTAAAAAAGCCATATCTGATGGAACTGACACTAACATTCTGCCTAATCACTCAGAAATGCTTACAATTTATAAATCAGCATGTTATAAAAAATTTAAAGAATACTTTGATGAAAGATCAAAAACCAAGGGCATATGGTACAAAAGTATTCAATGTGAACCTCTTCATGTTCCATGGTTTGCAAGTGTTCAACTAAGTAGACACCAAATAGTGACCGCATGTCGATTGCGTTCCGGGCACATTCCTAATAGGAGTTTTGCCTTTCTAATGAATAAGGTTGATTCACCTAATTGTGAGATCTGTGGGAAAATTGACGACGTGCAACACTTATTAATGGAATGTACACGCAATGCTAATAAGAGAGAACAGCTGGTAAGGCAATATCATTTAAATTATGTAGATGTTGGTGTTTTTCAAAGTATTTTAGCTGCACCTAAGTCGGATGCAGCTAAAGTGCTTTACTCATTTGAATTTAATTAAGAGTACATAGTATTAATTAGCGAACTAAGATTAGCATAAGGTACGATGGGATTGTCATCGTCATTTTTATGTACAAAAATCCCTTACAAATCAATAAAGAAAAAAAAAAAAAAATATATATATATATAACTATATAATACAAAATATACAGTGTAGTGAGGCTTCGTGAGTGCTCCTAAAGTGAATAATTTTTGCAATAGCAAATTCCATAATCACCAAATTATATATAAATACCTTCAATTTTTTTTTAAATAACTGCGACGAATTATAACTATTTATTATATCTAGTATATAGTCCTGTTGCAAAAATGCCGGTGAAATGTGGTGGATGCGGCAAATTTTTGTCAGCAATTGATACAGCGAGGTGCACAAAATGCGCTATCGCGTATCACCGAGTGTGCGTCGGCCTACCTTCGAAGGGCCCCTTAGTGTCCACCTGGCATTGCCCTGAGTGCAGGAAAAATGTCCGTAGGGACAATAAGGCCGAAACGCCGGTACGAGGTTGTGTGGCAGAAACACTGAGTGAGGAGCTGGTGAACATCCCAGCGCCGCCAGCTGTGGCGGCGGTGGCGCCCGCGATGCCTGTGGCGGCAACATCAACGGTGGTGCATCCGACGACGCCGTCGATCCGACGCCGGAGGTCATGGAGCTTAGGAAGGACGTAGCGGAGCTAAAAAATTGTAACGACTCGTGTCACAGCCGTATGGAGGGAATCGAGTCCAGACTGCAAGCCCTCGAATTATGTCATGATGCTGGTCCGACAACAAGTTTAAGTGCGGTGGAGAGTGTGGTCCAACAGCTTAAGAGGGACCTCAATGACAGGGATCAAGAACTCATGGCGAACGATCTGTGTGTGTCAAATGTGCCTGAGTCGCAAGCAGAAAACCCAACACACCTGGTACAGCTGATTGCCACGAAGCTTGGAGTCGCATTGGAGGACCGGGACATCGTGAGCGCGGAGCGAGTCGGGGGCAGGCATATAAAAGCTACGAGCCCCACAGCGTCAACAGAGCCTCGCCCTCGTGCTATCATGGTGCGCCTCGCTCGACGTGACCAGCGTGACGCCATATTGAACGCGGCCCGCGTGCGACGTGAAGCTACGACAGAGAATCTCGGAGTCTCTGGGAAACCAGTGCGCTTCTACGTAAATGAGAGGCTGACGAAACAGAACCAGCAGTTGTTTCGTCAAACGAGGGCCGCTGCGGGTATTCATGGCTGGCGATTCGTATGGACGAAGCACGGTCGTATCTTGGTTCGACGGGGGCCTGGCGACTCCACACAAAGGATTGCATCTGAGGAAGACATACAGAAGTTTATTGGCCCATACACAGAGAATAACAAATAATCTTCTGTACTATGCTGCATGTTTTCTCTCTCTAGCTATTAGTTATTTAGGTGGTAATCAGTTGTCATACATGGCGTCAGTGTATCGTATCTGTTGTGACCAGGGGAGATGGGAATATAAAAGTGAGTACTGCAATAACACGAAGAACATAGATATATACATATTTACATACATTATCATTTACACACTACCAACAAGATTATTTACAAACAATACATATATATTATTTTCAACTCATAACACACTTATTGCTATACTACAAGTATTTAAACTTTTATACAAAAATTACTTATTCAAAAGAAATGGACAAAATTACATACATAATACATATACGAACAAAATACTATCATTACTATACAAATTCACCTATACAGCCGTTACTCCTAACATAACATGACTAAGTCAAAATTATTAAAGTTTGGTTTATTCAATGCGGGCTCTCTGGCAACTAACCAGGACGAGTTCCTGATTGCCATGGCACAACACTCGGTTGATATAATGGCAATTAACGAGACGTGGCTGAGATCTGGGGAAGAGGGACGTGCCCCTAAGGTTCCGGGGTACAGGTTGAAGAATGTGCCGCGCCCTGCATCTATACGTGGGGGGCGAGGCGGAGGAGTAGCGTTTTACATCAAAACGGGAGTTAGGGCGCGCGTACGGCAACACTCAGAACAGTCTGATGTAGAACAAATGTGGTTAAACTTAACTATCAATGGTAGAAAGTTGTTGATTGGCACTGCATACAGGCCGCCCTGGTTCGAATTGGCATCATTTCTGGGTGGAATAACTGACAGTATTAGCGCATTGGCACCTTATGATCACTTGGTATTGCTAGGGGATTTCAATGTTAATCTACTGGATATAGGCAACACAAAAACTAAAGATATGATGGAATTCTTAAATTATACCAACCTAAATCAGTTCGTACAGTCACCCACACATTTTGTAGGGGATAGTAGTACTCTCATAGACGTGATCTGTACCGATGTAGGGGTTGGTAATGTGCTAGTCAGTCATATCAGTGAACTTGGTCACCATTCGTTTATTGTATGCGATACAGTCATTAAAAAGGTAAATAGCAAACCTAGGCTCGTTGTATATCGGCCTATAAGGGATATTTTGATGGAATACTTCATAGTAGATTTGAAATTAATGCCCTGGTTGGATATAAGCTCACTGCCGGATGTTAATAGCATGATTCAACATTTTAATGCCTGTATTACTCAACTGTTTGACTTACATGCCCCCATAAAGAGTAAGATTTTTAGAGACCGGCCCACGCCATGGATTACAGAAAATGTTAAATTAATGTTTAGGTTGAGAGATGAGGCAAAGAATAAGTATCATAGGGACAAGCTAGATACAACGAAAAAATATTATTTGGACTTAAAAAAACAAGCTATTACAGCACTAACGCAAGAAAAGAAGGTGTACTTTGACGGGCACATTAATAGTCAGCTAAAAAACCCCAAAATGCTTTGGAAAAACCTTAAAGCGGATGTATTTGCTGAACATAGTGAAGGTATGCTTCCCGGACAATTTAATGACCCAGACGAAATTAACAAGGCATTTCTGAATGTTCCAGGACAGTGTATACTGCCCACGTCGCAGCTTACATATTTTAATGCAAATAGATTTGGTGAAACTCAATTTGAGTTACGAAATGTTAGTGAGGAAGAAATTTTAAAAATTATTAGAAGTTTGGGGTCGAATGCGAAAGGGATGGATGGAGTGAGTCTGGATATGATAATGCTAACATTACCTACCACCCTTCAGGCTATCACCACAATAGTAAATAAGTCGATAGATACCCACACTTTCCCTGACTTATGGAAGTGCGCTATTGTGCGTCCTCTACCTAAAATCAGTAACCCAAGTACCTTCAAAGATCTACGTCCTGTTAGCATTTTGCCTTGTTTATCTAAATTCTAAGGTATTAGAGAGGGTGGTTAGTAACCAAATGCTGGTACATTTAGAGGACAGCAATATGCTCCCCGACCTTCAGTCTGGTTTTAGAAAGGGACGTGGGACGGCCACAGCCCTTTCTGACGTAGTAGGGAATATCCTAGAGGCTCGGGACAGGGGGGAGGGAACAATCCTTGCACTTCTTGATTTTTCGCAGGCCTTCGATGCAATAAATACCACTCTGTTGCTTTCCAAGCTAGCCTATTATGGTTTTACAACGAAAACAATAGAGTGGTTCGCTAGCTACATGCAAAATAGTTCACAGCTCGTTGAAATTCAGAAGGAGGATGGATCGAGACTGTCATCCCCCCCTCGCCAGGTGCCACGTGGTGTGCCTCAGGGATCAATTTTAGGGCCCCTTTTATACATCCTTTACAGCGCAGACATTATTAGGTCATTCCAGCATTGCAAGTATCACATGTACGCGGATGATATCCAGTTATATATAACTTTTAAACCAGCTGATACATTGGAAGCTGTGGAGAAGATCAATGACGATCTTGAAAGAGTGGTAGTATGGTCAGATGAAAACTCACTGGTATTAAACCCACTGAAATCTAAATTTATGGTTTTAGGAAGCAGAAAAATGATCAGCACTACTATACTGTCAGCCGACCCAAAAGTTGTTGTCCGGGGGGTTAAGATAGATCGGGTAGAGATAGCATGCAACCTTGGGTTAACTATGGATCCAGAACTGCGTTTTGAAAAGCACATCAGCAACTCCATGAGGAATTGTTTTTATAGATTAAAACTCCTATATTCAATTAGAGACTACCTGAGTGTTGATCTTCGTAAACAATTAGTGGATAGCCTAGTTTTATCAAGACTTAACTACTGTGATACCGTGTATGGCCCATGCCTATTAGCAAAAACAGAGAAGCTGATACAACGCATACTAAATGCATGTACACGGTTCTGTGTAAAGATTCCTCGTAGAAGTCATGTCACATCTTTTATAAATGATAATTATTTTGAAAATGGCTGCTAGGAGAAGGTTACATATGGCTGGTTTACTTTTTAGAATAGTCACTACACAAAAACCTCACTATCTGTTTGAGAAGTTAAGTTGGAGACAGAGCAAATACGCACCACGTTTTTCTACCAAACCTCTTTGTGCATCAACACATAGGACCGCAGCATTCAGGGGGAGTTTCAGGTATGCTGCCACACACTGTTGGAATAACCTTCCTCCACCAGTAAGAGTCCTGAGAACAAAGAAGCATTTTTTGAGTATTGTAAAGAAGCATTTCATGCAGATACAGCAAACCACATAATTGTACATCAATATTTAATTATTTAATAACCATGGCTGCTTTTTTTGTACTCACCTAAAAGGTCATGGCCTACGGGCAATGGATATGGCTTTCCAACAGTGGTGAGCGACCTCTGCCTGCCTCCCTGTTTAGATCCGGTCCGTGTCATTGTCATGGGAGGAGTGGTAGTCCTCAGTTATCTGGCTGTGTGTTTTTCTGATGCTGCATTGAGTATCTAAGTTAGACAATAGGTAGAATATTAAGTGAGGTGTCACAAGGATTACGAATATTTTTAAGGTTTTGTTCTATTTTATTTTATTTTTTTGTCTTTTTGTTCTGTTGAATGCACTGAGAATACTTACCATTAAGATCATGGAGGCTATGAAGGCGACATGGATTTGAATTCCTTGGGTAGGTATGTCGGAAAAAGCATGGTTGTCGTTTGCGACGCCATGCCGTATGCAAATGGCCGCCATCGCGATCCCAATTTCCCGTAGTGCAATCTACAAAAAAATTGGGTGTATGAAAGCAGACTTCTTTGGTTATTTATGTTAGTTATAATTGCTAAGATAGTATTTAGGTGAATTGGAAAACACACCACACTGTACACAATGTTTATTTGTTGCTTACATTAAACATTATAACATTCTTATTATTTGTACTATGGTTTTAATTTATTTAATTGTTTTTACGCATGAATATAGATATATATTTTTCTTTATTTTATTTATATGCACACACTATGTTCAGCTAGAATATTGCTTAATTTCAGCGGAAAGTTAGACTTACCCGATTTAAATTTCACAATTTTTCACATGGTGGGACGTCATTACGTCATTCGAGAGGTAGTTGCTGAAAATCAGCGCTGTTGACGATAGGTTCGTCCGAAGTCACAGCATTTTTGCTGAGCAACGACCTATTCTTGCACAGATGCGACGCACGGCTTAATTGTTGTTTGTTTTGTTACAAAAGTAGTTAAACTAGTTATTTCGCCACTCTGTAATTGGCATTTTTGTTTTTGTTATGATTGTTATTTTGTTATTGTTTTGTACTCCGTACTCGTCTGCCAATATTGTCTTGTCATTGTCAATGTCAATGTGAGTTGTCATTGTCAATAGTTATTGTTCTGAGCCCCTGGCCTTGACATCAAGCAATAGACAAGAGTGTCAACATTTTTTATGCTTGAGTACGAGTCTTTTTGACTATGTGTATCTTAAGTGTTTTGTCTTATTTTTTTTTAAATATTATTATTATTTAGTTGTAATTGTGCGTTTTGTTTGTGCAGAATAAAATATTTTTCTTTCTTTCTTTCACTTGACCCCTTATAAAACTCACCTGGCCTGTTTTTCGTCGGTACAGCTATATTGCTGAGTAGGTTATTACGGCACCAGTACTTTTCTTCGAAATGTTTGTGGCATATACGACGGTATTTGAAAATATGGTCATTGCTGAGACCCAAAATTCCACCGCCAGTAAAATAGACCCAAGCATTAAAACGATCCTTGTCCTATGGGTTCGGGAACTTACGCAAAACATCCTTCGAACCTGAAATATATGAGTAGGTTATGATGTGAAACAAAATGATTTATGTCCATTCCATGACAGACAGTATGCCCAAAAAGAGTGCGATTAATAAATAGTATGTACCTGCACTGTTTGAACATCCCAGTACGCAACACACTTTGTTAGACATTATGAAAACACAAAAGCACAGTCTTCACAAGGTCCACTAAGAGTCCTATACTCCTATCTCAGTTCTTGGCTTAAAATCGTCACAAGCACAAAACTCGACACGGCTGGAGGAACAAAAGTTCGACTCAACAGACTTAGGTGGAGAAACACTTTGTAACCAATAATAAACTAATAAAACAAATAAAACAACGACAGCACTGCTCTGCTAGACAGAACCGGCGGCCATTTGTTTGTAGTGTTCATAGTATAATGTACTCTGTGGTAGTGTTGCTAGTTGAAAACAACAATAAATAACTAAGAAACATTGTCACTATTTTATTTTTCATTGAAACACTTTATGGCTTTAAAAAGAAGGACAGAATCAGACTGTTCTAATGCGAATATAATATCTAAAATAATAAAATCGGCTTCCGAGTCGGCTAAGTCAAAGGTATCAGAAAAACTCAATGGTACCAAAATGTGTAATAAAACAACTGTAAAAACGAAAATGTATCTTCTGGTCACCCTGGCCATACGACATTTATCTACCGGACACAGCGCCATCTTGCGTAGACTGTTCATACTACGTAAGAAAATAATGACTGTATGCTGTATGCCTTAAAAAGCCTGTTTAGAACAACACTGTAATATAATCCTACCAAATAAAAAATCACAAATTCTCTTGGAACTATGAATAGTGTGGTGTGCTTTTTAATGTTGTAGGATTCGTCGATAGGCTATTTCTGCTTTTTTAGTTCTAAGATTGTACACCACAGAGTACATTTTTCATTTAATTGGTTTATTTTTCAAATTTAGCAAGTTGTATGAGAAACCAATGCGTTACATTTATGTTACTTGCCAAACATCAATTATTTTTTAATCGTTTTTGGCTAAGATAGTTTTGTCTTTTTTAGATATTTTCTTATATATTTTTTTCCAGCACGGCCCCCTATCCGCATCTATATATTATTTGTTATTACGAATTCACAATATCTGTTGCGGTACATATAACGCGCTAATAGAGTACATTGCTTGAGTATAAGAAACTTTTCAATACGCTATATATTTTTCAAGTTACACGGGGGCCGTGCTGAAAACGTTTGGCTGGCACGGCCTCCTTTTTTTGCAAATATCTTCAGTACAGTACAGAGGTACATTGAAAAAGAAAGAGGTACATATACTCCTAGAGGCAAGTACATTGCATTAGTGCACACATAAAACGCAATTTCTGGGGGGCCGTGCGCGGGGCAAACGTACATGCTAGATGGCAGTATACTTAAAACTTCAAATCGATATAGGTGGTAGGTATTGTAAGCGCCATATATTTATTTGTATCTATGTACGAATTTAATATAAATAAAAGAACAATTCCTTTTAAAATATTTATTTCTTTTTATTTCTGTGTAGGTAGGTACATTAAAATAGCGTTCTGCTTGGAGTTTTATTTTATCCTCCCGATCAAAATTGCTAATTTTTCCAGATAAAATTCTGTTCACACCTGTGCACCAACTGTGAATGATTATTGTAATAGCCAGATTAACAATAACATTTTATCATATCATTTTTATGCAACGTGCGAGTCAGAAACGAAAAGTCACAAATGGATTCAACCATTATTTTAATATTTTCTTTAATTTTTGTTTTTTCAGGGTGTGTGGGTCAGTTCAATATTTCTGTTAATAAATTATGTAATTGGTCAGAAGGGTAGTTGAGGGATTTTTTTGTCACATCTCTCTCAAATGTATAACTTTCGTTGTCATATGTTTGTGTTATATTTGTATTACATGATTTACAGTTTTTATTCAATGTTTTACATTTTTTTACTATAAATCCGCCAACATACCGCTTCGATTCCTCATTTACAAGGGTGGTGTTTCTATGTTCCTCATCCCTTAATATTTCTAGCAAAGAATCAATTTCAATTTGTGAGCTTCCTAAAGTGTCATCGTTTCGCAGTGCTATTTTTTTATTTGTAAGCAAATGCCCTAAAGATTGCAATGGCTTATTATTGTCATTTTCACAGTTCGCGCCAACAGCATGAGCAGAACTAAAAATGTTTATAAGCAATGTCTTAAATGCACTGATAAATTGACTGCATGACGGGGATACATTCCTAACTTCATTGCTTCTAATACTAGAAAAAAAGTTTTCCAAGGGATCTTGGTTAAAGTTCCTAGTTAATAAACTTGTAACATCATACATCTCGTTTAAGTATTTAAACATTTCTTTAAAAACGAGAATATTATTAATCCAGTTTTTAAGTGATGGAACCTGCACATATTTAATTTCCACAGTCCCATCACTTTTCTTAACTGTGGTTTTAAGCCGCATGGACCTCAGGATTGGTAATAATTCATCCCATAATTTATGATGGACCGATGTTTTTCTAAAGCATCCTTTGAAAACTTTTGAAGATTCTTGATAACTGTGACCATTGAAGGAGTCAAAAAGCTTATCCATGATTAGCAGGAACTCGGGCGTCTCTTCACAATCCTTAGGCAGTATCTTATGTCCTGAAAAAGATGAAAATCATTCAACTTAGTTGTCATAATTTTTACCATATAACTGTTTATACCTGTAACGAGACGGTGCGTGTGTAGCGCATAATAAACCGCATTTTTGTACATTGATGTCTGCCTAGAAGTGTTTAGCTAAGTTTAAGGGGATTACAGGACCTAAACGCAAAACATGCAAGTTTTTGAAACAATAAGTATAGTATCAATGCTGTATGTGTGTGTGTGTAGTATCAATTGCTTGCTGTAAGTGCAGCAAGCAATTGATATATAAATAAATAAAAATATATTATGATAGACTACAGTAAACAAAATCAGAAAAATATAATGATATTCTTCAGGATATAAGTACTACTACTATGTAGGCCAAATGAGGTACATAGGTACATCGGTAGGGCACAAACTCATTATTATAAAAATACAAATAATTTAAAGTAGGTACCTTTATCCTTCCTTGTAATGTTATAATTAACTTCATGTGGTACTGGACCAGAAGTTCCTTGTATTGCTGCAACTGTGGTGTTTACAGCTATATTATTTTTATTCTGAGTAGAGGGCTGTGAGACTTGCTCAGTCACTGTAAAAAAATATGGGAATGTAGAAAAACAGTCAACAGATACAATGTTTGAGTCACTAAAAATAAATATTACAAATATTTAAACTTGGTTCACTGCTGTCGGTGAGTGGAAATTGATCAGAGGCTATTATTGGCACTTGTTGTGGAATTACTGAAAAAAAAAACGAATTGATACCTACTAACTTGAAACTGATACTGTGATTGTATACTGAAAATTTTACTGACATAGTCAAGAAAAAAATTATAAGTAAAAGACTTCATAGTAACAGTTGAAACAACTGCATGCGGACTGTTGTGAATTATTTCAATTATGCTACAAGTTTGTTTAGTATTAAATGATATTCTTTATTATTAATTTACAACATGAAATTACAAAACAAATTGGAATGTTTCGCAGTTGTCAATTACTAACTATAATGATAAGTATGAGTCACAGTGAAAATACATGCTATGATATACTTACACAAATTCAAAGTTGGTACACTATTGGCTGTTAGTCTTTTACCACGGGTATGGTATTTCAGTTCAAAATGTTTTCCACAAAAACGAATATTGCCATGTATATAAGAATCACCTTTCATTTTCATGTCTTCAGTTAAAACAGATTTCCACATATTAAATCTATTCTCGTGTGGATAAACCGGGGACGGAAATGAATGTAGTGGTCCTGAAAAATCGAAGCATTCGAAGTTATTTATGGCAACTAGGCCCCATTGTTCTTAAAAACTATTGTTAGTAAACAATTACAGAAACCAAACCAAAAAAGAAAATTGTAAGGTTAACTGTGGGGTCTTCTGACCAGCACCTTCACAGCGTGCGACAACCAAGGAGCGTCGTACTTTTCTATCAACATACATGAGGTGCTGTTAGAACTAGAGCGTGCTCTTGACAAGATGGAATTAGTTTTTTACGGATTGTGGCATAAAAATCATCGGTATGTGCAGATGCGAACGTACCGGACGCACTACAATAGCGCAGCAGTCCCAACAGCATCCTGAAGCAGTTATTATAATATTGAATATGCAGGGCGTCTAGCGAGCTCTTAGTATGCCTTACCCACAGGCCGCTTATTTATAACGATTGGCAATACGCTTTAAACAGCGTAATCTTTACCTCCATACCTACAACGAGCGAACCTATCAGCATGTTGGCCATGACGGGACCGCTATCGCCCTGTGCTCTCGATCCTATGTAATATTTTGTTCAGTACAAAGTTAGATATTATTACTCACCATCGAGTTCACATCCGAAATAGCATTTTTTCTGCATGTTTTTATTCTGCATGTCGAAACCAACAATATCCAAATCGAGTACACAAACGGAGGTCGAGTATACAAAAGCCGGGTCAATCAGTAAGGAGAGTATCACGAAGTCCAGGGTCAATAAATCCAACAATCAATGCAAATCTAATGAGAAATCCAAAAAAAAGTAACGAGCGAAACGACAACACAGAAATTTGAAACGTACTCTGTGTATCTGTGTTTGAAACTTTGAATTGAACTGTCAAGAATGTCAAGTAGTGTCAAGTGCCAATCTGTCATTTTACCGATGCTAACTAGCTCCATCTATCAAGCAATAGTATACTTTTTATTAAAAGTTTTCAAAACGTGAACTATGGATGTCGCCACCTTCCATACATTAGATATTTACTGTCAGATGTATGAAAGTTTCACCCCGTCGCAACACTCGGTCTCTCCACCAGTCGTCGCTGCATCCCCTCCACCGACGATCGTGTCCAAGCGGTAGGGCTCACAGGGGTTTCAGTCTGAAGAAAACATTAGACCAGTGTCACGTGACCATAAGCCGATATATTCGATAAATTAACAATAGATGGCATTTTTCTAAATTATTTTTCAAAACCTGGTATCACTATTTTATATTTAGTAAGGGCAGCACTATATTGTCAATTTTTAAAGCGTTCCTTTCTACGTAGCACGAATAGTGCCTTTCCCTGTACATTATCTGAATATTATTACTCTGACAACGTTTTTTTTTTTAAATCCTTTTCAAGAGAATAATTTAAACTACTTTGAGTTGTTTAAGTTACTTTTAGTAAAACATTGGAGTTCAACCAATATAAAAAGTTAACTGATGATTATATTGAACGAAACGTATTTGCTATGGCGTCCAAGCGTCCAAGAATGTCATTTCATTGCCCATTGCCCAGTTCAAGTTGTCAAAACTCAAACGCTGTTGTTGTGTTCTTGTGTTTTCCGCTGAATTTTATTAGATTTTAACGTTTTGGCTTCTGTTTTTGGACTCGGACTCAAGTATTTCTGTAAGATTGTGGCATTGTTTATTGGACTACGACGATTCAGTTATTTCTGTGTAACTTTGACATTGTTTCCTGGATTCTTGATTTACCTTGCGATACGGCAATATTTTTATGATGGCTCACAAAATCTGTTGTGTTCCGGGCTGTGGAAAGTCACGTAAGTAACTTATAAGTATTATCCTTGTATTTTATTCTATAAAAATAATCTAATGTAAATGAGCAAACTAATTTATGCAAGGAGATTGTTGTCGATGGTGGCGTCGTGGCGCGAAATTTAATAATAATAATAATAATAATATATTTATTCAAAAAATTGTAAGGCATGAAAATTAGTGCAGTTTTGTTTTGTTTTGTTTAGTATTTAATTTCACTCTGCTAATAAAATTAACTTTTTGTGCTTTAATATAATTTATGTTGGTTTGCGTGATTGTGATTGTGATAATGTGATTGACGATTACAAGAAAATATAACTTGTACTGAAAAAGGAAAGGAAAAACAAAATATTTGTGTTTACATTCACAGTGCTAAATAAAGTGAAAACTACTGAGTGACGTTTACGATTTATCATAAACATTTTTGCTGACGATTAGCTTTAAACATTCTATAAAAATAGTACCCGACATCCATTATGGATACCAAAAAAGCCCCTGACCCTCCTGATCCATTTGATTACACTCCGGTGTTAACTGTTACTCTTCCCGACGACAATGTTATTACTATGGACTCCGAATGTGCAAACAGAAAAAGATCCGCTGCTTCTCCCCCGGCTGTCTTAATCAACCCTCCTAAGCTAGCTAAAAACATTACTGGAAGACAGATATATACGATTAGAGATTACCCCCCGTTCATCGTACACGCATCTTTAAAAGATGGTCAGACCCCAGGTACTGAGGAAGAAGTTATAGAGAACATTAAGGTTCCCGCTGGATGCGGCCCTGTTATTAAGGCTAGGAGAATGAACCGTAAGGTGACTTCTCTGGGTGTTACCGAATGGAAACCCACTCAAACGGTAGCTCTAACCTTTGACGGTCAAATTTTACCCCAGCGTGTTTTTTGTTTTTACTCTGCCCTTTTAGTCGAGAGATACATGTACCCAACTATCCAATGTTTTAATTGTTGTCGTTTTGGTCACACGCGTACAGTATGCCGCTCTAAACCCCGCTGCTTTAAATGTGGTCAAGACCACCCAGGTGATGGATGCCAAGTTCCCATTGATTGTGCCCACTGTGTATCTTGTTCTGGCAATCATTATGCAAACGACAAGGCTTGCCCTGAGCTTGGTCGGCAGAAGGGCATTAAAGCTCTTATGGCCGAGAAATCTGTCTCTTATGCGGAAGCTAATCAGGTTTTCCCTTCAGTTTCAAGATCGTATGCTGAAGTGTCTAGAGAATCCCAAAAATCTAAACCAATACCTAGCTCTCCCCAACATCCCAGTCCCACTCCCCAAACAAAATCATACCGTAAAACGGTCTTTTTAAACCCTAAATCTCATGTCCCTCTTTCACCTAGCTATGACAAGCAGGCTCATCAAGCCCTTACTCAAGATTACTTATTTTCTCCTTCCCAAAATGGCTGTGCTTTCCCCAGGGAAGGTACAAGCAATCCTGATAAGTCCGAAAGTATCCTTAATACCATAGCTAATATGCTAATAACAGTATTAGCTAACCCTGCACAATCTTTACCTGACCACGTTGCCCACAAACTGTCATCAATTGTCAATTATATTACCAATGTTCCATCCCCTGACATTCCTTCAATGGAACGTGAGAAGTATTAATCTTAGGAAATCTGACCTACTCGTTATCATTAATAAATTCAAACCATCTATCTGTAGCATCGCTGAGACATGGCTTCGTTCTGATAGTAATTTCAGGATTCCAGGTTTCAGTGGTGTTCGACATGACAGACGGGATGGATATGGAGGATGTGCTTTGTTCATTAATAATAAAGTATCATTCTCCCCAATTCCTCTACCCTTTGTTGGTGACAACATCAATGTTGTTGCTGTTAAGGCTGAGGATATAAATATCTTTAGTTTTTATATTGCTCACCCACAAACTGAAGACCTCATTACAATTAAAAGTTTGTTGAGTAGTGGACAAGGTCCACTACTTATTATGGGCGATTTTAATGGTCATCATTATAGATGGGGATCCGAAACCTGCGACAACTATGGTATAGGCTTACTTGATATACTAGATGAACTTAACCTATGTGTGATCAATGATGGCAGTCCTACACGTAGGTCTGCACCAGGACAGAATAACAGCTGTGTTGATTTGACATTCTGCTCATCTAATATAGCCAGCCTTTTTAATTGGAGTCGCTTGAATATGACTTATGGGAGTGATCACTATCCCATCATGGTTGAAATCCCTTCCAAGACTTTCCCTGACAAAATTTCCCCTCCTTTGTTAAAATACCAGCTGAACTCAGTAGATTGGGACCTCTACTCAACAATTTTAGACTTACGTGTCTCTTCTCTTCCATCCATTAATACTGAGACTGCGCAAGAATGTTTTTCGTCATCCTCACACACAATATCCTCTACAGCAGATGATTGCTTCCCTCCTAAAAAGCCGCCAACGGGCAAAATTCCATCCCTGCCATGGTGGGATAGGGACTGCTCTGCCGTGATCAGGGCCAGGAACGAGGCCGAAATGAAATTCAACTCTGACATGAACCTGGAAAACATCATTGCTTTTCAACATATCTTGGCTAAGTCCAAGAAATTACTCAAAAATAAGAAGAGAGAAGGTTGGCGGAAGTATTGTAGCTCGCTGAATCCTTCCACTCCAGCGTCGGCTGTGTGGCGTAAATTGAAATCATACAGAAATAGTTTGAAGCCCCCCTCCGGGAGCACAGTGTCTGCGGAACTGGGTAAGCAGTTTTTATCTAAGCTCGCACCAGTTTATGTTCCCGATATGGAAGAATGTGTCGCTTCGAACTCACAGCTGATCTCAGATGATCCTCTAGATGGGTCATTTACTCTTGGTGAACTTAAGTCGGTCCTCACCCATGTAAAGGATTCTGCTCCTGGAGTGGATGGATTCCCTTACTCCTTCATTACTAAAGCTGGTGATAAGACCCATCAATATTATTTGGACTTAGTCAATTATTGTTTTACTTCCGGTTATATTCCTCCTGATTGGAAGGTTCAAGTCGTAATTCCCATATTAAAACCTGGTAAAGATCCTAATGATCATTGTTCTTACAGACCAATTGCTCTATCGTCCATTCTTATTAAACTTTTAGAACATTTAATTAAAAACCGTCTTGAGTGGTTTGTAGAAAACAGGAAACTGCTCCCAACGACTCAATTCGGCTTTAGGAAAGGTCTGGGTACAGCTGATAGTGTGGGTACCCTCACATCAGACATCCGGCTGGCCTTTAGTAGGAATGAGTCTGTGGTAGCAGTTTTCTTAGACATTTCAGCTGCCTATGATTCTGTTCTCCTCTCAGTCCTCAGGCAGAAAATGCAAGAGCTGAGAATCCCAGCTAGGATCCGTCGAATCGTTTGCAGTATTTTTTCAGATCGTAGTGTTCAACTCAGGATTCCCGGGGAAAACTCTGAACCGAGATCGGTTTGGAGAGGTCTACCTCAGGGATCCGTACTTAGTCCCCTTTTATATAATATTTATACCTCTGATCTTCCTTCTTGCCTAAATTTTGACTGTAAAGTACTTCGATATGCTGACGATATTGCATTATTGGTCTGTGGCAGTTCCATCTAAGACGCCGCTCTCTCCATTAATATCTCTTTGTCCTCGTTAAACCAATGGCTCTTAGGTCACGGGTTATCTTTAAGTGCTCCAAAGAGTACCGCAGTTGTTTTTACTCGTAAACGTCTAATACCCCAGGTTAACATTAATATTGATGGTGAAGCTATCCCAATTGAGGAGAAAGCCAGGTTTCTGGGGGTTACCCTGGATTACAAATTGTCGGGAGTGGACCACATTAATAATACAGTCAAAAAATGTGAGCGCTCGGTTTCGGTCCTCAAGGCTTTGGCAGGTGTCTGGTGGGGAGCTCACCCATACACCCTAAAGCTAGTCTACAATACGCTGGTCAGAAGCGTGTTGGATTATTGCAGCTACCTGATCGAGCCATGCAACAAGGAAGCTTTGCGCAGATCAGATTCTGTCCAGTCCAAATGTCTCAGGAGCGTAATCGGTGCCATGAAATCCTCTCCTATAAATGCTCTCCAGGTTGAATGTGCGGAACCTCCTCTTAACCTTCGACGACAATACTTAGCAGATCGTTTCATGTCAAAAGTGTTCTCCTTTTCGTCCCATCCTTTACTCCCCATTTTGGAACAAACCTACCTCTCTCTTAACACGTCTTCCTACTGGAATAATAAATCTATTCCGTTGATGAATATGTACAGAGAGCTTAAACACCTTTCCTCACCTGTTTGTCAATACCCCTCTCTTCCTGTCTTTTCTTCCGTATATGAGGTGGTCCATTTGAAGCCAAAGGTCGTTTTGGGACTTGGTATCTCCAAAAAATCCCAGGACGCAAAAGGTGATTTTGAGCGGGCCATTAAGAGATACTGGAACGGTTGGAATTTTTTTTATACGGACGCATCCAAATTATCATCAACATTATGTACAGGTGTTTCAACATATTTTCAGAACTCTAAAATTGCCCTTTTATTCCAATGCCCACCAGAAGCCTCAGTATTTACAGGGGAATGTATTGGTATTCTAGAGGCTGTCAATTTCATTCTAACCCACAATATCAAAAATTCGGTAATTTTTTTCGATTCTCGTAGTAGCATTCAAGCCTTAGGTCAATGTCAACTAAAATCCAAAATTCACAGTCAAATCATTTTTGACATTCTTAATTTACTATACACATGCTCGAACAACGGTTTAAACATTGAGATAGCTTGGGTTCCCAGTCACTCGGGTATAGGTGGCAACGAGTGCGCCGATTCACTGGCTAAATTTGCTTCATCTAACCCGGTGGATCGGAAGCACTACACGGTACAAAGTTACGACTTACGAACTGACACCAAACACAAACTTTACAACTCGTGGTCAGAAGCTTGGCAGGTAAGTTCGAAACTTAAGGGGGCGTATTACGCCAGTATTCAACCTGACATTCAGCGGAAACCTTGGTTTTTTAAATGTCCAAAATTATCCAGAAAAACTGTTGCTACCCTGTGTAGACTGAGACTTGGTCACTGCCTCTGTCCAGTATTTTTAAATAAGATTCGTGTTCGTGACAGTTCCTTGTGCGAATGCGGTCTTGATGATGATACTCTGGACCATATCTTTTTCTCTTGTCCTTTAAACTCCCAATCCTTTGACTTGTATCATAAGCTTTCCAAAATTAAAATTCCTCTTCCTACTAACATCCATTCCCTGCTAACTTTTCTCCTAAACTTATAAACATTTTATCAGCAAAATTTTGTGATAATTATAAAATTTCAATAGAAATGCGTATTTCAGAATAATCCAAAATATTCTACAAACAAATACTTATGATTTCCTTTTAGGTTCTGATAATGTGGCTCTTCATATGTTCCCTGGCCCTGATAATGATGCAGATTGATTCAGAACTTGGTTGTATACCATTGGAGGAGACATTTTGCAACTAGACAACCAAAAAATAATGAAATATCGTAAAGTGTGTGACCGCCACTTTGAAGAAATATATCACAATCGCAGTAAGCGGCTTAGTTCGAATGCCGTTCCAACTCTTTATGTGCCAGGTCAGTTACTAATTACTTTTGCTTATTTTATCTACAGACCAAAAAGGTTGCACTAATGCTATTGCTAGCAGTCCCACACTAACATCTAATAATAGGTCTTGAACTTGCAATATTACTAAAAATGTTATTGTTCCTATTAATTTAATTGAACAATATATTATGATTATTTTAATTGAACAATATACTTATTAGAAGCCATTCTAATAAAAAAGTGTGTAAGTCAGCTGGTATTTTGTAGATTGCCATCATCATACTTACTAGCATTACCTTTTATTTAGTTTAATGTGGAAATTTTTAAGTTTATGGTAAATAATAATATCTTCTGTTCCAGGATCCCGGAAAAGAAAAGTAATGGGAGATATTACTAATCAAAGCTGCAACTATCTTGAAATCCAGCCTTCAACTTCTGCTGGTATGAAAGATACCTGGGGGCTTAGACAAAGTAACAATTTAAAAACGATAACGAAGTTAGAAAAGACTAAAATGTATGGGATTGACATAAGCCGCGTTAAGTCACGTGGTCAATCGACATCGTTATCGCAATTTGGTAGACAATGTTATATTTCATAACGAAACCATAGAGTAACGAATCGTTATCGTGTTTACCCCATACAAATGCGTAGACAAGCTGCGCTTTCAGTATTCGCCTTCGCTCGATCGTGATCGCCAAAGAAGATAACGAAAACTAATGCTAAAACGTTGTAGTTATTGAAACAATATGGCCGGATTTCATTCGGCAGCAGATTTTTGACATTGTTTGATGACACACTCCTAGTATTTTTTCTGTGTTAGAGGCATTATTGCAGATCAAATAAATTACAAAATGCATTCTCTACGTTTATTGTGGGCTGCACACAATGAGAACGCCTGGGAGAGGCGCCAAAAGCGATTAAGACAGCGACGGCAATGGAAACAACTGAAGAAATGCCTGAATTGTTGTTCATCCAACATTTCAGGCTTAATAAAAGAGCATTTAGGAAGTTATGCAAAGACCTAAAAGCTCATGCACGATTAAAAGGTTCCCCTGAAATTCCCCTGGAAATAAAGGTAAGAAATTTTACATTAATAAAACAATATAATTATGGTATTGCAGGCACAGGTACTTACTGTTGTTGGTTGTTGTTCCTCAGAACTTGAGTGAAAACATCTTCGTCTGCTTAGTTTATAGGTACTATACAACAAAAATATTGTGGTACCACACAATACTATAATAACTGCTGTATAAATAAAAATAAAACCACATCAACCTAAATAGATTAACCTACCTATGTATTATTATATTTTTCAGGTGCTGTGTGCTCTTAGCTTTTTAGCTACAGGGTCATACCAGAAAATTGTGGGTGTGGGCCAGCATTTGACGCAGCGGACAACAAGTCGTTGCATCAGGGAGGTTGTGAACGCCCTTAATCACAATTGGATGGTCAGCAGGTGGATAATGTTTCCACAAACGCCACACGAGAGATCCTTAATTAAAGAGAAGTATGTAAATATATTTTTAAATAGTTTAAATACCTAATTAAAAATTTTCTTAGGTTCCTACATACCTAAATAATTACTTACTCTTTGATATTTGTTGTAAAATTGTTAAATAATTTACAGATTTCAAAGGACACATAATTTGCCGGGTGTGATAGGGTGCATTGACTGTACCCACATTGCTATCACAAGACCGGTTGAGGAAGAACACTCATTTTTTAATAGAAAAGGATATCATTCCTTAAATGTTCAAATGGTAAGCTGCTGGATAAATTCTAATCATAATACATATAAAACTATGTGGTTAACAAACTTCTCTGAAACTATGTGTATATGTAGGTATTTATAATATGAAATTAATGGAGAATGTAAGAGCAAGCCTATGTGCCAAGCGGCACAGCGAAATAAAGGGACATATTGTATACATAGTGAAGTCTATAAAATATATTTTAAATGTTTTGTAAGTAGGTACCTTAATTCGAAATCAAATCCCTTCTCCACATTAATAATAATAATAATAATATTTATTCAGTACCTATTCAATTGGTAAAATATTAACATAAAGTCTTAGAAAAAGTCAGGAGATAAGACGAGGGGGTAAGGAGAAAAGACACGAGACTGTCGACTTGTCTTGTCGTCACTGTCAGGATGATAATGAAGACAATTTTTGCAATATTGACTCTTTGTTACCAAGAACCATAAGGGCGAGTACACATCGACAATTGTCGCTGCAAAAACAAAGCTGGCACCGGTCGCAAAGAAAACATCGCTCCCTAGACTGGAACTGTGCGGCGCGCTACTTCTATCCCAACTAGTAAAGAAGGTCATTGAGTCCCTACCAAATATAGGTATGACGCTTCATGCATGGACAGATTCCATGATAGTTTTGGGCTGGCTACAGGGAGATATATCAAGATGGAAGTCATTTGTAGCTAACAGAGTTAAGCAGATAACCAACATAGTCCCGGCAGAATTCTGGAGTCATGTCAGCTCGGAAGAAAATGCAGCTGATTGTGCTACACGAGGCATCACGTCTCATCAATTGTTAAACCAATCTTTGTGGTGGGAAGGGCCTAAATGGCTAAAAGGTTGCGAGAGAAAAGATGCAGTTAAGATCGTATACCAGTCCCCAACAATAGAAACAAAGGCAGCTAGTGTGAACACAGCCTTAGTGGAAAATAATTTTACATTTATTACTGACTTACTGCAAAATTGCAGTTCGTTGACACGAATTGTGCACATTACTGGCTGGGTGTCACGTTTCATCAAGCGAATTCGCGACAAACAGATGGCAACACATGGTTTTCTGGAGTCATCAGAAATAACCTACGCTTACCATTTAATTATTAAAGAAGTGCAGTCACAGGAATTTCAGCAAGAATTGCAACATATTAAGTGTAAGCAACACGTGAGCTCGAAAAGCAAGATTCGCAGTCTAAACCCTTGGCTAGATGAAAATGGCTTATTAAGAGTTGGACGTTTAAAACACGCCAATATAAGCAAATCCGCGAAGCATCCCATTATCTTACCAAGCCACAGTTGACTTACTGATCTTGTCATTAGCCAGGCACACATAACTTTGCACGGTGGTCCCCGACTAACACTTTCCTACATAAGAGATAGATACTGGATCATCAGCGGCATCAAGACGGTAAAACGGCAGTTAAGGCTGTGCGTTAAGTGTCGCCGATTTAACAACGAAGTTCAACAGCAAATTATGGCAGACTTACCACGAGCCAGAGTCACTCCGTCAAGGCCATTCACGCATACTGGTGTCGATTTCACGGGCCACGTAGAGCTGAAAGTGAATAAAGGACGCGGGATCAAAACAACGAAAGGATACGTAGCCGTCTTTGTCTGCCTATCAACGAAAGCGGTCCATCTGGAACTGGTCTCAGACCTGAGTACGGCCGCCTTTCTAGCAGCGTTTCGTCGATTCTGCTCCCGACGTGGATCACCAGGCCACATGTATAGTGACAATGGCACCAACTTTGTAGGCGCTAATCGACTCATGAAAAAGGAGTATAAGGAGATTATCCAGAATATCAACCCGGACTTCTTTAACAAAATCAGTGAGCAGAACATCCAGTGGCATTTTAATGCACCAGCCTGGCCTAATGCTGGTGAACTTTGGGAGGCGGCTGTGAAGAGCCTAAAATACCATTTGAAAAGGGTAATAGGCGATCAACGTCTTACGTACGAAGAGTTTTCGACGTTACTCTGCCAAATAGAGGCGTGTCTGAATTCCAGACCTTTATGTCAACTCACGGAAAATTCAGACGACGACTGCCTTACTCCGGGGCACTTCCTGACTGGGGCACCGATTTTATCACGGCCTCAAACTGAACCGGAATCATCAACGCTAAAGGCGCGATGGCAACTCGTTCAAGCTATGGCAAAGAATATCTGGCAACGGTGGTCATCGGAGTATCTGCAACAGCTACAAACCAGAACCAAGTGGCAACTGGCACGACGTAATCTTGAAGTCGATGACTTCGTCCTCATCCGTGAAGAGCACGTTCCTCCGAGTATATGGGCAATGGGACGAGTGCACCTACTTCATCCTGGAAAGAACGGGTATGTGAGAGTAGTTACTGTCAAGACAAGTAATAACACCATACAGCGTCCAGTCAACAAGCTTGTATACTTGCCGGTAAACGAGGAGGTATCCCCATCCGAACCCATGAACCAGCGCCAGAATGAGTCTTCCACTACGTCATCAGCTCAAGTTGAAGGCAAAAGGCAGCCTCCGCGACCACGAAAGCAAAAAACTTTGCAAGCCTTTTTCATTAGTGTTTTACTAATGCTTTTGTTTGCATCGCCTAGTCTACAACAGAAAGTGACGACATACAACGTTACGCAAATAACCACAAACCAAGGACTTTACTTCGACAAGATGTCCAACCTCCAAATTATCAAGGACGATTGGAAACTCATCGTGTTTTATAACATGTCCACGTTCTATCACGGAGTATCGAACATTACAAATTATGTCAAGTACTTAAAACAAACCGCCGATTGCATGGGTTCGCAATACGACAGCGTTATCTTACAACTAGAGCACGAAGTAAAGGAACTTGAGCATTATCAAAAGCTCCTTGAAACCTCAAACGTAAGAAGGCAAAAGCGTGGTTTAATCAACGGAGTAGGGTACCTAGAAAATACGTTGTTCGGAGTATTAGATGAAAGCTTTGCTCAACAGTATAAGCAGGACATAGAAAAAATAACCAATAATGAAAATCATCTTCAGATATTACTGAAGAATCAAACCGTGGTCTTGGAATCGAAATATAACATTCTGCGGCGTAGCGAGGAGACTATGAACAAACAGTTCAAATTTATAAAACAACATCTTCAAAACATCACCGATGAAATCAATAAGGTGCGTCTGGACAACAGGAACGGCCTTTATGTAACATCATCTGCCCTAGCTGCGAGTATCATATTGTCAAACCTAATGCGAATCCAACACACACTTATCAACACCGTGACAGACATCAGTCACGGTCGCATCGACCCATACCTTTTGACTCCCGAACAGCTGGCTAGACAGATCAACATAATCTGCGGGCAATTGCAGGGAAACCTAATGACCCCAATTGAGCCATCAAACCTAGCCGAACTGTACAAGATTATGAAGGCGTCGGCAACGCTGTATGAAGGCTATTTTATTATAGAGATAAAGATTCCGCTTGTGAGCAACGATATCTTCGAGTTAGATAGAATCATACCTATCCCGCAGAATCACGTTCGCACTGTCCCAAGCTCACCATATATTGCCTACAATATACAAAAGGACCTCGCTCTTCTCCTATCAGATAGCGATCTGCAAGCATGCTTTCATATCATCAGTAATAATCGGCTACTGTGTTCCATTGACAAACCTGTTTACAATCTGGGAATAAAACAGTCGTTATGCGATATCCAGACTGTAAGTAATATGAGGAGCGCTTGTAAACAAGACGTGTCCACGTGCCACAATTACTGGATCAACTTACACAACTTGAACTCTTGGTTTTACACCTGTTGTGAGTCATGTGAACTCCGTATTTCCTGTATTGCTGACACAACAACGACAGTTATACGAGGCAGTGGTATCATTGACCTAGGTTATGGATGCACACTGAAATCGGATTCGTACAGTATTCACACGCACAACAACTATTTACGCTATTTGAACATGCAATCAAATATCGAAGTCCCAGAGGTTTCCATATTGAACTCTCTATTAAACACAACCTTGCCCAACGATTTCGACGTACCGGAAAACCACACCCATATGTGGAATCAGCTTAGAGACCAAATAACCAATATAAAGGAACAATCTTCTACACAACTAAACGTCCACGACATCCACCATTATTCCGTCGTGTACGTTACCTTGGCCTTGGTTCTCGTCTTAGGCGGCATATGCTTATACTTAATTCTAAGAAGTAAGTGCCAAGCCGCACCTGCGCCGCAGCAGCGTGAGATGTTGGAAGTACGTGTACCGGAGGGCGAGCGAGCCCCGGGGGCGGACCAGGATCTACTGAGTGCGTGCGGGAAACAGTGCCAGTGCCAGTGATCAGTGAGTTCAGTGATATAAGTAAAACAACCGAAAGTGTCAATAAAGGGACCTCTCCTATGGTGAAATATTAAATTGAACAAAATCAGACAATATTGTGTTAGGTATACATAATACTTAGAGTAGATATTGTTGAAATCACCTTGTACCATCTGTTGGGGAATTTTAGGTGACTGGTCAAAAAAACTCCAAATATACTGATAGTTAGTGAACCATGTATTGACTTGATGACGAACAAAAATGGAAGAAGAAAAAATCAACATGCGAGTACACATAGGTACATAATCCTTACATCTAGTTACAAACTAATTAGCCCAACGTTGATTTGCTCATTCTAAACGAGCAGGCGTTTGGCTCGAACATGCCCCCGGACGTTGGAAGCAGCGGAACCGCTTTCAACCAGACGCAAAATCAACGGGCAGTGGGCAAATCCTATTAAAGGCTCTTCTGACGACTCCAACGGATGTTTTGACGTCTGCCACACGAACAATTCCATCTGACCCTGGATGGACGGCGACGACTCTTCCCAATCTCCATTTAAGAGGAGGAAGGTGGTCCTCCTTTATGATGACCAAAGAACCCAACTTTAGCGTGTCTTTGCAGGTATGCCACTTGGTCCTTTGCTGCAGTTCGGACACAAACTCTTTACTCCAACGAGCCCAAAAATGCTGGCGTAGCTGCTCGATCCGTTGGAAACGAGACAATGGAGCAGTGTTGTGGTTCTGTAGATCTTGCTGTGGAAGTGACGTCAGCGGCCGGCCAACAAGAAAATGACCCGGAGGCAGTGGAGTGCAGTCCGCTGGATCGGATGACAGCGGCGTTAGTGGACGTGAATTCAATATCGCCTCAATCTGGACTAATGTGGTGTTAAGCTCTTCAAAGGTTAATTTACAATTTCCCAACACTCGCCTAAGATGATATTTTGTTGAGTTAACACCCGCTTCCCAGAGTCCGCCAAAATGAGGAGTGTACGCGGGTATAAAATGAAATTTTATTCCGTCATTAGCCAATTGCTCGCCCAAGGAATTGCAATTAGATTTAAGGAACTTCGAAAGTTCGTTGCAGGCACCGACAAAAGAGGTACCGTTGTCCGAGTAGATGTCACTGGGTTTTCCTCGTCGCGAGATAAATCTAGATAAAGCTAGTAAATACTTATTGCTGGTTAAGTCACTCACCAGCTCTAAGTGTATAGCCTTGGTGGTGAAGCACACAAAGATGGCTATGTACACTTTTACCAGCCTACATCCCCGACCTTGCCTATTGGCAGCCATGATGGGACCAGCATAGTCCACACCAGTGCTTTCAAAGGGATAACCACCTGGAAGGAGACGCTGCTGTGGCAAATTACCCATCACAGGAGTAACTGTTCTACCCGACATGCGACAACAACGCACGCAATTACGATAGCAACTCTTTGCTAGGCTTCGTCCACCTATTGGCCAGTATGAATCCCTAATCGAAGCCAGCAATAACTGAGGGCCTGCATGCATCAGCTTTACATGTTCAAATTCGAATAGTAACTTCGTAAATTTGTGAGTGGACTGTAAAAGAATAGGGTGCTTTTTATCAAAGGAAAAAGCTGAATTTGCTAAGCGTCCTCCTACACGCATGATTTTATTATCATCTAAAAATACGTTAAATTTTATAAGGGCGCATTTATAAGGCAACTTCTGATTATTAATGAGTAATTCATACTCAGGAAAAGACTCAATTTGGCTTCTAATTATAATAATATTTAATGCATCCTGTAACTCGACTTGTGATAAAAAACTAATAGAAGGAATTTTCCTACATAATTTTATAAACCTTAAAACAGTTGCTACACTACGAATCAGCCTTAAATAACTAGAAAAACGACTAAAATCTATGAATGTGTGACATTGACTGTTATCACTAACACTAGCGCTCAATAAAACATGAGGTCGAGTTTCAGGCAGCTTGTCTGACTCTAACAATTTGTGTTGAGTCGGCCAATGAGATTGGGCTTGCTTCAAAAAACTGGGACCACTCCACCACAAGTCCAAAGATTGCAGAACACTAATATCCACGCCACGAGATATTAGGTCTGCAGGGTTCTTGGCGGTTGGGATGTGTCGCCAAGTACAGTGCCCCGCCTTGTCTAAAACTTCAGCAACGCGATTACGCACAAATGGCTGAAGCTTAGAAGGTAACATCTGCAACCATCCCAACACGACGGTGGAGTCAGTCCAGCAATAAACATGACTAAACTTTAGTCGCAGTGAACTCAAAACCTTCTCGCATAAACGAGCTCCGACTAAGGCGCCACACAATTCCAGTCTTGGAATGGTGGTCGGCTTAATCGGTGCCACTCGACTTTTAGCGGCTAACAGACGAACCATGTACTCACCCTGATCATTGGCACTACGAACATAGACGCACGCACCATACGCACGCTCAGATGCGTCTGTGAATACATGTAGTTCCAGTATAGTATGTGCATTACATATAACGAGTCGTGGAACACGATAATTATTGATAAGCGGCAATGCTTTAACAATACTATTCCAAATAGCATTAAGTGCCGGGGTTAATGACTCATCCCACGAGAGTTTGTCTAACCACATTCGTTGTAAAAACATTTTCATTGTAACTACGCAAGGAGATAAAAGTCCTAGGGGGTCAAAAATACGTGCTATTGCAGAGAGTACATCACGCTTTGTAACAGGATCCTTAGGAGGTAACGTTAAACTTGAAAACCCAAATTCGTCGGAACTACAAAACCAGTCAAGCCCTAATAACTTATTGGGTTCATTAGATCCCATATCTAAATCTAATGACGACTGAGCAGCTTCAGAGACTATGTTAGGGACGTTTGACCTCCACTTTCGAAGCGGCATGCAAGCAGATGCTAGTGCGTTGGTGACCTCTGTGCGGATAAACATAACTTCATTTAAATCATCAGCTCCTGTCAAGAGGTCATCAACGTAAAAGTCATGCTTGATGACGTCAGCAATCTTATCTCTGCTACCTGAGGATGACTCACCCACAGAACACGAAGTGATCTTAGTGTCATTGGCTTGATAGTCCATCCCTATTTGCTTAAGGCAACGTGTAGCAAGAAATGGTGCACTAGCCGTACCATAAATGTGACGGTATTCAATTTATAAACCTTGACAGGATCGCATGCATTATCACGCCACAGAACCTGTTGCAGGTACCTATCAGATGGGTGGACGTATATACATCTATACATCTTCGCAACATCAGCTGACAAGACGAACTTGTGTTGTCGAAACCGAAGAAGTATAGATATAAGATTGTCCTGCACTGTAGGACCCACCATCTGCAAGTCATTGAAGGATACTCCTGAAGAAGTAGCGCAGCTTGCATTAAAAACTACACGGAGCTTGGTAGTTATGCTACATTCACGCAGTACCCCGTGGTGTGGTATGAAATATCCACTGGGACTGTCATTATTCTTTATTTCGGTCATATGTCCTAAAATCTCATATTCAGACATGAAGTCACGGTATAACTTACCGAACTCTGGCTTGGACTTCAGTCTGCGTTCTAGAGAATATAGACACTTAGAAGCCCTTTGGAAAGATTCTCCTAAAATAGACGGATTTTGCTTAACAGGTATACGAACACAAAAATGACCGTCCTCTACACGTGTCGTATTCCTAACAAAATGCTCCTCACACAACTTCTCCTCGGGTAAATAATTTGAGGATAGTGAGTTAATCTCTTCAAGATTCCAGAATTTTTCTAAATCGGTGCGAATTTTATTTAATTCACCGTCACTAGGGGAATCCGTTTGAGTTAAATTGCATGAAATGTTTTTATTCAAAATTAATTTACCATTATACGAGTAGGTAACAGGGCCAGAAACAATCCAGCCTAACAACGTTTCACACAACACTGGCTTACCTACTCCTAGTCGAATTCTTTGTGAGCCAACCAAGTCCCAGAAGAGATCCGCTCCTATTAAGACATCTACTTCTACTACGGTTGGCGCAGTGGTTAAGCGATTGACTGCTGCGCTGCGTGTCGCGGGTTCGATTCCCGCACGGAACAAATATTTGTATGACCTACATGTATTTGTTCCGAGTCTGGGTGTTTTTCTATCTATAATATGTATGTATTTACAAAAAAAAAAATTGTACATAAGTAGTTTATCAGCCATCTTGTTACCATAACACAAGCATTAGGTTGCTTAGCTTGGGACAAATGGTGCTGTGTGAAATGTCCAGGGATTTATTATTATTATTATTACTTCTGAAGGCTTGTAAAAGGTGGGGTCAGCTAAACAGATATTATCTGGAATATTCAGATCTGAAATGTCGACTTCACGACTCGGCACAACAGTCGTCAATGATGGCAAAACAAAACAATAAAACTTAGCAGCATAACTATTGTTTAATGACGTCATTTTCACATGACATGTTTTGCTTACACGAGAACTTACGTTATTAATGCCATGGACCGAACCATTTATCTGACTAGTATTTAAGTTAAGCCGTGTACATAATTGTTCCGTCATAAAACACGATGTACTACCACTATCAAGCATGGCTCGCACTATGTGCTCACGATCATTGTGATCACATAACTTGATAAGAGCGGTGGACAATAACACAGCGCGTTGTTTACGCTCACTACTTAAGGAACTGAGATCCGCAGACAAAGTTAAATTATTTGCACTCGCATCAGTAGTGCTAGCCACGGCCTCAGTGGGTAATGACGTTGATACGGAATGGGACGAGCTACCGTGTGATTTGTTTTCATTATTGCAAGAATTCGCCGTACCTTTATTCTCCGACGAATGAATCAAAGTGTTATGTCGGCGCTTACATATCTTGCATCCTGGCTTTTTGCATCGGTTAGCGAAGTGACCTGCCCGAAAACAATTATAGCACACTTTATAGTTACGTATTAATTTGAGTCGTGCGTCTATGCTAAGTGCAAGGAATTGTGAACAACTACTTAAAACGTGATCAGCTTTACAGTGCGGGCACAACTTACTCAAATCAGTGCTGGAATTATTAAAATCATGTGATACAACCATAGATTTCATCTTATTAGAATGTGAACTAGGCTTAGCGGGAGTGGGATTACTACTATTTCGTGCTGTTTCTAACGTTTCTAATAAGTCAGCGCGAAAGCGAAGGAATTGAAGAAATGCAGCAAATGTTATAGTGCTGTCTTTGTCTATACGACCTTTGTGCTCCTCCCACTCACGATAAGTTAACTGATCTAGTTTCCGACTTACTATGAATATTAATAAAGTGTCCCAATACTTGATGGGCTCATCTAAAGATTCCAACGCACGGAGATTTTTATTAAGTTGGTCAATCAATCCTTTCAACGCAACAAAGGACTCCTTTGCAATAGCGTTCAAGTTAAATAAAGATGACACATGATTTTGAACTAACAACCTCTTGTTATCGAAACGATCACAAATGAGCTTCCAAGCTGTATCATAATTGCTTGCGGAAAACTCAATCGCATGGATTACAACAGCAGCAGATCCTTCCAGAGACGCTCGTAAATAGTGGAATTTGTTAACCTGATCGATTTCATCGTTACAGTGAATGAGGCTAGTAAAAGTGTCACGGAACTCCAGCCAATTGCTAAAACTCCCATTGAATTTAGGTAATTGTATCGTGGGCAACTTAACAGGCGTACGTTGACTGATACGGGTACATTTTTCGCTACTCATCGACTCGTTATCATTGTTATACATACATAACAACATCTGTGACCTAGACAGTGCTTTGTAGTATTGTAACTCAAACTCAGTACGCTCAGAGAATTGAGCTTTAACATCTTCTGCCAGACATTCCAATCGCAACTGTACCTCATCGTAATGGTCATACAACGCCTCGATTCTACCAATCCGCAACTGCAATTCCTTGACCTCACAACTAGTTAACTCCTTGTCACTGGACGCATCAAGGTAATTGATGAATGCAGTTAAACGCCCCTTGAAGCTTCCTCGTTTTTTAACAAGCTCTCTTTCTTCGGACATTCTGGGAATCGAATGTAGTCAACCTGAAATTTGTATAATAACAACTTAGGTATTTTTACACAATACTTAACTTAATTTAAGGTATAACCTACGTATAACTATTATATAACAATTTAACCCAAGATGAAATAGTGACGAATACCTGTTGTAAATATATGTGAATACAAAATTAGATTTTTAATTTAGACTTTTTATTTAAGCTACATTAATTCCTCAAAACTTGAACACTTATTACCTAACGTCGAACTTTAACGCAATACTAACAAATAATAGATTCAACTGACTAATACGGGTTAATTAACTGAATAAAGATTAATATCTATCTAACACCAACCTACGCACATAAACCATTAAAATAATATGAATAGTTAACAAGAATACTGCTATACAATTATAAATGTAGCAAAATACCTACTGGACTTTTCACTGAAAGAACACATAATCGTAATTTTAACAATATAGGTATTCAGGTAAATGAAGCACTAACCTCTTAATGGTTAAATACTACCTGAACGAGTGTTGGGTGGCGATATTTCAACTCTAAAATTCTTAACACCGTAAATTAGCTTGACGTCCTTTGTTCACAGTCACATTGCCGGCGTATAACCTCTTCGGCAAAACTCCACGATAATAACGTCAAAATCCACTGATTATTTGCAAATCTTCATCTGATTACCAATCCGGCTCGGTAATGGACCAAAATGTTGGGGAATTTTAGGTGACTGGTCAAAAAAACTCCAAATATACTGATAGTTAGTGAACCATGTACTGACTTGATGACGAACAAAAATGGAAGAAGAAAAAATCAACATGCGAGTACACATAGGTACATAATCCTTACATCTAGTTACAAACTAATTAGCCCAACGTTGATTTGCTCATTCTAAACGAGCAGGCGTTTGGCTCGAACACCATCTTTCAACGGAAAATTGTATCATTTATCCTAGGCATCATTTTCATTGTTTTTTTTTAATATTTTAATATTAAAGCCTTTTATTCAGACAACAGATACACAATTTGTTTCTTATACTACTGCACTGTTATAAATGTATTTTTTATACAATTAAAATTATTCCCGTATTTGGTGCTTCTTTATTTTCTGTAAGTCCGTTTGCCAGTTGGCAAAGGCCTCCTCCAACCTAATCCATTCTGATCTCTCTCTGGCTACTCTACTCCATGTTATGCCTGCAACCTGCCTGATATCATCGTCCCATCTTTTTTGTTGTCTGCCTCTTTTCCTTTTACCTTCCCTTGGGTACCAATGTGTAATTATTTTGCTCCATTTGTCTTTTCCTCTGGCCATGTGTCCCGACCACTTCCATTTTAGCCTTTTTATTTTTAGGGTTACGTCCTGTATCTTGGTCTTTTTCCTAATGTTGATGTTTCTTATTCTATCTTTCCTCTTTACTCCTACCATGCTTCTCTCCATTGCTCGTTGGCAAATAGCAATTCTATTGGTGGTGTTTTTTGTTATGGCCCATGTTTGGCTTCCGTACATTAAGATTGGTAGAATGCAAACATTGAATACTTTGCTCTTTGTTGCTATATGAAGGTTTTCGTCTTTCATTACTTCCCTTAGGCCCCAATATCTTTTCCAACTGTTTGCTATTCTTCTTTCAATTTCTTTGTTTATGTTATCTTTGGGTGATATCAGTTGTCCTAGGTATATATATTCTTCAACATAGCTAATTTGTGACTCGCCTACATTTATGCTGCTTTTATTTCCGTTGGTCATTGCTTTTGTTTTTTCGGGATTTAATTTTAGTCCTACTTTTTCACTCTCCGATGCTAGTTCGTTTACCATTCTATTTAGGTCACCAGGCGTTTTTGCGAATAACACAATATCATCGGCAAATCTTAAGTGTGTTAGTGTTCGGCCATCTATATTTAAGCCCAGATTTTCCCATTTAAGGCTTCTGAAGATCTTTTCCAAAACAGCGGAGAAAAGTTTTGGAGAGAGAGGATCTCCTTGTCTTACTCCTTTTTGTATCTTAAACGAATCTCCTTTCTTTTCAAGCTGAATGCACGCCGAGCTGTTTTTGTATACATTTCTAATCAATCTTATATATTTTTGTTCTATCCCTTGTTCTCTTAACGCCTCCCAGATGTTTGTATGTATTAATGAGTCGAATGCCTTGCTGTAATCGACAAATGCTAGATAGTATATGAGTTGATATTCCGCATATTTTTCAATGATTTGCCTAACAGCATGGATATGGTCAAGTACTGAGTAGTCTCTTCTAAAACCCGCCTGTTCTATAGGCTGTTGTTCGTCGAGTTTTCCTTCTATTCGCTTGAGTACGATCTTTGCAAATATTTTGTACAAGTTGGACATCAAACTTATGGGCCGGTAGTTTCCGATATCGTACTGATCACCTTTTTTGTACAGAAGGATTATATTGGATTTAGTCCATTGCTGGGGAATCGTTTCTGTGTTGATGATATCATTGAAGATTTCTTTGAGAATAGGTGTTATTGTCTCTTTTGCTTGTTTAAGTACTTCGTTGCTTATTCCGTCGGGTCCTGGAGCTTTATTGTCTCTTTGGGATTCTATAGCGAATTCTATTTCTTCCTGTATGATGCTGGGTACGGATGAGATTTCCAACAACTCTATTTCTTTTTCTGCTATGGTACTTTCATACAGTTTCTTGTAGTAAGATGTAGCAATTCCTAATATTCCTTGCCTTCGGTTTTCCTTCAAGCTATTACTATCTTTCATCTGTACGATCCAGTCCTTTTGGTTAGTTAACTCCTTATATGCCTTTTTTATTCCTCCTGTCTGTAAAATGTGTCTCTCTATTGTTTCCATTCTTTTCTGAGTTCTATCTTTTCTGATACTTTCTTTTATTTCTTTGCTGAGTTTTGCTATTTGCTTTCGGTTATCGTTGGAATTTTTCCCGTTGATTAGGTCAGCTCTTTGATTAAGTAGGTTAATAGTTTTTGTAGTCATCCACTTGTTAGATATGTCTTTGTTATTAGTCCCTTGTTGAATAGCTGCTTTGATTGTTCCTTCTAACCAGTTGTATTTTCCTTGCACCGCCATGTTTGTTGTCTTTTTATTGTAATCTATGAGTTTTGTCGTTATAGAATTGGCTATTTGGGCTGCTTGGTGTTTGTTAGGTTTTGTGTTCATCGTATTGTTTCTTGGTCTTGGGTTTTTTGGCGGGGTTTTCATCAGTTCAGCTCGAATAATTCGGTGGTTGGTATTGAAGTTGAAATTGCTTATGACTTTCATGTTTGAGAAGTATCTGCTTTTACTAGTCATTATAAAATCTATTTCGTTTTTTGTTTTCCCGTCTGGTGATATCCAGGTCCACATCTTACTTTCTTTCCTCTTGAACATTGTGTTTAAAATTCTCAAGTCATTCTCCTGTGCAAAGTTTACAAGCCTTTCTCCGTTTCTGCTTCTGGCCTTTTTTCCATATACAAATGGTCCCAGGACTGTGTCTTCTTCTGGTTGTCGTTCTCCAATTTGGCCATTGAAGTCTCCTAAGACTCCTAACACAATAAGGTTTTTGTGAGCATGGTCTTGGATTGATTTATTTAGCTCTAGGTAGAACGAATCCATTGATCTTGTATCGGATTGTTCCGTGGGTGAGTATACTTGTATGATGGTCCATGGATCTTTGTACCCCGGCAGCTTAAGATTCATCACTGCTATGCGCTCTGATACTCCTATAAAACTCTCCACATAATTTATGAGGTGTTTTTTTATAATAAAACCAACTCCATACTGACCTGGGGTGGTTCCTATATGGTACAGAAGGAAGTCTGGATGGGAAATAATTCTTTCTCCCATCCGCCTTACCTCACTCAGGCCAACGATGTCCCATTTAATCTGTTTTAACGCATATTTTAGTTCTGTAAGGTTTTCATCGTTTTTTAGTGTGAGTACATTGAGGGCCGCAACATAGATTTTTGATCCAGTGTGACGGATGTCACAATTGTTTTCTTGTGTTGTTGGAGGGTTGTGGTCTCTATCCCCCACGAGGACCAGTCGGCTTGGGGGAGATTGTGTTATTTCTTTTGTTTGGTTTTCGTAATTTGGTTGGATTATCCGTTTGCCGGTTGTTAATTGCTATTGGTTTTTATGTGTATGGGTATCAGTGAGAGAGTTTGATCGGATTCTCATCAAATCGAAGGCGTTTGTCCTGTTAGTTCTAATGGAACTTATAGCTTGTTGCTTTTTAGGTTTAGTGGTTGACATTGACTGTGGTGAAGTAGATAGTTCTCTTTTCCTTTTGTCGGAGTTGGGTCCTTTAACTACTAGTTTATCGTATTTAAGAAAAGCAATATTTCCTTTTTCCTTCTCCTCTAGTAGCTGTGGTAGCAAAGCCTTTCTCTTTTCTATAACTTCCTTAGAGTAGTCCTCCGATATATAGATTCCCTTTAAACTTTTTTTATTTTTTATAATTTGGTCTTTTTTCCACCCGTTTGTAAATGATAATAGCACAGGTCTATGTTTGTTCTCGACTTTATTTTTTCCTAGACGGTATAGTCTATTTACTTCATTTTCCTCCACGGACAAATTTAAGTCTCTTTTAAAGATCTCCTTGACGGTTTGAAACAACTCTGATATTGATTTTTCCCTCTCTTCTAAGCCATAAATAACTATATTGTTACTTTTCTTTTCTTTTTTTAAATATTCAATCTCGTTCTCTAGGTTAAAAATTTTTTGTTTCAATTTTTCATTTTCTTCAATCATAGGAGTTAGTTTTTCATCTATCCGGTCCATTATATTCTTCGTAAGAGATTCTTTCAGATCATTTGTCTGTTTCTCCATTTCCATCTTCATTTTATCAAATAATAATTGAAACTGCTCATCCATGTTGTCGAATGAGGTTGTGTGAAACGGAACGTAAATGCGAATTGGTAGAAAATATTTGTTTGTACTGGTAACACTCAGATTAGTTGTCAGCCTAGCCGACTGACAGTTCGGGTATTGTTGTTTATTTTACCGGCTGTCAAGTTGACGTTGAATGTTAAATAATTATATGATGTTGTATTCTAACCTCAATTGTGGATGCATATTTGAGCTTCACTTTTAAATGAGTGGATCTTGAGAATATCCAAAGATTCTTTCTTCTATGTCTTCCGATGTTGTTTTGCTGATGTTTGTAGCACTACAGTTCCTAGAGTGTAAGTTTAACTATTTTTAATCTTGTGTTTTATTGACGACGAACATCACAGACTTGTTGACACTTCAACGACCGGAAACGGAAAAACATTTTCATTGTACTTAGACACTAATGTTTCATCTAAGTTCACCTTACCCCCTCGTCTTCTCTCCTGACTTGACGTCAGTCAGTGTGTTCTCTACATTGCAATTTGGTTCTTTGTGGAAACCATACAATAAGTACCTATAGTTTTATTTTATTTTCTTTTCAGATATGTGATTATGACTTGCGCATTATAAATGTGAACTCAACATTTGGTGGAGCAACACATGACTCGCACATATGGTCTGCGAGTCACGTGAGCACATACATGAAAGGACTTCATGAAAGTGGTGAACACGTTTGGTTATTAGGTAAGTTGTTCTGTATAAGTATTGTAAATAGTGAGACATCTGAAATAGGCCTATACGCCAAGCAGTAATTGCACTATATTTAAGTGAGCATGACTACAAGTAAACAACGATTATTCAATTCTTAGAACTGGAGTAGACTATTAACAAAAATATATTTGCTTTTTTTTTAGGAGATTCTGGCTATCCACTGCGGCCGTGGTTGATGACGCCTATATTAAATGCTGAACCAGGATCCCAGGCAGAGGTCATGTCCAAGCCAGGTCTCGCATTGAGCGCTGTTTCGGACTACTTAAGGCTCGTTGGAGGTGTATGCTTCGACACAGATTTCTTCACTATCACCCTTACGTGGCTAGCAAAATCACTAATGCATGTTGTGTGCTGCACAACATTGCATTAGATGCTAGAATACCACCTCCAAGTGATATGCCAGCTGGGGGTCTAGAAGATAGTGAAGATCATGCTGTACAATATAGCACCTCCAGCAATGATAACCAAAATGAGTTAATCCGAAATCAAAATCAAAATCAAAAGTCATTTATTCAAATTAGGCTGAGAATCAGCACTTTTTGAACGTCAAAATTACAAAAGACAGTCCCCCAAAAACGCCCGCCCTTCACCACTTCCTAGTGCTATCGCTGGGAAGAAGAAGTGGCGCAACAAACTCCCCAGCAGCACAGCTGTCTGTTCAATTAAAAAGAAAATACGTGATTGGATACAATACTAGGTTACCCAGATGTTCGGTAATTAACATTACAAAACAGAACATAAAATTAAATTATTTGCCATAATATGTCAGCTAGCCACGCCAATATACCAACAAATATAATAAAAACTATACGTACTCAAGCTAAAAAATAATTAATTAAAATGTAAATTAAAAAAAAACTTACTACCCAAATAAAAGCCTCCAGGCATAAAGGGCGTGACAGCTTACACATTTATGCATTGCTGGGTTCTAAGACCTGGCAGTAAGCTAATTCTGGAGAAGGAACATAAACATTGTCTTGCGTTAAACTAGGGTGACCAACTATTCTTATCGTCTAAGTAGTCGTTGATGGAATAGTATGCCTTTGAACAAAGGTTGGATTTTAGTTGAGCTTTAAACGCATTAAAAGTAGAGTCCGACCGAAACTGGTTTTCCGGCCGAAACCGAAACCGAAACCGAATATTCGGCCGTGACTTCAGTTTCGGCCGAAACCGAAACCGAAACCGAAACTCACGTGGTCAAGTATAAAATTCCTTAAAATACTGAAATTTGGTGCATTTTACCCATTATTCTGCATTAATTAGGGCATGAAAGGGAAACACAGTATATTAATTTTGTTGTAATCATTTAGTTAATATAATATAAAAAAAATATGAATAATATTTTTAATTTTTTTTCAAATTAAGTTCTCATAGCAAAATGTTTATCAGTTATCAATAATCAAATCACTAATTGTTACTGTTTCAATACTAAGTATTGGTATTTTGAGATCTTATTAATTAATATTTTGGTTTGTATTTGTACTTAGAAGAATCATCAATCTCTTTTATGTACCTCATATATAAAAATAATAATTACTAAAATTACTATCACACTCTTAGTTCCAGTCTCAACAAAGATAATCAAATCACACATTTAGAAGGTATTTTAAAACTGCACCTCTCAATATAGGGACTGCTGTTCCAATTCCGCCAGCGTCCGCCAAAGCGTTGCCGTGAGAAACAAAGTTAGGCGAGCGTGCACGACAACTTTCGCAATCAGTTTCGGTTTCGGCAAAAGTTTCGGCCAATTTTGGCCGAAACCGAAACTGCCGCCGAAACTTGATTTTTGGCCGAAACTCAGCCGAAACCGAAACCGAAACCGAACTTTCGGTCGGACACTAATTAAAAGGCAAGTCTAGAAAAGAAGAGGGTATCTTGTTATAAAAGGTTATACCAAGCCCAACAAATGAGTTATGAACCTTATGAAGCCGGTGAAAGGGAGCACGTAGTTTGTCCTTATTTCTAGTGTTAACACTGTGAATATCACTATTTTTAGTGTACAAGTGTAAATTTTGCCTAATATATAAAATGTTGGCAAGGATGAATTGTGATGCAACCGTGAGAATACCAATATCTTTAAAGAAATCTCTTAGAGAAACTCTGGCACCTAGCTGGTAAATTGCTCGAACAGCTCGCTTTTGAAGGACAAATATATTTTGTATATCAGCGGCTTTGCCCCACAGCAGAATACCGTAGGACATAACGCTGTGAAAATAACTAAAATAGACTAAACGAGCTGTATCAACGTCAGTGTATTGTCTTACTTTCCTGACGGCGTAGGCAGCCGAACTGAGCCTTCCTGCTAGACTTGATATATGAGGTCCCCACTGAAGTTTGGCATCTACTGTTAGTCCTAGAAAAATTGCCGAGCCTACAGTTTCAAGCACCTCTTTATCTAAGACGATGTTGGGTCCTAGGTTTCTAACATTCGGTAAGGCGAACTTTACACATTTGGTTTTCTTGGCATTGAGAACTAAGTTATTTGACGTAAACCGAGGCAGGGCTATGCGCAATCGCTTAGTTAGTAGGATGTAATATAGGTGAATAAATAAAATTACTATTAAATATTTTAATATTTTTATTAAGCAACTTGATAAACTCTATAAAATTTTAACCTTATATAATTAGTATCTCTACTAAACAATAATTATATTAATCAGCCTTTATACGTCAACTGCTGGGCACAAGAGAAGCCTCACCTCAATAGGCCATAATCCAACATGCAAGCTAGATCTAATCGTCTTTTTTGACGAATCGTCGTTGACGGACCCTGTGTGAATGAGCCCTTACAGTCCTAAAATTGGGCAGTAAAAGAGGCCATATTAGATAATTTAACGAAGTCACTTCTTTCGCCCAAAGGGTTCACATTATGTAAAAACAAACTTAACATCTTAAACAGCCTTAGGAATTCTGCATCTCAGACTTTTGCTACTAACCCACTCGCAAAAGTCTGATGAGAATGCCTAAGGCTTCAGACATACATAGTAAAAACCTTTGATTACTATAGCAATAGGGACAAGACAATTGCTGAACTACTCAGTGTTCAGCGGTTCTGTGTTGTCCCTACTGCGATAATAGTCAAGCCAAGCTTGAGCGACGTTTACTAATGAGCTAAAAACCTGGTTCCGTTCGTGCTCAACCTCCAACGCTCGCAAGTCTCGCTCGTGTTGTAGCCTAGTCCGGGCTTCCTCCAGCTCCAGGCGTCGTAATTCCACGGCCGTAAACTCGCTTGCCGCTCTCTCGAAGGGAGTCGGTGCCCGTCTACGGCGAGCGCGCAAACGAGGGCGGTCGGGAGAGGCACCAGACTGCGGTGTCGCTGGCGACCTCAACCGCGGATGACGCCTGGTAGATGGAGAAATAGCAGACGTGCGGGGGGCAGGTGGCCGCCTTCGCCTCGGAGTAGTGGGCGCTGCAGGGATTGGCGGGGATTGGGCTGGCGCTGCCGGGGCCGGGGCTGGTGTGGCTGGCGCAACAAGCTGCCGTCCATGAGCCGAAGTCTGAGTGAGCACGAGCGGAAGGGGTGGTGGTGTTTGTATCTGGTATGATGAGGAAGGCGGAAGCCAATTATTTGAGGGCTGTGAAGTGGAAGGTTGAGGTGACAAAGTCAGTTGTGGAGTTTCTGCAAAAGAAAATGAGTGTTATTTTGGACAGTTTACGGATCCTTTGTTTGATCAAAATGTTTTCTTAAATCAAATCCTGCTAATATTGTAAAATGTGAAGGTTTGGATGTTTGTTAGTTTCTTACTCAATCATGCAAAAACGGCTGAACGGATTTCGATGAAAATTGGCACACAGATATAGAATATAAATAGCAAAACTGAGGTACCCTAGGAATTTTAGATAATTTTGTATTTAACATATACATACATAACAAATAAATATTATGATACTAGCCGTTGCCAGCGGCTTCGCCCATAATCGGGATAAAAACTATCCTATGTGTTAATCGATAACCCAGATTTATCTGTGTATGTACAAAATTTTATCCAAATCCGTTCAGTAGTTTTTGCGTGAAAGAGTAACACACATCCATCCAAACAAACTTCCAGGTTAATAATATTAGTAAGAAGTAAGATTTTAAGTCTTTAGACTTACCATCTACAATTTCCAAATATACTGAATCATCTAGGGTGACGGGATCATCTTGGGAGGCGGGATGATCTTGTGCAGTATTTAGAGGTCTCTGAAAAAAAATGGCAGTCGTAGATTTAATAAAAATAAGTGGCAGATGTAATGAAATTATTTATTACTGAAAAAGTGTATTTATTTTTAGTATGTAGTTATGTAAAAATTACAGCAACGTTTTTTCAGTTATATAATATTATTTATAAATACTAATTAATAACCAGTTTAACCAAGTTAAAACTAATTTATCAAAAAATGAAATGGTGTCTTTCATATTAACTAAGTAACTTTTGTTGCCATTAACTAACATGTTGACCAATGTGAATAGGAATTTTTTTATAAAACATCTGCCAACTAGAGTAAATTAGCTCATTATTGAGCAGGAGCCTTGAAGGTGTATAGTACTTACATTAAATCCTAGCTCTTCTACAGAGACTTGTCCTGCGACTGCTAAAGCACCCATTATAGCCAGCACTCTTTCATCGCTAGCTGACAAGGTTTGCCCGCTTGCTGGCCCACCTCCAGTACCTCTTGCATGGTGCCTTATGGTCAATGCCTTCTTTTTTGTTTTGGACTTCCAATCTGCCCACACCTTTATTGAATAAAAATCAGTCATAGTTATAAGTATAACTTTTGAAATAAATTGAAAAATAACAATAACATGCGGGGCATCTTCTCATATGGCCATCGGACACCAAAGCATAGCTTGTACTATACTATACTTGTACTTGTTTGACTTTTTGTAGTAAGAAGGTTAATGTTTAGTTGTAAATTTTCTTTTAAATATTTGCTTTCTTTGTTTATGTTGTGTGTACTTATGGTATGTGCCAATAAACGTTTTTTCTTTCTTACTATGGGTGACAGAGATTGATCATCATCATCATAATTATCAAAAGTCCCCAGTCTAGTAATAACGGAGAAGTGATTACAAGCCAACCCTCATAACCGCAAGGTTGTGTCCACTTATCCAAAACCCTTGAGAAAATAGCTTGCTACCCACTCTACCATCACACCAGTCTTTCCAAAAATGTTCATTAGATCCTTACTTTTTTCCACTTGTCTGTAGATACTAGTCTTGCTGACACCACCACCAACAGCATTCAATATGTTGGTCAGTTCAGTCCACAGTCGGTCTGACCGTACCCGACCTTGTGATCCAGCAAGAGGCCTCGCCAGGTCACCATGACTGTAACATAAACAAACATAGATTCAATATAAGTGCTTCATTGTTAAGATCGCGTCATTGTTTACATTACATACTCATGAATAAAACTTGGATTTACTTACGTTTCCAGATACTCAAGCAGCGTTGACAATTGTTCGGGACTTGCTCGCACTCTTGATTCCATGTTTTATCACTAAAAATTATAATAGATTACTCCACCATCGTTTGAACACCAGTCACTTAGAAAAATTAGTCTATTTTGATTATCATTAAGTTTTGGAGACGATCTAAAAGTAATATAACACTCTATTCACTTACCACTGTAAAAATATTGTTTGTATTTTAACTTAGAAACGATTAAACGCAACACTCACTTAATCGATACCAGAAGTATCAATTAACGTAAGGGACATTTTGTCGAAAATGAGTTATATACATCGTTGGATTCAGAATTTCCCTCTCTATCGATTGGTATTATTAAATTATCTCTATCTTCAAAAAAATGTCCCTTACAGTACAAATTTTTGAACTGCGTAAAACGATTTCTGACAGAAAAAATGATTTTATCAGTCATTAATTTTTTTTCTTACCAGAAAAATAAAGTAACCAAGTCGCCGTATTAAATAATTTACACCCTTACCTTACCCTTACCTAACTTCAAATCAGTCAATTTAAATAACATGTTCCTTACTTTAATTCATCATTAGAGTTTTGTTACGAGTATCACACAAAAGTATATTTATTACCACATGCTCCTTACTGTAATACGCCTATTACCTAACGATGATGTTCAAACATTTCTTGGAACAATCTAAAAGTTATACAAATTAATTATCTTCTAGCTGGACATACATATATGCCAGTAGACAGCATGCATGCTGTTATTGAGAGAGAAGTACCTAAGAAAACTTATTGTTTGGGCACCTTCTCAATGGCCAAGTTTCATAGAGGCTGCTAGAAATCGGGCTCAACCATATAATGTGAGTGTCTTAGAAAATACAGATTTTATTAACTTCCAGAATCTGGCGGATTCTGTATTCACTCAAGCAACTCTTAAAAATAAAGATCTGCGTATGAAAAATATAGGAGTACCTATGCACATTAAAAAAAAAAATACCTAAAAAAGAATGATGAAATTTGAATTCAGTTTGACAGTTTTTACGTAGTCTCAACGTAGTCTAAAATTGGACGTAGTTACACAAAAAGGATCCAATCCACGTGAAGGTAGTTTTGAGTTATAGGCCAATGAAGTTGTAACACAGTTTAGTCGAACATTTGATATGTTTAGATCATAATGTGTTGTGATGATTATTTAGCAAATTTTTCGTATTTAATTTCGTATTAAGTTTTGTAGTAATACAATTTTATAGAGATACTGTGGAAAAAGTCGATCTGAATCCTTTTTGCTAAATAAATAAGTGTAAGGGTGCTGCTCAACATACATTCATCAATAACGATCCACATAATGTTTTAGTAACTTATTCAATAAAAATCAATGTATAATAATAGTTTTTTTTATTAAATATTAATAATTATTAACAAACTTAATGCTAACAGAGTATTTTTGGCTTTGAAACTTGCTAGTTTCGTATGAAAACTATCAATAAAAAGAGATCAAAATCTGTTGTCACTTTACCACTTTTGCTGTAAGAAAGTGCAGACTTTGAGTATGTATACTTAAAGGAAAACCATTCCCATATCAGCCGTAGGACGTCCACTGCTGAACATAGGCCTCCCCGATAGATTTCCAATAGGACCTGTTGAAAGCGGCCTGCCCACTGCCACTTCAACTTGCTAATTCGCTGAGCTATGTCGGCAACTTTGGTTCGTCTACGAATCTCCTTATTTATGATTCGATCACGCAGAGAGACTCCGAGCACAGTCCTTTCCGTAGCTCGTTGGGCTATCTTGAGCTTACTAATGAGGACCATAGTAAGAGACCAAGTTTCAGTGCCATAAGTCATCCTTGGTAACACGCATTGGTTAAAAACTTTCGACTTATGGCACTGAAACTTTGTCTCTTACTATGGGCCTCATTAGTAAGCTCAAGATAGCCCAACGAGCTATGGAGAGGACTGTGCTCGGAGTCTCTCTGCGTGATCGAATCATAAATAAGGAGATTCGTAGACGAACCAAAGTTGCCGACATAGCCCAGCGAATTAGCAAGTTGAAGTGGCAGTGGGCAGGCCACACAGCACGCAGAACTGGGGCCGTAAAGTTCTCGAATGCAGACCACGCAGTGATAAGCGCAACGAAGGATTTCCACCTACAAGGTGGACAGACGATCCGATGAAGACCACAGGATCGCGCTGGATATGCAAGTCGCTTCCAACCGGTCCTATTGGAAATCTATAAGGAGGCCAATATATATACCTAACTATGGCGAGTGTCTATAGCTAACTATAAGGGAATGTAGATAAAATATTTCTACTCACCACTCACTGCACCTGTTGGGAAAGTCAATCGAGTTACCTCAGTGCCTCAAGTCATCCTTGGTGACACGCATTGGTTAAAAACTTTCGACTTGAGGCACTGAGGTAACTCGATTGACTTTCCCAACAGGTGAAGTGAGTGGTGAGTAGAAATAATTTTATCTAGATTCCAATATAGTTAAAATTATTTCTGTCAAAACCCGTACCTTCTTAGAGTTAAAATGGTGTAGGAATGCTAACATTAAACTTGGCTATCTACATCAATTTCAAAGTCAAGCATTATGCTATTGAATCCGTCAACGTCTTCTAAAATTTGAGCATTGCCCAAAGGCAATAATCGCTCATAAAATTCCAAACAATCCTTTGGAATTAAATCAAACATGGATCTCTTTTGTAATTTGTTTACATTGAAATAATAATAGGTAGTTAAAAAGGCGCCAATTCTTTTGGTACGTTGTTGAATGTAACGAAATACTTATAAAATAGGATCTAAGCCGTTTGGATCCTTTTTGATATTTAGGTATACTGGTTAATGAGACATTTATTTTTAGCAAAAAGGATTCAAGTAATCTGGACCCTTTCTGATATTTGAGTGTGTATATAAACTGTATTTCTCAAAAAAAATCCAAACAGTGTGGGGCGTTTTTGTGATTTTCCTAAAACACTTATTCCATAGAGTTACCATTTCTCAAGAATGATTCAAGCGCTTTGGATTCGTTTTGATGAAAAATATCTGATGCAGCCCATAGATGTGGCTTGGTATCTGGTAGTTGTGGATACGTTTAAAATTGTGTTTTTTCACTTGGGTGTTTTTTGACATTAAAGATATCACCCCAAGGATGCGTTTGGTATATATAACTCAATTTCGGGGAAAGCAAAGACATTAAATTACTACTTGACTAAATCTCTTTGGGGGAAAGTGTGGATTGGATCCTTTTTGCGTAACTACGTCCAATTATTCCTCTATGGCGTAGTCTTACAGCGGTTATTTTCGATAATCGTATGCTTTCGAGTTCTCGGACAATTTTCGTTGTAAAATTTGCATTTCCCCGGTTTTGTTATTGTGTTATTGTTATTAAGTTTTCTCATAATTTCGTTGTTTTTGTTATTTTCGTTGTTTTTTGTTATTTTCGTTGTTTTTGTTGTTACTGATTTAATTTTCTCATCGCGATGTCTGCGGACACGAAAAACTTACGTAAAAAGTCCTGCATTTTCGGATGTGATAAACTTGGTAAGTATTTTTTCACACATTGCTTCATGTAGTTGCCGGCTTAGACATGTCTCAAATAAAAATCTTCTTTTTTAGATGTCCATGTACTTACATCGTTTCCCTCATCCACTATACAACTACGAGTTGTATTCGAGTTGGGTTGCCGTTTTGAGTGATAAATTGCAAGATACCGATCCCATGACGGTTTATAATAACAAGCGGGTTTGTGATTATCACTTCAAACCAGAAGAAATAACTGCAGGCCGTCGTGTAATATTTGGAGCTGTACCAACTCTCAACCTGAATGGTGAGTACATAACATTATTATGGTTACATAGTATAAACACGTAGTACCGTCAGACGTGGCGACTATGTGCCAGTCAGGTGAGAATGTGCAATGTGGAAAAAAGAAATCAATAATATTGTAGGTAGTCCATGACCTCCACTGCACATTCCCACCTGCCTGGCACATAGTGGCCAAGTCTGACTGTAGTAGTGATGGGTGTTGAATCAACGAACTAGTTGAATCAACCATTGATCTCCTGTCAACTCAACATAATTATATATTAACTGTTTATGAATCAACTAGTTGAATTCGTTAACGACTTCGAGCTCTCCCTTAGACTGTAGTGTAGAGTAGAACTGCAAACATCTTGAAAAATGACCTTGACTGTGCAAAACTAAATTTGTGAGCGAAAGTGTTACAACAGGTTTACCCTACCCTGCTCACCATAATGTTCAAGATGTTTGCCTCATAGAACATCCTCAGACAGACCTTCTTAAAAAAAAGGTAGGTACTTAAAATAACTTTTCATTTTTCTTCTAGGTGTATTCCAGTCAAAATATTCTCCACAAATGGAACACAACTATGCTTCTCTAACATCAGCAGGAGATACTTCAGTTTCTCAACAAAGCTCTGTGTGTGTTGGTCAATCTGAACAAATAGAACTTGTCCAAGGTAACTTTAAAATTACTATTTATATATACAAATAAAAGTCAATTGCCGGGTGTTAAAATGGCTCAACCAATTGTGATGAAACTTGGCAAGTTGTGCGCCGGAAAAGGTTTATAACAAAAAAATAATAATAGCAGACAGCTTCAGCCGTTCAGCCGTTATAGCGTGAAAGTGTTACAAACCAGCAAACTAACTTTCGGATTATAATATTAGTTAGGATTACATCTTGCTACCAGGGACTTTTTTTTAATAATAAATCTTATAATTTATAATAATTTTGCTCCACAGAAATATATGCATTGGATTCAAAACATGTCCATACCAATTTTGACAGCCAACCATCTACATCACGAACAGTTTTCAATACAGGTAATTTAATAAGTCAAGTTTTTAGTATTGTGCCTGTAGGTATATGAAAAAAAACTTGTGTAAGGGAATAGAAATACAAAAGTTTAGACATTAGAAGTTCATTATATATGACGGCACGGTTGGCGCAGTGGTTAAGCGATTGACTGCTGCGCTGCGTGTCGCGGGTTCGATTCCCGCACGGAACAAATATTTGTATGACCTACATGTATTTGTACCGAGTCTGGGTGTTTTTCTATCTATAATATGTATGTATTTACAAAAAAAAAATTGTATATAAGTAGTTTATCAGCCATCTTGTTACCATAACACAAGCATTAGGTTGCTTAGCCTGGGACAAATGGTGCTGTGTGAAATGTCCAGGGCTTTATTTATTTATATTAACTTTTAGATATTGGTTTTTAATTAAAAGGTACTTTTATTTAATGATGAAACTTTGTCTAATTACAGAAAATGTTGTTTTGGGCCAAAAACATATTATGGAGTGCAGCAACCCATTGTCTTCATCAGAAAATATTAAAGATGATCTCAAAAAGGAGTGTCGATCAGGTAATATTTATAATAACTTTAGAATGTATTAGCCAAAAGCTATTTATAAGCTTTTGGCCATGAAGCTGCCTATGGCGTTACGGAAATTCATACAAATCAATATTATTATTATTCTGTTAGGGCTATAGCTACAACTGCAATAATAACGAAAATCTATCACATTTGTTTTGTCTGTTGCATTAAACTTGCAGAACTTACATTTTAATTACCGTTACAGGTTCGAAAACGAGATCACCTGCTTTTGTGCCTCAAACACACAAACGACAAATAAGAAATTTGAAGAAAGAAGTTTCCCGCCTCAGGAAGAAGGTTATAAATTATAATGAAAGACTTTTTAATGCTAAAAAACTTTCAAATGATATAGCGTTTCAACGGGTCTCGGAAAAGATGACAGCGGCTGGAAAAACATTCATACAAATGCAGTATCGCCAAACGTGCAAGAAACCTAAAGGACGGCGATTCACTGTCGATGAAAAAGTGCTCTCATTATCACTATATAAGAGAAGTCCGAAGTGCTACACTTTGCTGTCAAAATATTTCACTTTGCCTTCAGTTAAGGCATTAAAAACGTTACTTAGTCAAGTAAGGATAGGTCCAGGCATCAATGAGACAGTATTTGATCAATTAAAGAAGACTGTTTCAGAGATGAAAAACGAAGACCGTCTTTGTACATTGATCTTTGATGAGATGTCAATAACCCCACAAGTCCATTATAACTCAGGGACTGATGAATTGAAGGGGTTTGTAAATTATGGCGAAGTAAATAAATTGGCAGACTATGCACTCGTTTTTATGGTCAAGGGTATTAAAAAAAACTACAAGCAGCCAGTTGCATATTATTTTACGCAAGCTTTAAAGAAAAACGAGCTAAAGAAAATGGTCAAAGATGTGATCACAAACGTACAGAGTACAGGTCTTATAGTTCTCTGCACGGTGTGTGACCAAAGCACAATTAACGTGAGTACTATTAATAGTTTAATTGAAGATACCAAAGCTGATTACCTGCAAAAAGGAAAAGAATGGCGAAATGAAAATTTTGAAACTAATAAAAAAACGATTATACCATTATATGATGTCCCTCATTTATTAAAAGGTATCCGTAATAATTTGCTCAATAAGGATTTAAAATACGTTGACATAAATGGAGATAAGAAGGAAAAAACATTAAAATGGGACTATTTCCGAATGCTATATGAAGCAGATAAAAGTTATGGAGAATTAAGGTACCTTCAAAAAATCACGGAAGAGTATATTAACCCGGAAAAATTGAAAAAAATGAGGGTAAAAACTGCAGCCCAGATTTTTAGCCGCAGTGTTGCAGTAGCAGCGGAACACATCACAGCCAGGGGTGATCTACCTGAAGAGTGCCGTCAAATCGTCCCATTTGTTTTGATGATCGACAATTTATTTGACAGTTTAAATACCAGCTCATTCCATGTGCCCAATGGCAAAGTTTATAAAGGCGCAGTAAGAAAAAATTCACCCCATTATAAGTTGTGGTATGATGCCAAAAAGTTTTTAGAAAGTATTAGATATGTGATTGTATCTAAAGAAAAAGACGGAAACAAAGTAAGAATTGTTGAACGATGTGTGCCATCTGTTAAAAATTTTATAAAAACAATAGAGGGAATGTTACAAATTTGTAAAATATTACATGAAAAGTATTTGTTTGACAGCATTATGACAAGAAATTTCAATCAGGACCCTATTGAAAACTTTTTTGGTAATATTAGAAGTTTAGGCGCGCGAAATGTATCACCTAATTCTATTTCATTTGAGGGTTCCTTTAAAGCCCTTTTACTTAATAATTTCAACTCGCCACATGCCTATAATTCGAATTGTGAAGAAGATGTTAATGCATGTTTGCAAAAACTGGACTATTTTGTTAGAGACAAAAGACCACTGGACTATTTTGTTAGAGATAAAATAGAAAAAAATGATGAAATCATTATTCATGAAAATTTAGAAAGCCTCTTCACCTGTCCAGTTACAGAAGAAAATAAAGGTACTGAGCAAAGAGAATATGTTTGTGGCTGGGTCCTGACCAAATGCTTAAAAAGAGTAGTAAAATCATGTGAAACTTGCAAACAAACACTTTTCTCCACAAATCCAAATGATAATAAATATATAAAATTAAAAGAATATCATCAAACGAAACGGTGGTTGTGCTATCCCTCCCAAACATTAAAAGAATGTTTTTATGAAATACAAAAATTAACAGTTAATACATTGAAACACAATACAAATAGGCATAAATTAAAAACTAATATTAAAATGTTAGCAGGTATGTTAATTGTGTTTCCTTTTCATTGTTCAATTCATAAAGAAAAACTGCAATCTTTCTTTTTAGATACAACAATTAATGTAATTGTATATAGCTGGTGTAGAGGAATCAATAGAATTTTGGCAGGAAAAATAACATATGATGGGGAAGATGAGCTAAAGAAAGCTGCACAGATATATTACAACAAACATTGTAAACACAGAAAATAAATAATTCAATCAATTTTGGTGTCAATTTTTTTAATATAGTGTAAGTTCCTAAAATGTTCGAATTTACTAGCCCAAGTTGAGTTCACTTTCAGATTCTGTTAGTATTTTTGTATCACTACATCATAATGATGAGAATACTAGCAGAATTTGAAAGTGAATTCAACTTAATTTTAAATTTATCTGCTAAAGTATACCTACCTATACATGTGTATACACAGATTAGTTTGATCCGCCATTGATAGATGGCGCTTCTCTTTTCCTGTATAGTTACTATACTCTTTGATTGTCTCATAAAATGGCTGCCATTGGGGCCAGGGTTGTGCCAATCAAGGAACATAAGTGTTAGTATAACGAGTATCGATACTAAATACGAGTTTTACTAGTTATCACGTTTGGATCATACCTAATATTATGTATTTACATAGAGTCCGTTGTAATTGTAACAGAAAAAGATGCGTAGGTTATCTTGCCTTCTGTTATCTATACAAATAAATAAAATTGAAGTGTCTGTTGGTAATTTCAAAATACCAGCTTTTTACTAAACCCTTAAGTTCCGCGCAAAATAAAAAGCCATGCAAAAATTATTTTTGCGTTTGGTAGCCAGCCCCTGCAGTCTCGACATTCATAGCGATCGCTTTACGACCGAATCCGGTCGCAAAGTCCCGGATTGACAGGTGTAATGTATGGATTGACAGGACTTTGTGACCGAATTCGGTCGTAAAGCGATCGCTATGAATGTCGAGACTGCAGCCCCAGGATGGTTATAGGCTATTTAAATCACGCTATGACCCTTAGGAGCCGAGCAAAAAGAACGCTTAGTGAAAACGAAATATTAGCGCGGGCGGGCGATGCAATGCGGCCAGTCGAGGGAAGAATGAGTTTTATTAGTGTGGCTGTTATTTAAGTATACTGTGTATCTTACGACTTCTATGCGTTCTCGCAGGGCACAGCTAGTCTGAGAATAAAATGCATGTCAAGTGTTTGTTCTGCGCAGAATTAAAAAAAAAACTTGTTTGCAGAAAATGTACTTTCGCATATTTTACCTCTGAGTTGGAAGGCCAGAGAGCAGGAACTAGTTTCGGAAACTATTACGGCAAGTAGGCAACGGCACAACACTATTCTATTATGACATATTTTTGTAAACAAACGAATGAATTAACAAATATAATAAAAAGGCCTGATAAATGGAAATTAACCCAAATATCAATACTGTAGCCATAAATTAATGATCGCGTTACAATTGTATCATCGAATGTGTATTATTGTAATTATTAATGCATGAAAGCTGGCTAATAACCTGTGCAAAGACAATGAGGTGGATTTTCATTCTTTCTTGCACCACACTTCACAATACAACACACAGGCATGTTGAATTTCTGTTTTCCAACATTTACATGCAGTTTTAAAAGGTAAAATCCTCGTAGTTTTCTCGCAAATCTCAATAATACAAAATACAAACAACCATTTGACAGCAGAACTACCACGAAACTCGTCGCATAAGATGGCCGCTACGGCACTTACCTACAACTGTCCCCACGTCACGACAAAATGTTGCCATAATTAGCAACAACTTAAAATATAGTTGTCTCTTTTATCAAATAAGATTATCTCACTAGAAAGAATGATAGACATAACGATATTTCAAATTCTGAATCATATTTCACTCATATTTGTATAAGCAAATGTATGTATAGAATAACGCGGCGTCTCCATGTTTTTCCTATCTCAATGGTCCGACCCGGTAAGAACCAGTATTTTTAATGTCGATGTTTTAACTAGTCAAAAGCCGTGTCTATGATAGTGAGTTTGTATCGGGGTTGGAGCCGGCATCCCTGTATTGAAAGCTGAGTATCTAATGTTTAACATTAATTAATCTCTCTAAGTAATTACTATGTTATTCACTGAACCCATAGTTCAATAAATTACAGAAATGCTGAATGATGATTCCATGCAAACCAATGAGGTTGGCAAAATGTGTATGTTGTAGTTGTACATGAAAGACTAAAGCTTCTTGAGATCTCAGTTAGTATTAGAATGATGAATGAGGCGGTACGAAGGGCCAGAGAGTGTCCACCGTCCCGAAAGGGTACGCTTGACCTTAAAGCCTATATTAGGGAGACGGTATGAAGGGCCAGAGAGTGTCCACCGTTCCGAAAGGGTACGCTTGACCTTAAAGCCTATACTAATGAGACGGTACGAAGGACCAGAGAGTGTCCACCGTCCCGAAAGGGTACGCTTGACCTTAAAGCCTATACTAGTGAGACGGTATGAAGGGCCAGAGAGTGTCCACCGTCCCGAAAGGGTACGCTTGACCTTAAAGCCTATACTAGTGCCCCTTGGAAGTGAGCTTCCAGGGGAGGAACCCATACCGGGTTCCAGCTGTTGAGTAATGTAATAATAAAACCTAATATTTGACATATGGTTTCAGTAAATACCAATAGCTTGATGCTCAAAATATTGAAGTGTCAGTGTCATCGATAATATCTATCTACAGATGGTGAAAGTGGCCCCTGCTCTCAAGTCTTATTGATCTGCATTCCATGCTCCGTCTCCATAAAGAATTAATAAGCGAAGCAGATAAACTACAAAGGTAAAAATCACCTACTATTTCCTATCATTCGCTACGTCTGCCTAAGTTACACCCCTCAGAAGAGATCCACATAATAATCTAGTATTACATGATTCCGTTAAATGGTAGAGTCTTAACATATACGGGCAGACCTCGCGACACATATAACACACTGAGGCTTTTCTATATTTCTGTCCACAATATTTGTGAAACCCCATTGTAAAAATGCTTCTATAAATGAGCGTTTTTTTCCGGACGTAGAAGCCATGACAACTAAAACAATCGTGAAAAAATGTTACGGATAATAAAGAAGTACATTTACAAACTATCATTATTAACATTTTAAACAAAATATACTACTGTTTGTCGAGTTATATACCACGTACCTTTGTTTTACGAGTAGCCCGATATTACGATTACGACACAGTAAAATGCATCATTGTCACGGATCGTCCTGAAAAACAAACACAAACGTAAAACAATGGTAAGTGGTATAAATCCCGATAAATAGTAATAAAATACAATTGATAAAAATTGGCATTGTTTGTTGGTACTTACCTTCAAACACAGAATTAGATATTTTATTTCATAAGTAGGTACGCAATGCAAAATAATCGAAACGCGCTCGTCCCAAGCTCGTCCACTCAATCTCAAACTGCTACTACACTACAGCGCACGCGAAGCGGGCGGCGCGGACGGTCCCTCCCCCCCCCCCCTCCCTCACCGGCCCACTTGCAACAGACAAACGAAACGAGTCAGGGGGGGGGGGGGGGGGGTCGGTCTTAAGGTTTGGGATAATATTTTGGGGCAATTGCAGCGAAAGGGAAAGCATTTTTAAATCTCAAAAGCGTTGTCTTAGAGCCATGTTTGGTCTCAAGGTTACGGATAGTTGTGTCCCTGTCTTTAAAACAAATAAATTGTTAACGTTTCCATGTCTGTATATTTTAGAATTAGCTATATTTGTCAAAACCAATAAACATTTATTTCCATCTTTAAATGACGTCGGGAAAAGAAATAACATTATGGGATCCCAGTATAAAAGTCTATTGTACACAGGTGCATATAATACAGCACTGTTAAAAAAGGGTGTGATTTGTATGGCACCCACTATTTATAATAAAATACCCCATAGTATAAGAGAACAACCGTTACATAAATTTAAAAGGTACCTTACAAAATTACTTGTAGATAAATGTTATTATTCATTAACCGATTTTATAGCAGATAAATTACCAAATTGAATTTATTCTCAATTTATTAAATATAATATAATTTATAATATATATTTTAATAATATGTAATAATAAGTGTATGTAATAGTGGAATTGTGTATGAAATAATCGTGTGTAATAATAATTGAAATAATATTTTAAATTAATAATTAATGTATTTTGACATTTTAACTTAGATTACTTAAATTAATTTTGCATACCGTTTAGGCGGTGAGACATGTCTGTAGCACTTTGAAACATTATGACCATCTTTGTATTTTATACCATGTTTCTGGCAAATAAATATTCTTATTCTTAATCTAGAAGGAGCACATAATTTGTCACTGCGCAGCGCTCTGTAACTTTTTTCTATTTTACTATTAAAATAATTAGGTTCTTTGTTACCACCGTGAAATAGCTGATTTACCCCCGTGGGGGTATTTACCCCCAGGTTAGGAACCCCTGATCTAGCATATCTATATCTTAATCAAAAGTTAGCTTACAGAACGATTCTTGTGCACAAGTCCGTTATCTCTTCTATTTGTGAAACTGCTTCAAATATTAGAATTTCTTCTAGTCACATTGTTAAACACATTTTGAAAGCAATTTCAATTGCAAAGCCGTTGCCACCTAAGGTGCCCACATGGGACGCCAGGGAATTAATTACTTATTTGAAAGATAAAACTCCTTGCATCAGTAGTTTGTATGAGGTGTCTAAGCGAACGGCGACTATTTTATTATTATGTTCGGGACGTCTCGTGTACATACACGACCTATCCCTTTTGCATAGTGACTGTAATAATTTTGTAGATAATGGAGATTCCATAACTTTACACCCAGTGTTCAGGTCAAAGACAGATAGTGCGACTTTCCAGCAATCCAGTTGGGTTTTGTTGGCATCCCAAGATCAAAATACAAATCCATTATATTGGCTCCGCACGCTAAAAAATGTATCAAAGGAAAGACGGGGTTCAATAAATAAATTGTTCATAACTACTAGAGATCCCGTTATAGCAGCCACACCAACTATAATCGGTGGTTGGGTAAAACGTGTTCTATCTGACGCTGGTATACAAGCCTCTCCAGGTAGTTTTAGATCGGCTGGCTTATCATTAAATTGGCTAGAAAATTATCCTATATATGACATATTATCTAAGGCAAACTGGAGGCATGAATCAACTTTCAGGAAATTTTACCGTAAAGATATCAAATCTAATAACGAAATGTCCTCGGCGCATTCGATAGCAAGATTCAATGCTAAAAGGAAATATTGAATTTGACATTATATACTGATATGAGTACTTTTAACTGATACCTACTCGATACTTAATTTCAAAGTATCGATACTAAAAATACTTGGTATCCATGGGAGAAAAGTATCGAGTATGTACTTGTATTTACTCGTATCGTTAGCGTTACATTACATCCCTACGCGCCGCCATATTTCTTTGTCGCGCGAGACTGTTTGCTGCTGATTTTAATAAAGTTTTGTTTGTTTGACTACTTAAATAACTAAGGCATCACAGGCTCAGCTAGTTTCATCGTGGTAAGTTAACTTATCTGATATCTCTAATAAAATATACACGGACGAACTAAATAGTCTTTAGAACGTGCATTGGTTGGGTATTTGGTTCGCCATCTTTAGTTGCATTATTTAATTACCCGCTACCTCGTCGCGATATCGTCTCTAATTAAGCGGTAAACGTTAACAATTATTTTAATTTTCATTCGAATAACTTGCTCTCGAAAACAAACGACATTGTTATTTTTTTTCATTCCATCTTCAGTACAAATTACCATTGTTTGTTATAAAAAACATGGTATTTGGCAGTAAAATTATGCTAGGTAGTCGAGTTTTTCTTGCGGCGATCGCCGTTTATCTAACCATGTGCTAAGCTCAGCATTCTCGGTACCTCGGAATATGATACATAGATGGACTCTATTGAAAACATAATTATTATGCTCTGTCATTATATATTTGTAACAAATAGGATTTAGCTACGTGCTGCGGCAAATGTTAGCCAAAACTAGTAGGTAGCTCTAGTTAAATATAGTTTTTGCTCGCGGCTTCCCCCGAGTGAATGTCGGAAAATATCCCTCGAGAACGGCTAATCCAGGTAAACAATGTTTTCATATAACTATTGGTTTACGCGACGACGTCAGTAAAGCTCAAGTCTGCATATTTTCCGACATCTTCTACAATCATCGTCATATTTCAGCCGATTTACACAAAACCTTATTGAATTATACCATAACCTTCCACATGGATGTTTTTCAGTTTATCGCATTGAGCCAGACCTTGGGTACTTCTTATCTTGTTCACTTACTTAAATTTCATTTGTTACAAAAATTTACTGCTGAGCTTCTGGTGGTGCCGCGAATTCCTTTCTTTTGCTATTCCCCGCAGGACAAATAATTATGGCCATGGCCTTTTTTACAACCTTTACTTTTATGCTCATTGGTTTAATATCTCTAGCAGACCCGATGCATTAATAGAGCACGAGTGGTTCCAGGGATTAGTTCTAGATTGGTTTGTAACTCACCAGAGCAATGATTCTCTTAATTTTAACAACGTTCACAGTGTGATGTCTCAATCTGTCAAAAATACCTCTAATATCCCTTTGACAAGTTTTCGAAATTAATTGTCGCTGAGATGTGATTGCGACTAGATTTTAAACGCTTTTAATTATAGGAATTGGCCTTCCGATATTAAATTGGTTTTGCATCATTTCTTGCAATAAATGGGTTTGATGTTGACCCCCAGCCAGCGGACTACTTCTTTTAATAGGTGGCTGATAGTCCTTAGATTAGTCTTATCTCATTTACTATAAACCTATTTTATATTTTGCTTAAATATTGGACCAACCCCAAAATTCTAGCCTGCAGACTAATTATATTAGAACTAGCTGCACCCTGCGGTTTCACCTGCATAAGTTTCGATCCCGTGGGAATATCGGGATAAAAAGTATCTTCTGTGTGATCCAGGGTATCAACTAAGTCCATACCAAATTTCATCAAAATTGGTCCAGCCGTTTAAGCGTGAAGAAGTAACAAACAAACACACACACTCATTCTCAAACGTTCGCCTTTATAATATTAGTGTGATTTTTATTTTTTAGGTGATGTATGATTGATGATTTAGATTCAGTTAAACACAATTTTGTAACATCTATCACATTTTGTCTACTTTTACCGGAAAATTGAATTTGAATTATAATTTCTAACGCAAAACTTATATGTATGTGGAATGTTTCCCCACCTTACTTTAGTTTGACATGTCATGTTATGTGAAAAGGTTGCATTTATGGTGCTGGTGCAGCAGAGATTTTCCTGAAAAGATAAAACTTGAAAAAATGTTGAAAGTAAAGATATTTTATGAGAACAGCCAGTTAAAAAGTTGTTTTTTTAACTACCCCCATAATTGTTGTTCCCATTTCATAACTATCAGTACCACCTACTCTTGTAAAAAGTACATAGCCTGTTTATCCAGGTTATACTCTTGATAGGTAAAAATGTTCTTGTCAAAATTCATTCAAATCTTCTCAGCGACTAAAGCACAGGTTCTCAAAAGACAGAGGGGCAATTCTCTTAATATTAAGATCTTTCATAGTCAGAGGGCTTACCACCAGCTCTTATCAGGGCAGAAGTTGAACTGCACTGCTTTTTTGTTCTATGACTTGGTACAAAAAAGCAGTGCAGTTCTACTTCTGCCCTGCTATAAAAGCTGGTGGTAAGCCCCCTGATCTGAATCTCAATCTGTCAAAAATACTTCTAATTTTCCCTACATTTTTTTGACATTTGTTTGTCGCCGAGATGAGACTGCAACTAGATTTTGAATGTTTTAAAATACGAGGGGGATAACATAACCTAACAATCATCCCTAAGATCACCCCTCTGACCCACACACAACAGATATAAGATTAGGTAATCAAGATTAATCTAAGGTTTTTCTCTATATTAAATCTTTCAACCTTGGCATGTAGGTCAGATGACTGATGATGATGTCAGCCGTTCTGAAGTATTCTAAATTTTATTAGATGTGTTAAAAATCTGTTTATTTCTGCTTTGTAGATGTCTGAACCTGGAAGAGGTCGCTCTCGCGGGCGGGCCGGTAGAGGCGCCGATAATGCTGGGCCGCCTCCACGTAGACCTGGCGAGAAACCCCAGCAACAACCAGGGCCGCCACAACAAACCGCAGGCCCCTCAGGGCCCCGCCCTCAGCCACCATCAGCCTGGGGCCCTCCTTTAGTAGCCCCATCTGTTAGGGCTGGAGTGCCTACACCAACTGTGGAAGGAGGCAGGGCCTCTTACAGATCTACACCAACAACCCATCAAGAACATCCTGGGGATGTGTATGTACAACAGCGCATGCTGAGCATGCAAATTGGTGAGACAATGATAAATTCAACTCTGTCTATTGTAGTCTACTGCTGGACACCTGGCCTTCTGCCTAGGTGGACGACTTTAAAACCAGGCATTCATAATAAACATTAATAAATATATTGTTAATTTCATACACTGTTTCTACTTTGATAAGTATAGAAATTAGATGATTATTCTTTGTTTTGAAAATTATTTTAGCTGGACCACAGCCTGCTGCTGGCGGTGATGCCTCGGTGATCTCGCGTGGGTCACGCCGTGGCGGTGGTAGGGTTATGCCAGAACAAATGAGCATTTTAAGAACTCGCCCTACAACAATCCAGTCTAAGAAAGGTTTGCTTATTTTTACGTAATTTTCATGAAAACTTGCTACTCCTAATATTTGTCTAGATAAACACCATGCTTTTCCTATTTACCATGGGGAAAATGATGATTATATTATGTACAGAAAAAATAATGGTTAGAGGAGCAATTACTCAAACATATTTAACTTACAGGTCACTCTGGAACTGCCATTGATCTTAAAGCTAACTACTTCATTGTCAAGACCACTCCTCAGTGGAGGCTATACCAATATCATGTGGACATCTCCCCAGAGGAGGATAATACAGCAGTCCGCAGAGGCCTTATGCGTATCCATGCAAACACCCTTGGAGGGTAAGTGCTTACTTAGAATGGCAGATAACAATTTGTTTTGTTACTAATTGTAAAAAAATATGTAGTTTTATTTTAAACTTTTAGTTTAATAAGTATAAAGTCAACGAACTTATGACAATTGGGGCTTCTAGCAAACTCGAGGGGTTTACTAGTAGCCACTGGAGAGTTCTACTACCCACTGTCTTGACTCTATCATCATATCCTCAACACCAAGCACACTATTGGACTCGTCAAAACGAATCATATGATATAACCAATATCTTTAAAGAAATCTCTTAGAGAAACTCTGGCACCTAGCTGGTAAATTGCTCGAACAGCTCGCTTTTGAAGGACAAATATATTTTGTATATCAGCGGCTTTGCCCCACAGCAGAATACCGTAGGACATAACGCTGTGAAAATAACTAAAATAGACTAAACGAGCTGTATCAACGTCAGTGTATTGTCTTACTTTCCTGACGGCGTAGGCAGCCGAACTGAGCCTATAATGTGTCGTATTTCAACGTTGCATTCGTTATTTCACGAAGAAATCGCAATTGAAAGTTGCCAAGTGTTGACATATTGGTGCTCGTGACTGTACACAGTGTACACACATAAAAAACGTCGAATGCATACCTAACCTCCTCCAATTTTGAAGTCGGAAAAAAAATTCAATAGCTGCTCCTAATGCTTAGTAGGCAAACGCGCAATACTCGCGCGGAGGTAATAAGTAAGGCCGTTTACGGCCTGGCCACGACCCGCTATCAGCAGCAGCTTAGCGCGGGGCGGCGAGCGGTAAAAACAAATAGGTACCTAGGTATACCAAAATGTATGAACCATGTCACGACGGCGACGCACCGGCACCGCTCCGCACCGCATATGTATTTGTGTTGTTCTTTTGACGGCACGGTTGGCGCAGTGGTTAAGCGATTGACTGCTGCGCTGCGTGTCGCGGGTTCGATTCCCGCACGGAACAAATATTTGTATGACCTACATGTATTTGTTCCGAGTCTGGGTGTTTTTCTATCTATAATATGTATGTATTTACAAAAAAAAAAAAAAAAATTGTATATAAGTAGTTTATCAGCCATCTTGTTACCATAACACAAGCATTCGGTTGCTTAGCTTGGGACAAATGGTGCTGTGTGAAATGTCCAGGGATATTATTATTATTATATAACCCCAACTCGAGGGGTTTATTAGTAGCCCCCTTAAGACTTCCATTATCCACCACCTGGCTCCATCACCAGACCCTCGACACCAAGTGCAATGTATCGGACTCATCAAAACAAATCATATGTCCCCAAACTCGTTAAGAGTTCCACCTCCTGGCTCCATCATCAGATCAGCTCCAAGATTCCAAAATATAGTTTTGTCTTCCAAACTACATAGTTAACAACATACAAAGTTTAATTTCGATACAACAATTAGGTAGAGGGATTAGTTAGAGAAATGGTTAAAATTTACATACCTCTTAAGATTTTGTTACATAGTTACAAGTGAAGCTAATAAAAGCGTGCTAAGAGCCTGCGGAGGATGAATTCTCCATACAAACGTAGTTCTTAAATCATTTCCAATTCGAGCATATTTCCACCATATTATGCTGATATTCGGATTTACACAGTATTTATCTAGGTTCTTGTCTATTTTTTTTTTCCAAAATACTCACCCAAAATGAAATTTAAACGAATTGCATTTCGCACATATTGACAGCGTAAATGACATGTTTTCTTCTTATTTTTTCTGTATTAAAAACAACAATATTTGTAATTTAGTTCGAGCAGAAACATAGCTAATATTATCAAGTTACAAATTATAAAAAAAAAAAATAGAAAAATATTAAGTTTTCATTCAACATTTTTAGGATTACGGATTGAGTGCTATCGCGTACACTAATTGTGAATACGCAGGGTGGCACTGCTCACTCACGATGCGCTAGTGTGTGTGCATATACACGCCGAAACGCGACACCCCGCGCGCGCGGTGGTTTCTTTCGGGACTTTGTTGTCACTGTTCACTGTCGATTATTATACTGTGCTGTGCGTGCGTACTTATTTGTTTGCTAAATAATAATTGTATTGTAATATTTTTGACACTATTGACCTATGCTACGGACTTGGATGTAACTATTAATTTAGTAACCTGTGCTTGGACACAGATTGAGGGGCTTGTGGCTTAGCAATAACAGCCGCACGGGTCGATCGATCAGCTTAAGCTACGCTTGCCGCGGTTGCTCCGTGGATGGGTGACCATTTTCACATACCAAGTCCCCTCCGTGCCTCGGAAAGCACGTTAAGCCGTTGGTCCCGGCTGTCATTCGTGGATCTTTGACAGTCGTTACGGGTCGTCAGTAGCCCGAAAGTCTGACAACCAGTCTTACCAAGGGGTATCGTATTACCCAGTAACTGGGTTGTGGAGGTCAGATATAGGCAGTCGCTTCATATAAAATACTGGTATTCAGCTGCATCCGGTTAGACTGGAAGCCGACCCCACCATAGTTGGGAAAAGGCTAGGCAGATGATGCTTGGACACAGATTGCTACGTAACAGATACTTCACTGAGTAGAAAATTTCCAATACCTACTGCCTACTCCGTCGCGTCAGCTACCGTTGCATGCTGAAATGTGCCTAAATGCTCAAACGTACAGTTGTGATTGCTTCGCACCGCGCGATCCCACAGCACTGAATTTGGTCCGCAAACGTCCCGAGACCGCTCGGCCGGGCCGTAGGTAATTATGATTATGATTTATGATTTCATTGAATTTTAATAATTTTTTAATATTTTTAATATAATAATTTAATAATTTTAATTTAATAATTTATTTAATAAAAACGTTTACAAAAGGTGTACAATTAGCCAAGATTGGCAAATTTCCCATACAATTATAGTGCCTTAAAGTAAACTACAACTAAAATATTTTATTTTTTATTACGGGTGCAAGTAATGATGGTTCGGAATTCGAGTGTTAGGTAGCGACCCACCCGAACTAGGTTTAATTCAAACCTGACCAAATTATAGCGCGCAAGTACATGGAGTGACGGAGGCCTGGCTTGGATTTAGATTTGCCTTGTGGTTTAGTATCGAGTAGGTAACCTACATTCTTACGACCTTTGTTTTGCTTACGGACTTGGATTATTATACCTAATTATTTACGATTTGGCTTAATAATAATAATATCCCTGGACATTTCACACAGCACCATTTGTCCCAAGCTAAGCAACCTAATGCTTGTGTTATGGTAAAAAGATGGCTGATAAACTACTTATATACAATATTTTTTTTTGTAAATACATACATATTATAGACTATCTTCTGCCCGCGGCTTCGCCCGCGTGGATGTCGGAAGTTATCCCACGGGAACGTGCTACCAGGGTCCAGGAAAAGTATGTGCTTCCCCAGGATGCCATCTATCTCTTTGCCAAATCAGAAGCTTAGTGGTTTAGGCGTGAAAATGTAACATACAGTTTCAAGTTCAAATCCTCCCCTGAAAACCGAATTACCCCTTTTTGCCCCGTCAGGGGTCAATTTTCGACAACTTTACATACTTATTATTAATTATTTTCTGTCGAAAGTATCACTACTGAGTTTCGGGTTAATCGGACCGCGCATTCAAATCTTCCACACAAACATCAACACCCCTATATCCCCCTTTGAGGGACAGATTTGAAAAACTTATAATGATAAACTTTATTACTTACTTAGGCAAGTATTGTGGCCAAGTTTCAGGTTTATTAACCTAATGAAGAAAAAATTTCATATAATCTGTATCCCCACTTTTCACCCCCACAGGGGTGGAATTTTGAAAAATCATTGGGGATGTGTTCATAACTTCACTCAAAGATTATTTATACCAATTTTGGAGTTAATCAAGCCACGCTGTAAAATCCTCCCCTGTAAAATTGACTACCCCTTTTCAGGCCGTCAGGGCGATTTTCGAAAAACCCTGATACACATTATTCTTTTCTTTCAATTTTAGGTATACATAATTACAGAGTTTCAATTAAAACGGACCGCGCGCTAAAATTCTTCCATACAAACTTTGAAACCCCCCAATCCCCTTTTAGGGGGTACTATATAAAAACAAAAAATGCCCAACTTCATAATTTACTTAGATAAGTATTCGTGCCAAGTTTCAAGTTTATTAACTCAAGGAATAAGATTCTTCATACAAACAAAATCCCCCCATTTCACCCTCTTAGGGGTGGAATTTCGAAAAACCCTTTCTTAGTGGATACCTACTCTTCACGAAGAATACACCCTCCAAATTTCGTATCTCCAGGACCAGCGGTTTAGGCTGTGCGTTGATATCTCAGTCAGTCAGTCAGGACTTTGAATTTTATATATATAGATAGAAAAACACCCAGACTCGGAACAAAATACATGTAGGTCATACAAATATTTGTTCCGTGCGGGAATCGAACCCGCGACACGCAGCGCAGCAGTCAATCGCTTAACCACTGCGCCAACCGTGCCGTCAAAAGAACAACACAAATACATATGCGGTGCGGAGCGGTGCCGGTGCGTCGCCGTCGTGACATGGTTCATACATTTTGGTATACCTAGGTACCTATTTGTTTTTACCGCTCGCCGCCCCGCGCTAAGCTGCCGCTGATAGCGGGTCGTGGCCAGGCCGTAAACGGCCTTACTTATTACCTCCGCGCGAGTATTGCGCGTTTGCCTACTAAGCATTAGGAGCAGCTATTGAATTTTTTTTCCGACTTCAAAATTGGAGGAGGTTAGGTATGCATTCGACGTTTTTTATGTGTGTACACTGTGTACAGTCACGAGCACCAATATGTCAACACTTGGCAACTTTCAATTGCGATTTCTTCGTGAAATAACGAATGCAACGTTGAAATACGACACATTATAGGCTCAGTTCGGCTGCCTACGCCGTCAGGAAAGTAAGACAATACACTGACGTTGATACAGCTCGTTTAGTCTATTTTAGTTATTTTCACAGCGTTATGTCCTACGGTATTCTGCTGTGGAGCAAAGCCGGCGATATACAAAATATATTTGTCCTTCAAAAGTGAGCTGTTCGAGCAATTTACCAGCTAGGTGCCAGAGTTTCTCTAAGAGATTTCTTTAAAGATATTGGTATTCTCACGGTTGCATCACAATTCATCCTTGCCAACATTTTATATATTAGGCAAAATTTACACTTGTACACTAAAAATAGTGATATTCACAGTGTTAACACTAGAAATAAGGACAAACTACGTGCCCCCTTTCACCGGCTTCATAAGGTTCATAACTCATTTGTTGGGCTTGGTATAACCTTTATAACAAGATACCCTCTTCTTTTCTAGACTTGCCTTTTAATGCGTTTAAAGCTCAACTAAAATCCAACCTTTGTTCAAAGGCATACTATTCCATCAACGACTACTTAGACGATAAGAATAGTTGGTCACCCTAGTTTAACGCAAGACAATGTTTATGTTCAAATTCAAATTCAAATAGTTTATTGTGGTACACAGGTAAAAATATGGTGTTACAGTTTATACAGTGAAGTACATCTATGACCCGCCTTTAGGCATACAATAATTTAAAGACTTTTGCAAAACATTACAGTAGTCAATAATTTAGTGTTAATTAATATATTAGTCAATCATAATAAATAATAATAACAATCAATCATTTAAAAGAGTCAATAATTTAATAGTATCTAATAATCTAATTGATATAGTAGTCAATAATTTGTTAACATTTAAAACATTAGGCAATTATTTAATAATATTTAATACTTATAGTGATTACTGCTTACTAACAGCTATTAAACTAAAAAAGAAATGTTATATAAAAAAATAAAAAAGGGCTGGAACTAAACGATTAAGAAATGAATTTAATAATTTAAAATCTGTCATCTAGGTACTCATTAACAGAGTAATATACCTTCTTATATAATAGTTTCAATAAAGCTTTTTTGAAATCAAGTATTTCATTTAAATCTTTGATTTCAATAGGAAGCTTATTATATATTTTAGGTGCCATTCCAAGAAGACTTTTCGAAAATAATGCAGTTTTGTGTGGAATGGTACATATCTCTCTGTTCCGACGTTTAGACTTCAGTGGTTTAAATATATGAAAGTTGGATTTGACAAATACTGCTGTTTCAAAAATGTACATACAAGGAAACGATAGGAGTTTAAATTTTTTTAAATATGGGATACAGCTGTCAGTAGGTTTAAGTTTAAATACAGAACGCACACATCTCTTTTGAGCTTTGAACACAGTTAACCTGTCTGTGGAATTTCCCCAAAATATAATTCCAAAACGTAACGTAGATGTCACATATGCTTTGTACGATATGAGAACTATAGACTCGTTTGCCATTTTTGCAAGATTATAGAGTGCATATGAGTATTGGTGTAATTTTTTACAGACGATCTCTACATGACATTTCCAGGTCAAGTGACTATCGAGCTGAAGGCCTAAAAATCTGGCATTGAACGTTTCAGCTATTCTTTGATTAGCGTATGTTATATTTAAATTAGGGGTAATGGTTTTTTGGTTAAAAGTCATAAGCTTTGTTTTCTCTATGTTTATTTTTAATTCATTCATTACTAACCAATCTATTATGCAATTGATGGAGTTGTTTATATCATTTTGGTAAGGGCGAGCGCGCACTACGATAAAAAATCGTTGCGAAAAAATATCGCAAATCTGTGAACCACAGAAATACACTACAATCCGCGCATTGCGAAAATAAATCGTGCGTGTATGAAATATTGTAGTTTGCGATTTTATTTCGCATTAAAAAAATCGCAACGATTTTTTATCGCGGTGCGCGCTTAGCCTAAGTCTCAATATGTTTGCATGGTATAATGAGTGTATTTTTTTTTTTTTTTTTTTATTTATTTGGGAAAAACAAACAATTGTACAGTATGTTTTACAAAAAGGAAAAGAAAATATATATATATAGACATATGGGTAAATGTACAATCAACGACGTTTCCACAGATTACTTGTGTACATTATTAATTAGTTAGTAGGTACAAATTACATTTAAATACTAAGTAGGTATCTTAAACTTTTAGCTTAGTTACTAATCACACTTGATTTTGTCATTATCGCACAAACTATCAATAATGTTTTTTTTGAAATTGCTTTGAGACAGAAAGAAGATATCTAAATGACAAAAGTACTTATTATAAATTTTTACTATTCGACGGAGTGGAGCTCGTTCACCAGCATGTGTTCGGCTAGTAGTCGTTGCAAAAAGCGGGTAAGCACGCACCTCCCGTCTGATTACTGTTCTAGGCACAACATATGAAATATTATTAATTAGTTCAATACAGTTAAGCCTATTATGAACCAATCCGTGAAGCATCATGGTTTGAAGTAGTAGGCGTCTTGACTGCAAAGTGATCAATTTGAACTTTTTCAGTGACTCCACATAAGGCAGCGACATGAGATGACATTTATACTGCATAACTCGTATATATTTACGTTGAACACTTTCAATTGCTTTAACATATTTTTCGTAGTATGGGTCCCATATTATACATCCGTATTCCAACTGCGGGCGAACCAAGGACTTTAACAGTTGCAAGTACGTGGCTGGGCGTTTAAAATCAGTAGAAGCTCTCATGACAAGGTTGTACATTTGGTATGCTTTAGAGATAATCTTCTCTCTGTGTAGATTTAAATGTAGTTTACAATCCAAAAGTATTCCTAAGTCACATATTTGAGTTTCATTAGTAAGATTTTCTGTACATAGACTATAATTAAATCGAATTACTTTTTTATTTTTCGTAAAATTTAAATACTACTACTATCATCAGCGAATAAAACTGTTTGAAATTGAATTGTTCCTTCTCCAGAATTAGCTTACTGCCAGGTCTTAGAACCCAGCAATGCATAAATGTGTAAGCTGTCACGCCCTTTATGCCTGGAGGCTTTTATTTGGGTAGTAAGTTTTTTTTTAATTTACATTTTAATTAATTATTTTTTAGCTTGAGTACGTATAGTTTTTATTATATTTGTTGGTATATTGGCGTGGCTAGCTGACATATTATGGCAAATAATTTAATTTTATGTTCTGTTTTGTAATGTTAATTACCGAACATCTGGGTAACCTAGTATTGTATCCAATCACGTATTTTCTTTTTAATTGAACAGACAGCTGTGCTGCTGGGGAGTTTGTTGCGCCACTTCTTCTTCCCAGCGATAGCACTAGGAAGTGGTGAAGGGCGGGCGTTTTTGGGGGACTGTCTTTTGTAATTTTGACGTTCAAAAAGTGCTGATTCTCAGCCTAATTTGAATAAATGACTTTTGATTTGATTTGATTTGATTACATAAACCTATGGGTTCGAAAATGCTATGTTCGTAACAACATAAAATTTCATTCGAAAATAAAGGAGTAAATCGCTTTTGATTAAAGCCGAGTGTAGGTATACATACTTTTGCTCGTGACTGTACACTGATTTCTCCCTGATTTCCGGTCCGATTCACGTGATTCTTTTTTCATTTGGCAGAGGAAGCCCACGTGGTAGTCCCACATAGTATTTGTAAAGTTTGGTACTTATAGTAATTTTTTGTTCTAAATAAATAAAGACAATAGGTAATAATAAATATGCCAATAATTTATGTTTACGCGACAAGCGTGCAGCGTGTGACAACTCTAGCGCCGTTCGTCGCGTCGGTCGGTCGGCCGGTTTGCCTCTAAGACCACGCGCGACAACGATAATATATTGCCAATTGGACCATACATTCCTTATCAGTTACATGTAGGTACATTATTGATACCACTGAAGCACGGTATGACTGAAGTGTCAATGGGCTCTTAGTATAAAGATTATAAATAAGGTAGGTAATCGAAAAAGCTGTCAAGTACCTTGTGTATTACGTATCTACTACATTTTCTTTAAAAGCCCTAGATTTCGAGATAATTATTCTAATATGTTGAGATATTGGCATTGTAAAGAAATTTCCAAAAAACGCATTGCTAGTCTGTACATTTACTAACGATTCCCCAAAGTAGTCAACAAAAATAAAGCAAACAATAAACATACCTATTTATAATTACCTACTTACTAATAAATAGAAATGCTTTGCAGTGCCTTCGGGTCGTTATGAATGAATACACACACACACGGATGCGCACCGTGTCCTTCACTCGCCTACTTTTGTGAAACAGAGATAGCAGTATTCCGGACGAATTTTGCCGTCGCCTCGAATTGCATTTGCGAGCGGCCTTCCCCGGGCCCTTAAAAACAGCTCATAGAGTAGTCCATATGACTGTTTTAACAGATATGAATTACGAAGGTTATAAATGGTTAGTTTTCTAAGATATTTTTTTTTTTTAAATAAATATTTCTTGTTTTTAAGGTACTTGTTTGATGGAACAGTATTGTATACTGTAAAGAGATTACATCCTGATCCGTTAGAACTGTACTCGGACAGGAAAACCGATGGAGCACGAATGAGGATCATGATTAAGGTAATGTGAAGCAGGTTAAATACAGAAATATATTTTAATTTGATTATACTTCTGTTAATGTTGCCTGCATCATCCCACTGCAGGGCAAAGGCCTCTGCCCCACGACTTCCAGTTTAGATCTAGGGTCCAGATCCAGATTACGTAATAATTTCAAATTATTTATTTGCCCTAAGTTAGTATTATAATGGTGTTTATTGGTTTGTTTGCAGTTAACTTGTGATGTAAGCCCAGGGGACTATCATTACATACAAGTTTATAACATCATAATCAGGAAATGCTTCCAATTATTGGACTTGCAACTGATGGGCAGAGACTACTTTGATCCAATAGCTAAGGTATGTATTTGAGTCCCACGAAGACTGATCAAATATTATTCAAATGTATTTAAAAAAACATTTCAATATTTTTATAGGTTGACATCCCAGAGTACCGTTTACAAATTTGGCCAGGGTACAAAACAACTATTAATCAGTATGAAGACCGTCTGTTGATGGTAACTGAAATAACGCACAAGGTAAAGCATCTGCCTATTTTTCATTTTCAATAAATCTTTTTAACACTACAACTAACTAAAATTTTCATATAAGTTTGAGTTTTTTATTTGTTGAATACAAAACTTTTGGCAACTTTGCATTAGTGTGTATTTTATAATGTGTTATACATGTTAACTAAACAAAATTGTTTATTCTTCTTTCCTTATCTTAAAACTCTTATTTTCTTTCTTTTACTATAACGAAATGTTTGTATACAAATTTTGTTTTAAATAGGTGCTCCGTCTAGACACTGTGCTGCAAATGCTTAGCGAGTATGCTGCAACTAAGGGCAACAACTACAAAAAGTTCTTTTTAGAGGATATAGTTGGTAAGTCAGTCACATTCATATTGTTAAAAGACTGCAAAAAGGTAAAGCATATTAAGGCGATTTTTTTTCTTTATGTATGTACAATCAACGGTCATTAATTCTTTATCAGCTTAAGGACTGTATTGCTGTGAACACGCGGTAAAGGCCGTACCTACGTCTGTGTGTATAAGTGATATATCAACACAGTGACAGAACGCACACCACAGAATTCGCACACTGGCTGGCGTCGATCGAAACCAAAATCATGCCGTCGCTTTTGCACACAGTCTACGTAATTACATATGACATTGGTTGGTTCATAGTATGAACCAACCAATGTCGTCGTAAGACTACTAGCTACTACTACCGATAGCTAGTAGTTGTACGTGTTGGATCATTGAACGCATAGGTCTGGGTTCAAATCTCGAGATGGGACTTTTATTTTTCTTTTCCAACAATAATCTTAATCGGTTTTTTTTTTAACATTCGATAGATTAATAAACGAGAATAATAAATTATTATATTTTTATTATTATATTGTTATTGTAATATGGGGTTAAAAATAAAAATGTTTTATACTTAAGTGATTTCAAATTGTTTATTCGTTATAATTTTATAAACTAGAAATAAATAAACTTCTAGTTAAAACAGTTTATTTTCTCATAAAGAAAAATTTATTGAAGTAAAGCAGGTAATAGCGGTTCACCGTAATTATGCGTTTTGTAAGTTCATTCCACGTAATATAGTCTATTTTATTTGTATGACCACTCATTAGTCCCTAACCACTTCACAGAAAAAATCCTTATCGCTCAGTAGGCCTAGCCAAGTTGACAATCTACAATCGTTAACGATAGTAGAAAACTAATCAAATGTATAGGAATGACATCATCTCAACGCTAAGTCACGTGGTCAGAACAAACGAATAGAAAATTCGTAGCCAAGTTTACTCGTTCAAAATGTTAGAATGAAATTTAATCGTTTCTACAACGTTGATCGCTACATCCCATACAAATGGTAGCCAAGTTACAGTTTTGACAAGCGCTAACGAAACGATGTCGACGTTTTTGAACGCTAACTAAGCGATCGCCGAGACCCAAGAGAAAACGATAAAAAAATGGCGTCTATTATGAACAGCTGTGATACGACCGAGAAGTGTTTTGTTTATTTACCGTAATTTTGAACTATATTTACCATTTAGCATCTAAGATGCATACTTTAAATATGTTGTGGTGCGCTAATGAAGAAGTGTGGCTTAGGCGCCAAAAAAGAAACATAAAATGGAGACAATACGCGAAATGCCGGAAACGTTATTTGTGCAGCAATTTCGGCTATACAAAACGACTTTTCATGCTCTTTGTCAAGAACTCATATTAAAAGCACACTTTGTAGACAAGGATATTTCAAATCAGAGGATTATATCCAAGACAAAAATGCTTGGAAACGTGCTGATCCTGCTCCATAGAACAACCTACAGTCTAGACAAAACCAAAATCGTGGCTAATTTACTTAATTCATTTAATTTTTTATGACATTGATTTTTACATTCTGTGACAACTGTATAGCTGTAACTGACACACTTGTTATAATTCTAGGAATGTTATCTAATCTTACAATATTTGTAAATATTATGTGAGCATTATCTATCACTTAGTTGATTTACCTGTCAATGCTTTATTTTTAATTTTTTCTTATTGTAATTTTTGACGTTCAAAAGTGCCAATTTGAAATAAATAATCTTACTTTAACTTTAATAATAAATTATTAATAAAACAGCTTTATTATAACAAATAAGTTTATTATTGTTTTTATTATAAGACTGACATCTATACTTAATAATATTATAAAGAGGTAAAGTTTGTGAATTCTGAGTTTATTCTGATTTCATTCTTACATTTCAAGTAAATTAAAATAGGTTTTGTTTTAATACTACAAAAAAGATCAATTATTATACTATTAAGAGGCCTGTTACAAAAATGCGCGTATATGCATGATTTCCTCGTTGAAATTTAATACTATTATTTTGTTGGTTGGTATAAATAACAATTAATTAGTAATATATAGTTCGTTTTCACACGCGAAAGCGAAAAAAAAAGCGATTTTTTATTATTTATACATATACTTACTAGCTTCTGCCCGCGGCTTCGCCCGCGTGGATGTCGGAAGTTATCCCACGGGAACGTGCTACCAGGATAAAAAGTATGTGCTTCCCCAGGATGCCATCTATCTCTTTGCCAAATCAGAAGTTCAGTGGTTTAGGCGTGAAAATGTAACATACAGTTTTAAGTTCAAATCCTCCCCTAAAAACCGAATTACCCCTTTTTGCCCCGTCAGGGGTCAATTTTCAACAAATTTGCATACTTATTATTAATTAATTTCTGTCAAAAGTATCAATACTGAGTTTCGAGTTAATCGGACCGCGCATTCAATTTCTTCCACACAAACTTCAACACCCCTATATCCCCCTTTGAGGGGTAGTTTGCAAAACTTATAATGATAAACTTTATTACTTACTTAGGCAAGTATTGTTGCCACGTTTCAAGTTTATTAACTAAATTAATAACATTTTTCATATAAACTGTATAACCGCTTTTCACCCCAACAGGGGTGGAATTTTAAAAAAAACATACAAATTCATAACTTGACTCAAAGATTATTTATACCAATTTTATAATTAATCAAGTCACTTATTATAATCCTCCCCTGTAAAATTAACTACCGCTTTTCACCCCATTAGAGGTAGATTTTAGAAAAGCCCTCATACGTGTTATTATTTATTTTTAGTCTTAAGTACACACACAGTACACTGAGTTTCGAGTTAATCAGACCGCGCGTTCAAATTCTTCCACACAAACTTTAACAGCCCTATATCCCCTTTGAGGGGTAGTTTTGAAAAACTAATAATGATAAACTTTATTGCTTACTTAGGCGAGTATTCATGCCAATTTTCAAGATTATTAATGTAACGAATAAGATTTTTCATATAAACTGTATCCCCGCTTTTCACCCCCATAGGGGTGGAATTTTGAAAAATCATTTGGGATGTGTTCATAACTTGAGTCAAAGATTATTTATACCAATTTTCGAGTTAATCAAGCCACGCTGTAAAATCCTCCCCTGTAAAATTTACTACCCCTTTTCAGGCTGTCAGGGGTAGATTTTCGAAAAACCCTGATACACATTAATCTTTCTGTGATATATTTGTAATAGTGGGTACTTAGGATTAATTCATTGTACGTTACGAGCCGCGCGCCAGTCTCCGAATATACGTCTATCAGTGAGTCTGTGTTTCATTGTGCTCCCGATAGTTCCAGAAATGCCCATACTTACCAGTGGCGACGAGAACAAACGATTCTACGCGTGATTTGTGCAATAGTAAATAAATAAAATAGGAACAGTATCACCAAATTAATCAGAAATGTCGATCGGTAAAATTGCCGAGTTCAAAGTCCACAGTGACGATTGGCAGTTGTACGTGGAACGTTTTGAACAATATTTTTTAGTTAACAAGATTCCAGCCGAATTACAAGTGCCTACATTAATAACAGTGATGGGGGCGGAGTGTTATGAACTTCTGGTTAATTTGTGTACGCCGGTTAAACCAAAAACCAAAACGTTGGCACAAATTGTTGACGTCATGGAAAAACACTTGCAACCAAAGCCAAGTGAGTTGGCAGAGCGATACAAGTTTCGACATAGGAAACAGAAAGAAGGTGAAACTATATCGGAATACGCGGCTATCTTGAAGAAAATGTCAAAAACATGTGAATTTGGGTCCTCGCTGGAAGAAAGCTTGAGAGATCAGCTAGTGTGTGGCATAACAAATGAAACCATACGGCAACGCTTGTTCGCCGAAAGCAGATTGGATTACGGGAAGGCATATAAGTTGGCGGTTAGCATGGAGGCAGCAGAAAAAGACGCAGCGGCCGTTGAAGGACAGAGCGGGTCGAGAAGCGAGGGTGCATCCACGACGTCGGTGACGTGTCAAGCGATGTCAGCGGCCCCGCGGCGGAAGGGTCCGGCGGCGGTGGCCACTCGTGACGTCCGCGGAGCGACAACACCGTTCGAGACTACGAGGTCTAACGGACGGGGGCGCGGCGCGCGCACATCGGCAGCGGCCGCACCCATGAAGCTGGGTGAGCGCGCGCAGCAACAGCAGTGTCGAGTGTGCGGCTCGCGTCACGACGCAAGCAAGTGCAAGTTCGGGCGTTATGTTTGCCGAGTTTGTAACCAAGTAGGACATTTGCGACGTATGTGTCCGAATTTGTCGGAACACTACAACGTGGATATGGACGCGTTTCAGATAAGAAATACCAATGAAAGTGAAGGCGCGGAGAGCGATGAGGTAATACTTGTAGATGTTTGTAAATTATCAGCGATGCAGTGTAGCCCTATTTATGTCGAACTGAATGTAAATGGTATTGACATTAAAATGGAATGTGACACCGGCAGTGCGGTGTCATGCATAAGCTGGAGGTGTTATAGTAAATTGTTTAATGATGTAAAACTTAAGCCTAGTAATTTAACACTAAAGTATTATACCGGCGAGTTAGTAAAACCCCTTGGAGTTATACAACCATTAGTGAAATATAAAAATGCGCATAAGCAATTAGATTTATATGTTGTTGAAAATGGCAAAACACTTCTACTAGGCCGTCAGTGGATGGCAGAACTACAAATACAATTACCTACAGTAACCTATGATTGTAATAGTAATGATATTGTGATGTATAAAAACAATGTATTTGATGTGGCTGCTTTCAGTACCAAATACTGTGAAGTGTTCGCGGACGGCCTGGGCCGCTTCACCGCGGCGGCACGGTGAGCGTGTGCGTACGCGAGGGGGCGCGGCCCGTGTTCATGCGCGCGCGCCCGCTGGCGTACGCGCTGCGCGAGCCGGTTGAGCGCGCGCTGCACCAGCTACAGCGGGACGGCATTCTCTCTCCTGTGGAGCGTTCAGACTGGGCAACACCCATCGTGCCGGTCGTCAAGAAGGACGGTAACATTAGAATTTGCGCAGATTACAAATTAACCTTAAACAAAGTTATAGAAGTTGACCGTTATCCGTTACCCAGAGTAGAGGAAGTACTACTTCGCTTGAAGGGTGGCCAGCATTTCAGTAAAATTGACCTGTCACAGGCATACGCTCAATTTGAGCTGGACGAAACAAAAAAATACACAGTGATTAACACTCATAAAGGATTATTTATGTATAATAGATTAGTTTACGAGTTAGCATCAAGTCCGGGCATTTTCCAAAGACATTTGGAGCAGTTGTTTGCAGATTTACCACATGTGGGGGTGTTTTTGGATGACATTATTATAACGGGATCCACAAACGAAGCACACATGCGTAACTTATGCAAAGTATTTGATCGCTTGAACAAATACGGGCTCAGAGTAAAAAAAGAAAAATGTGTATTTTTTGCAGAATCAGTAAACTATCTAGGACACACGATTAGTAAAGAAGGGGTTCACACGTGCCCAGACAAAGTAAAAGCTATAGTTAAAACTCCAGCGCCCACGAATATTTCAGAACTAAGGGCTTTTATTGGTATGGTGATGTACTATGGAAAATTTATAAGAAATGTTAGTACAATTCTAGCGCCTTTGTATAAGTTACTTAAAGCAGGAACTCCGTATAGCTGGAATAGAGAATGTGAAGAGGCGTTCAGTAAAGTGAAGCATTTATTAACATGTAGTGAAGTGCTAATGCACTACACACCGGAGTTACCAATAATTTTAACAACAGACGCGAGCAGTGTAGGCGTAGGAGCGGTGATATCGCACACAACGGCAAGGGGCGAGCGTCCCGTGGCGTTCGCATCGCGCGCGCTCACGCAAGCCGAGCGGGCCTACTCACAAATAGATCGAGAGGCACTCGCTATTGTGTTCGGAGTTCGTAAATTCCATCAATACCTTTATGGTCGTAAATTCATATTAAGAACTGATCACAAGCCTCTCACTTATATTTTTGGTGATAAAGTTGGTATTCCGGTGATGGCCGCGTCTAGGTTACAGCGTTGGGCGGTGTTATTGGCTGGGTATAACTATGACATTGAATATGTTTCTTCGAGTAAGAATTGTGCCGACGCGTTATCACGACTACCGTACAAAGATTGTAAGGAAAATGTAAGATTACAAAAAGAAAATACTTATGTAAATTTCGTTGAAAATTATTTACCAATTACGAGCCAAGACGTTAGGAAAGCGACGGCTGTAGATAAAGTGTTAAGCAGGATTCTAGCTTACATACAATCTGGGTGGCCTTCAACCTGTGTAGATGCAGAAGGAATCAAACCATACTATATGAGGCGTAATGAGTTATATACAGAGTGTGGTTGTATTATGTGGGGTTATCGTATGGTTATACCATTACCGTTGCAGAATAAGGTTTTAAAACAACTTCATAGCAGTCACATGGGGATCGTAAAAACAAAAAGCTTGGCACGTAGCTATGTATGGTGGCCTAATATTGACGCTGCCGTGGAAGTATTATGTAAGCAATGTGAGACTTGTGCAGCGGAGGCGGACGCGCCGCCGCGGGCCCCGATACAGCCGTGGCAGTATCACGCGCGCCCCTGGACAAGGGTTCACATCGAATTCCTAGGGCCATATAAAGGCATGACCTTAGTTATTATTGATTCTTCAAAATGGTTAGAAGTGTTTGAGATGACACGAACGAATGCATCAAATGTTATAAAGGTTTTAAGAGTTACCTTTGCAAGGTTTGGGCTGCCGGAGGAATTAGTGTCTGATCAGGGCCCACCATTCACTAGTATAGAGTTTAAAACTTTCTTAAAAAACAACGGCATTAAACAGTTCTTTTCACCAGCCTACCACCCATCATCTAACGGGGCTGCGGAGAATGCAGTCAAACTTTGCAAGCGGGCAATTAAGAAAGCGCATAGGGATTGTGTAGATGTCGACACCGCACTACAAACCTTCCTGTTAGCATACCGGAACACCGTGCAAAGTACTACCGGAGAAACACCGGCTATACTTTTGCAGAAACGTCCATTACGCTCCAGACTAGATTTACTGCGTACCAACCACGACACCAAAGACAGAGTCCAACAAGCCCAGAGACGGCAAATGGAATTCGCGGGGGGTACCGACCGCAGTTTCAGGGAGGGTGATTCAGTTTGGGCTCGTGAGTATGGTGCTAGGGATAAGTGGGTGAAAGGTACCGTGGAAAGGGTAGACAGTGCCCGTAGATACTCAGTGGTAAAGGATAATGGTCAACCACTAAAAAGACATGTAGATCAAATGCGCCGCAGGTCACGCTTATCTGATGTTGCCTGTCCAGAGACGGAGGATCACTCAGATCATGGGGGAGAGAGTGTGGTCGAGCCACTTAGCGAAGGGTTAGTAAGGGTAGCCTCTCCAGAGGCGAGTACCAGGAATAAAGGGGAAAGTCCAAATCCGGACATTAATACTTCTAAAGATTCCCTAGTTAAGTTACAATCACAATCTCCGCCGCCGGAGATTAGTTACCCTAAGCGAACGCGTAAACCAGTAGACAGGTTTACAATCGTTTAACTAGTTAACAATAATTATTATTAGTTTATATCAGGTTGATATTGTTGTTTATGTTGATGTTGTATTAGTTGTGTTTTTTATTGTGTTATTCTATAGATGTACTGTTGTATTGTGGTGGAGGTGTGATATATTTGTAATAGTGGGTACTTAGGATTAATTCATTGTACGTTACGAGCCGCGCGCCAGTCTCCGAATATACGTCTATCAGTGAGTCTGTGTTTCATTGTGCTCCCGATAGTTCCAGAAATGCCCATACTTACCACTTTCCTTTCAATTTTAGGTATAAATACTGAGTTTCGATTAAATCGGACCGCGCGCTAAAATTCTTCCATACAAACTTTGAAACCCCCCAATCCCCTTTTAGGGGGTAGTTTATAAAAACAAAAAATGCCCAACTTCATAATTTACTTAGATAAGTATTCGTGCCAAGTTTCAAGTTTATTAACTCAAGGAATAAGATTTTTCATACAAACAAAATCCCCCCATTTCACCCTCTTAGGGGTAGAATTTCGAAAAACCCTTTCTTAGTGGATACCTACTCTTTACGAAGAATACACCCTCCAAATTTCATGTCTCTAGGACCAGCGGTTTAGGCTGTGCGTTGATGTCTCAGTCAGTCAGTCAGTCAGGACTTTGAATTTTATATAATTATATAGATTTAGCAAAAATTGTTCTCCTGATGCATGTTTATGCAAAAACTCATTTAGAGCTGATTTGCAGATTCTGTTGAATATAATCCATTAAAACAATTTTTTTCATATCACAAATATCATTTATGTACTTTAATATTAATAGAATGCATTTTTGTTACATGCCTTTTAGAAAAAGAAAAAAACAACTAGACCTAATTCAATTTTCTACTGGAAACAAGTCTGAATATCTCTGAACTTCTACATCATTTTCACTTAGTATTTATACCAAAATAGTCTCCAATAATTGCTCAAACAATATCAATTAAAAAATAAACAAAAACTGATATTATGATGTTTTTAAAATTAAAATAAAAGTAGGTACCTACTTATAACTAATTTTTACGGTCGAGAATCATAATTTTTAAACAATGTACAACTTAATACTAAACCAGACCAGCAAATTGCAAAAAAACGTAAGAAAATTGAATTTCGCGGGTTACCCTGGCGCTTTCGCCAAACTTAAACGAAATAAAAATAATATACAATTTATACACACAAAAATAAACAGGATTAGAACAGCAAACAATTGAAATAAAGATTATTTTTTACTCTGATATTGCAGGCAATTTGAAATTGTTCATAGCCCTCAGCTGAGACCACTAGCACTACATAGACACTTTAAGGGATAATATCTGTCGAAGGTAGTGATGATGGTCTCAACTGTGGTAACATTTCTATCAAATTGTCTACAGTACCAGCTAAACGACCTAAAATTAGATTTTTGTTTTCTTCCATTGCAAGTCTCCTGGATTCTAGTCGCAACCATTCCATCTCCCTCTCGTGATAATTTTTTTCCCGGTCTGCCTCTAGTTGTAGCCGGCGATGCTCCACGAACTCGCTTGTGGCTCGTTCAAGGGCGTTTGTATTCACCATGTGCGCGCTCGAAGCAGCCTGCGGCGCCGCGGCGTTAGCACTGGTGGTGGAGGATGGCATGGACGTTCTCCAAAGGGAGTAGGTGGCACTTGGCAGTGAAGGATGGGCGGTAGATGCTGGTGTTGCTGAGAATAAATAATTAGTCATATATTAAAATGTGCCCAAGTTAATTATTTAGCAGAAATATTGTATCTTAAAAAAAAATAAAAGGTACCTTGTATACAACGTGTCCCAGAAATCAACGTCAAGCCGAAAACGGGCAATAGGCCAAGTCGTGACAGCTATTAGAAAAATATAAAAAAAAATCTTGGTCATGTACTTTTCGAATTATAAGCATTCAAAAATAAATCTCAAAAAGTGACACCCTGTGATGATTTTTCAAGTCCTGTGACTACATTATTAACATTTCGGTAGTTTTTTTCTCTGTGATCTAACCATGAATAACCCTTCTGTAAATTACAGTTAAAAGTTAAAACGTAACTGCCTCAGTTTTAAATTAAATGTTAGATTTTTGCCCAATATTGAATTCAAAATAATGACATCACCCAACTTTAACCGACTGTACTGAAAAAAAAATCTACTACACTATTTTGGCAAGTAACTTTAAAAGATGGCGCGTTTAGTCAGGATTCCAAAATGGTATAACACATACTAATTGCTACTTCTTAATTGAGGAAAAAAAGTACATTGTTGGTTTTAGGTGCATTTGAAATAAAATTCAGTCGTTGGATTTCTTTTATTATAATTTTTATTAAATCAGATTTACGAAGTTTTATAACAAATGTTCAAACTGTTTTCCTTCAGCTGCAATGCAAGTTCTACATCTCTTTAAAAATGATCGCGTAATAAGACGGGCGTATCTTCTTGAGTTGATGTATTCAGCGGCTTCTGCAATTCTTTGGCGCAGCTCGTCTAAATCTTGAATTGGCTTAGAGTACACTTTATCCTTTATCGTACCCCAGTAAAAAAAATCTATGGGGTTTAAATCGGGTGAACGGGCAGGCCACGAAATTGTACCACCCCGCCCAATCCACCTATCGGGGTATTCTCGATTGAGAAACTCTCGTACAGTGAGAGCATAATGCGCTGGGCAGCCATCTTGTTGATACCACATGCTGCCGTAAATGTTCAGTGGCACTTCTTCCAATAATTCTGGTAATTGGTTCTGTAAGAAGTTCAAATAACCCTGGGCATTTAAATTCTCCGGCAGCTCGATTGGACCAATAACTTTACCATTCAAAATTCCCGTCCACATATTTACTTTAAACTGGTACTGAGATCTATCTTCCCGCATCAAATTTGGATTTTCCACGTGCCATTCGTGCAAATTGTGGAGGTTCATGTAACCGTCCTTTTTAAATGTTGATTCATCGGACCATAGAATTTTTTCAAAGAATCGCGGGTCCTCTCGGTGCCTCTGCAACATCGTTCGACAAAATCGTACTCTCTCTGGGTAGTCTCGGGGTAGCAGACTTTGTACTCGTCGTACATGGTATGGGTGAAACTCGTTCTTTTTTAAAATACGATGTGCAGTACTTTTGGGGACTCCTATGCTCTGTTCAATTCCACGTACTGAGATACTTCTGTCTTCTTCAACTGCTTGCAAGACTTCGGCTTCGTAGGGCATAACGGGTCTTCCCTCGCTAACCATTTGGCTAGGAAATCGACCCTCTGATAATGACCGATGCACATTAATAAATACTCGATGATCGGGATGACGCTCAGCATTCGGGTATCTCTCATGATACACTCTTGCTGCAGCATTGGCGTTGCATAAGCATTCTCCATAAATGAGATGCATGTTGGCGTATTCCTGTGCGGTGTATCGAGATGGCATGATAAAACACTACACAAACACGGGGTTGCGATTAAAACAAGTCCGGGGTTGTCAGAAACGGTGCAGATAAATCCAAATCACAATGCAAATCAAGTCCAATAAACAAAGCCACAGTTGTAAGTACGAAGTCAATACGAATACAAAAAGATGTGCAGTCAACGAAAGAGCGTAACGTACTGCAGTATTGCACAATTTGCCGATGCATCCCTGTTTAGCCAGAGTAGCGTCTCTATCTGTTTCACTCACACATATGAAATGATGTGTCAATCCGTCTCCCTCTTAGTTAGATAAAAGTAGCGTCACTATCTATCTCGCTCCCACTTGTCAAAGTAGCGTCACCTCACATTAGTTAAAATGAATCTTTCTCGCTCACACTAGTCAAAATAACGTCACTCTTCGTCTCAATCGAACTTTTATGAAATACGGCTTCATAAAAAAAAAATGTTTTTTCTCAATTAAGAAGTAGCAATTAGTATGTGTTATACCATTTTGGAATCCTGACTAAACGCGCCATCTTTTAAAGTTACTTGCCAAAATAGTGTAGTAGATTTTTTTTTCAGTACAGTCGGTTAAAGTTGGGTGATGTCATTATTTTGAATTCAATATTGGGCAAAAATCTAACATTTAATTTAAAACTGAGGCAGTTACGTTTTAACTTTTAACTGTAATTTACAGAAGGGTTATTCATGGTTAGATCACAGAGAAAAAAACTACCGAAATGTTAATAATGTAGTCACAGGACTTGAAAAATCATCACAGGGTGTCACTTTTTGAGATTTATTTTTGAATGCTTATAATTCGAAAAGTACATGACCAAGATTTTTTTTTATATTTTTCTAATAGCTGTCACGACTTGGCCTATTGCCCGTTTTCGGCTTGACGTTGATTTCTGGGACACGTATAATTAGAACAAAAAAAATCCAACATAATTTCATCCGTGGCAGAAATTTGGGACGGACAGACATTTCGGATAGAATATCTGATCGGTGGTGGTGGAGAGTTTCTCTCTGATGATGTGGCCTGAAAAATATGAAGAATTTAACTAGAAAAATTACACTTGTTTATAAAAGAAAATATAGTAATAAGCAAAGACCACAAGCAAAGAAAAAAAACTAACATCAAAGCCTCTCACCTCAATTTCAGCTAGACCAATGACAGCATTCAAACCCATTAAGCCCAATACTCTCTCTTCTGAAGCAGTGAGAGTTTGTCTGCTGCTTGAACCACCACCAGTACCAGAAGCCTCACAACATATTCCCAAGGCTTTTTTCTTAGTTTTAGTTTTCCAATCTAAATTTTTGTCATGCATGTTTCCATCAATCATTTTCTAGTCTATTATGAAGTAAGCTGATTGTTGTATGCACTTCATCTTGTAGAATATTTACTAAATGTTAATAATAGGAAACCAAATAATATTTTACAGTAGTTTGTGTAAGATAAGAATCTTACTTTTTCCATTTGTCCAATGCCTTTAATACACCTCCACCAAGGGAGTTATGTAACTCTCCCAGTTCAGTTCAGTGCCACAGTCGCCTGTCGGTCAGCTTTTATACGGCCTTGGGGACCTTGCTGGGGCCTCATTAGATCGCCATGGCTTAAACATAAGTTAAAACTATTTCAGAGAAACAAAGGGTCTATTTATTATGAGTCAAACACAATTGTATTGTTTGTTTCTACGTATTAGTCTTGTCGCGTATCACGTCATTGTTTATGTTTGAAACTTTCAAGTGCCCGAATATGATAGATTTTTAAAACACAAAGGAAGATATTTACGAAACAACTAATAATTTACATACCTTTCCATGAATTCCAATAAAGCTGCAAATTGCAAGCAAGCCCAGAACTTGCTCGAAATCTAGATTCCATCCTTTTTATGTTATCACTTCAATAATGGTATCTTTCATTCATAGGCAGAATCATTTCACAACATTCCGAGACACAGTAATGTTTAAAATTTAATTCCAAACAGATATAATTAAACCAAATTTATATGAAGAACTTTATCTTAGTTCGCTTACTTTCAAAACACAGAAAACTTAGAAATCAATTAATTTATTTACCCGCGCCGCGCAAAAAGTACTTTGACGTTAGTTTGACGTTTGTAAGAACGCTCACCATAGACTAAAGTATAGGTTTTTTCTAAAGACGTTGTAGAATGAGCGTTCGACTCAGTCGTGTCAACTTGGCTACCAACTTATCGTTTTCTAAAATCGCTTACGCCGAGGCGTTAACGATTGTAGAAAGAGATTAGATACGAAACGTTTGTAACTTGGCTAGGCCTGCAGGAATGCTTTTGTTCTCACTCACGGCGCTCGCTCGATCGGAGTCATTCCCGCTCGTCTACACCCCGTCATATCACGTCTAGTCTAAGAGTTAATAAAGAAAATATGATGATAGTATTTCCTTATATAATAAACATACTTTTAAATTATTATGTACTTAGCTTTATTACTTTAGTAAGGCAAATACTTTAAAAGTACATACCTAGTAATTCTAAAGCTTTTTGCGTATTTTATACTAAATGTATAACATAAGAATGTTTCACATTTTAATTTTACACATTGGGTATTTATATAATACCAAAACAATATTATATTGCCTTTTAATTATTGTAAATTATCTTGATCTGTGATAAAAACTAGAATTGTTGTTAATTATTTTAACATTTGATGATTTTAAATAAAAAAAACTTAATAGTTATGTTGTTTTTAAATTAATTAAACCGTTAAATCATTTATTTAATATTTCTTTACACTGACTCTTCAACTAGACATGAAACGAGGTGCGGACGACTGGGAATGTTGCGTTCTGTTCGTCTACACTGTGAACGAACAGAACGCATCTTTCCCAGTCGTCCGCAGTGTGGACGACGGGGTGTGGACCAACGGGAACAACCCCTCGATCGCACTATTCGCACCTGGGTGGGTCGATGACTTGAGTCCGGTTCGATTTAGGATCATATGTTAAATGCAATAAGGTTGTATTTGGTTTAAAGGACTTGTAGAAAAATAGACGTGTTTGTCACAAAGGTTTAAAATATACCCACGTAAATAAAAAAGTGCGGACTCCTTGTCACAATACGCGCGCGCGCGCGTTAAATTACTCAGTAGCTTACTACTTTTTGTTTACTGCCAGTTCGCTCGTTTTAACTTTAGATGCCTATCTCAAACGTCAAAGTTAACAAATCGTATTTATTAGGACTTATTGCGGTTATAGCTTAAGTATTCATTTTCATTATGAAAAGAAGATTGAAACTAAACCACAAAATAATCTTTATTACGGATATCACAATATAATTTTAATATTGCTATAATAAACGTAATTATACTTAATTTAATACTTCGTATAACCCCCATTATTAGCAATGCAATCAAATAAACGCTGGCGCAACGACCCTACAATATTACTACATATGTCTGTTCCTCTTATATTTTCCCAGATTTCCTTGCAATGCAACTTCAATTGCTCGTCTGTCCTCTCATTCCTTGCTTCCCATCGCTGTACCATCAAACCCCATAGATTTTCTATGGGGTTGAGGTCAGGAGATCGTGCCGGCCATGGAATAACTTTTATCTTCGGGTGTTCATTAAACCACTCACGCACAGTGCTCGCCCGATGAATGGGACAGTTATCTTGGACAAAAGTTATCTCTTTGCATTCATCAGCAGGATAAAAGTTGCGCACAGTGGGTAACATGACATCCCTTAGTACTTCAATGTAAGTCGAGCTGTTGGCGCGTGGAGGTATATATTCAAGTTCCCCTGGGCCTGCTGCACTCATCCATCCCCACATGTTGACTGTGATTCGACCTGATTCTGTGTTGGGGACTATGTTTTCTTCACGCCATCGAGTATTATTCTTGCGCCATAAATTAATTCTCCCTTTTTGGCTTGATTTAAAAGTCTTTTCGTCCGAAAATATAGTCGTGTCCCAGTTGAAGTCTAAGTATTCTCGGGCAAAACGTAAACGTTCTCGTTTGTGCTTTTCCGTCAAATATGGTTTTTGAGCTGGTTTTCTATGATGCAAACCTTCGGCGTGGAGTGCACGGCGAACGGTTCGCATAGACGTGCCGAATAATTCGGCAAAACGTCTTGTAGGTATGAAACCATTACTTTCATATTCGCTGACCATGTGCCGTCGTTGCGCCTCTTGTATGAGCTGGGGTCTTCCAGTTCGCTTTTGACTGGCAAGGCTACCCTCTTCCTCATGTCTCTTAACCCACCGACTCACAGTATTTCTCTAAAATAAAAAAAGGACTGTTAAGCTAGATACTAAACAAAATACTAATAATAATAATAACCGTTTATTTCAGGTATTAACCCACAGCAATAGCAATTTTACCCACGATTTAGAAACAAAATTACAATGAAAATAGAAATGTTACATATATTTTTAATGAATTAATATAGTTTTATTAATCCATCATTCAAATAATCTAGGTAAATAAATTTACTTCGAAATTATAATTATTCTTCTATTTAGACCTTATAAAACGTTTTAAAAAAACAAGAATCAGTAGTTCTACTTTAATAAAATAAATGGTTGATAAAATAATTTAATCATAATACTTGCACTCAGTCCAGATTCATCAGATATTTGTGTTAGATTAAGTCCACATTTACGCAGCGCAATAATATACGCTTTCATTTCAATATTCAAATTTGCTTGCATTTTAAAAGGAACTACAACACCGTTAATAGACAGAAGCAGAACACACGTCGCTAACCCACAATAAACAACCAATGATCAATGTTCTATAGTAACTATTTAGTAATCTGTGGTTCTATATAATCGCGGCGAATGACTCGTAAATTAACTGCATCCGTCTACCTTTTATTTTATTTATTTAGATTTCTGTGGGTATAATCATAAAATTTTACCAATAAGTGAACAAGGTGAACATGACAAGGAATTGTACTCAATAGCGTGATTATTCAAAGTAATTGCTAACGAATGTGAGAGTGTGTGTATAGACTGTGTGTGTAGAGTGTGTGAATAGAGCGTGTGAATAGAGTGTGTGTGTGTATACTATAGAGTATAGAAATTACTCATGAGAAGAAGGTCGTAAGTTAAACAAAAGTGTCAATCTATTGCTTCGTGACAATTTCACTTGACTTCCGACCGCCACTGTACATCGACTTCTCCATGATTAGTGGGCCGAATTACGTGATTAGTTTTTAATTTGGTAAAAAAAGTGCCCCGCGCGACTTTGCCATATAAATTAACATTATTAATAGTGTGTATTAATTATGCTTTCTTAATTTAATATTATTATATCTTTATATATCTTTTATTATATATGTTTTATTATATCTTTGCCCAACCCTTCGGGTTGGGCAAAGATATAATAAAACAGTTAACAGTTAACAATAAAACAGTTGGGCAAAGATATAGCAATACAGGTGTGATGTTATGTTATAGATACTCATTAACTTTGCTTGAGAATTCGGTTCAATAATGTTTTTAATCCACATCATGTTTAAGATGTTATAATATTCACTTATGTAGTATTTATTTTTCCTGTTAGTTAAATTAATATGTGGTATAATTTTATTATTTAGTGGATTTAATAAATAAATAAGTAGAGCAGTATTACGTTGATGTAGAGGTCGCAAACGCCACTGCTGAGTGTTGTATTTATATTCAGTATCAAAAATAAAAAAAGCTTTTAAATTAATTTATAAAAACTAAATACTAGCTAGTGTGCATGTGTAAGCAACTTTACAAACTGAAAGCAGTCGTACACGGGCATCTTGAAGCAGTATACTGCGCCGGTTTTCGCTGAAAACTAGCTAGAAAATTTGTAAAAACATGTTTTAATGATAGCGTATAAAACAATGCATTATAAAAATATGTTTTAGTCTTTAAAGCATCTCACACAATATATCGGTCACCATACAATTTTATTTAATGGAACGTTATTTCGATAAAAAGTTATTCTTATATCCTTCCCCAGGGTTCAAAGTATCCCCGTACTAATTTACATCTAAATCGGTCCTGCCGTTTCGTTAATTAGCCGGAACAAACAGACAATTTTTTTTTTTTTTTTTGTAATAAGTACCGTATATACTTTCATAAGTATTAAGTAAAACGCTGTTATTTTTACTGTTTTTGCAGATTAGAGTATTCATTAGGTACAGTCAACAGCAAAAGTAGATGATCAAAATCAGAAATTCAATACTAATTCGAAGCGTCGAAGTGATTCAAAAGTATGACACTGAGTCTGACATACTTTTGAATCACTTCGACGCCACACAGTTCTGACGCGAACTCCGTTAATTAGTATTGAATTTCTGATTTTGATCATCTACTTTTGCTGTTGACTGTACTAGCCGATATGCGAAAGTCATGTTAACATACCGAAGACATTCTCAACTAAGTAATAAAATATACCTACTGTAAGACAGTTGGCGTTATTGATCTTTAGATAACGACAGGACGTTCTAATATTCACGTAGAACATTAATAAAAAATAACGACTTTTGGTCCTTTTAGTCTTTATTGTAAAGCATTTGGATATTTTATTGATTAGTAGGGAAATACAAATATCTACTAACACATTCAATAAGTGTTTAGGTAGTTTAGTGTAAATTTTTGGTGCCATACCTAAAAGATTTTTATGGAAAATAGCTTTTTTATGTGGTTTTTTGCGCATATTTTATTTTTGTGTCGTAAACTCTTTGGGTGTTTATATAGGTGCATATTTGCTTTAACATAGCTTGCTACTTCGTAAATGTATAGACAGGGAAGTGTAAGTAGCTGAAGCTTTCGGAAATGCGGCTTACAACTGTCTGTGCTTTGAATGCCACATATTGCCCTTATGCATTTCTTTTGTGTTTTGAACGCCATTTCTCTATCAGTCGAGTTCCCCCAAAACAAGTCCGTATCGCAATGCTGATGACACATATCCGTGGTACGCCATTAATAATGTTGGCCGATTTGAGATTTTCCTTAAGTTATAAAGGGCATAGGAACATTGGCTAAGTTTTTTGCATACATGTTCAATATATGTTTTCCAGTTCATCTTTTTATCGATCCAAATACCTAAGAATTTAGTATAATCAGCCTCGCGAATACTTTTGTCACCATATCTTATATCTAGTTTTTTATTGTTTTTTCTTTGTTCAAATGAGATTTAAGTCGTTTTTTCTAGATTAATTTTTAGGTTGATTTCGGTAAGCCAGGTTATTATGTCATTTAAATCATTATTTATGTCATCTTCAAAAGTCTCATCATTTCCGTTCCTGAATAATACCGTGCTATCGTCCGCAAATAAGATCATAGGATTAGAAATAATTTTAGGCATGTCATTTATATATACAATGAATAATAATGGTGCTAGGACACCGCCGTGTGGTACCCCGAATAAGCATTGCGATACTCAGAAGTATATGTAATTTCTGTTTTAGTGTAGGGGCAGATTTTCTTCATGCATGTAAATTGTTCCCGATTTGTTAGGTATGATTTAATAAGTTGAAGGATATTCCCTCTATTTTTGAACTCCCCCCTCCTAGGTCTAACAATAGTAAGTTTTGTATGTGCTTCATTACAAATATACTGGAGAACCTGTACAAGTATCTCAGCCGTGTGAGATCGGTTAAGACAGCTATCAGCGGACGCTATAATGTAATTATATTATCTTCGCTGTGTGTGATCTGCTTAACGCGTTTATAGCCGATTTGAACCTCACTCACTACCTCACGTGATCGGATATTTGGATGCATAGTTACCTAACGTACGTTATTATACGTAATCAATATTTCTAATCTATTTTTTTTTTTTTTTGGTATTTGTGTAATATTGTAGAAATCAATTAATTTCTTCAAAGTTATACATCTAAGACGAAATAATATTTATTCGCTCGCTTAAACAATACAAAAGAGAAATTCTTAAAAATAATTTTATTGTTCACGCCGGCGTGTTCCCTCGATCTGGCATGCAAATAGATGACATGAATTTATTGAATAATCACACATTATTTGTTTTTGAACCTCAAAACAAAATTCAATCGGCCGTAAACAGATCCACACCCCATTGATGGCAATAGGCTATAATTCAGCACAGGTTGCAAACCGGTTGGTTGTATTATAAAAAGCTAAAGAAAAAAAATATCATTACAGGTAAAATAGTCATGACCGACTATAATAAAAAGACCTATCGAGTCGACGACGTGTCTTGGCAGGCATCCCCGAAATCAACATTCAAGATGCGGGACGAAAATGTTTCCTATGTGGACTACTATAAAAAGGTATAATAAATAATTAATAAAAATGTATTTGCTTAGAATTTTGCTAAAATATTTTTTAAGCAATCTCGTTTATATGTACTGTACATTTTCTTACTTTCAGAAATATAACATCAATATCCATGACGTTAGCCAGCCTTTACTTATTTCTCGTTCAAAGCCGCGCGACATCCGCGCCGGAATGCCGGAACTGGTATACTTAATACCTGAGCTGTGCCGTCAGACGGGCCTGACTGACGATATGCGTGCCGACTTCCATCTCATGAGGGCCCTTGACGTGCACACCAAGATCGGACCCGATATACGTATTCAAAAATTATTGGCCTTTAACCAACGGTTAACAAAATGTCCTGAAGTAATGAAGGTATGAATATGCATATGACCTTTATTTAATAGTTGTATGTATTTTCTTTTTCCAAATTTGGTACATGGTACATTTAAGGAATAAAAGTAAGTATTTTTTTTAATAACTTAATACTTTTTTTTAGGAAATGGGCGATTGGGCTTTAACTCTGTCACAGGAGTTAGTCAAATTTAAGGGTCGCCAACTGCCTGCCGAACATATCGTGCAGGGTAACAATCAAAAGTACCCTGCTGGGGACACAACTGAGGGATGGACCAGGGACATGCGGTAAGATTTGACAATTCAAAATGATAATTTCGTTTTATACATAAACTCACGCCTGCTTCCCATGGTAGACAGAAACAAGATACAGTTTTATAATTGTAAAAATATTTAATTATGATGTTCATTTTAATCAGGTCAAAACCATTGCTTGAAATCGCACAACTTCGTTCCTGGGTGGTAATTACACCAGAGAGACAGCGTCGTGATGCTGAAGCTTTTGTTGAGTTGATTATGAAGACAGCTGCAGGTGTGGGTTTCAGAATGCCCAGGCCCGAAATAAGTAAGTACCAATTCTGATATATACATAATATACAATTTATCATCAATTCATGAAACTTTCCACCTTGTGAAGAAATAATAATGTAACTCATAATTAACTTATCATTGATCAACGGATTTTGTTAAAAATCTTATTCAAATAAAATAGTGTTGTATGCATAAACTTGTATGCCCCACGCCACGGGTAATACAACCAGTATAAGCTGGCCTCTTATACTTTAAAAACTTACTACGCTAGGCCAGCCGATCGATTCTGTAAAAATATCACTGTGAAAAGTTAGGTGAAGTGAGCTGTCAATAGTGTCAATCGCTAGCATTAGTTGGAATGACAGCTCACTCCATGCTCAGTTTCATTGCGTCGTGGTCATTCGCAGTGTACAGACGTGCTCGTTAGCAATATTTAATAATCACCTACTTTAAAAATAGTGACCTCCTTTAGTGCATTACCAACGTAATGCAACTGTAAAGGACACTGGCAAACGCCCATACTTCGTCAGGCCCACTTTTTCAACTCAACAGACAATAATAATACAAATGCTAAAATGACTGGTCATAAATATTATTTACTGTAAAAAAATCAATATCAATATTGATCATGGGAATACTGAGATATTATTGAAATAACAAAACACATTTTTCAGGTTATAAAAGTAAAAATATTTAGGTAATTGAGAAAAAGAAACCACTTTTCATTAGAATAAAGCTTTTTTTTATTCATTTTCATAAATAATCAATAACTCATCTAAAAATTGAGCTGGTGGGCATATGTTTGGCTCATGTCGAGCCCATGACAAGTACCATATAATAGACATGACATGAGCACAACACCCTACAGTGCGTCTGCCCACCAAACAGTTGCAACAATATTGCTCTATAGCGTCACGCCCGCTAAGATTATTATTTATTACAATGTAAACAAAGTACACTCTTCTGCTAACGTGCCGACTTTGGATTCTCCCTCTGAGCAACCATTTATTGTCATTTTGTGAAATTAAGTCTCGTAAATTGCTGTTGCTTTCTCTGGATATTTCAATTTCATATTGTCCTCCACTTCGTATATGTTCACCATAATATGATCTGGCTTGTTTGATTTGATAAGGCCCTAACGATATTAAAATAAGTTGTTCAAAGTCCAGCCTTGGGAAATCATTAACATTATGATTATTAACATTAATTCTTTCGAATTGAGCTCGCCTCCTATTTAAATCATGACTAGTTACTTATGTAGCCAGAAGATTATCAGTGTACATTTTATTTTGAATTATATTTAATATTGTTTGAGCATTCGCTCTGTCTGTTAGAAGTGGATGAAAACTATTAATTATAGCTGCAGCTATGGTAAAATCCGTCATTACATGTTTTGAAGCAACATTAAAAAAATCTTGGCGGAAAAGCTTATAATCTCTTTTAAATCGACCGTTCACAATTTCAACTACCCACCTACAAATTGTGGTGGCTCGAGACTTATTAGCTTGTAACGTACTTAATTGATGTTGACCACTTTCAAGAGATGCTGGCATGGACACATTGAAATGATATTGTCCTAATAAGGGAACTGCATCCCGAAACCCCCTATCTAATATAAAGGTGTCCCCACTTGCAAAGTAATTTTTTAAAGGCTGCCCATCTGCAAACTCATTTCGCATAATGTCTGCATCTGATGTAGTTGCAGGATACGGCCCAAGAACATCAATGATATAACCATCCGTACATACAAGGAGAAATGGTTTTATAAGGTTTCTGTATTTATGAAGTGAGTAAGTTTGTTTTTGATACTTATAATTGCTACTTTTTTGTATGTACACATATGTACCATCAAAAATTGCAATAGCCGTACTATAATCCGCAGTACCAAATAGCCCATTTGGTATAATTAAATTGCGATTAGCAACCTCCTGGCGGGATATGTGACTTAGTCCTAAGTGTCGAGGAACAAAATCCTGCTTAAGTAATTCCCTAACCTTACTCATCATAACCTCAAGTGTTCTTCTTGGAATATTAAATAGTTGGGACAAGCGCTCATCTGAGTCCCCTGTCCTCATTTTAATTAAATAAGCTAGAAGTGCTATTTGCCCTCTAATCATATCATTGATACGGGGAACTTCAGCAAGAATAAGATTAAATTGATCTCTAGACAACCCGATCCAATAATGAAGGTGATCATCATTTAATCCATCAATATTCTGAAAATCTAAAACAGATGTTTGGCTAGACTGAAACCATGCTATGATTTCTTCAAGATGGTTTGGCTTAAAAGAATTTATTGCATTTTCTGCTTCTGATAAATTATGCCACAGTGCTGCAGACATATGTTCATTACATACACGACAGTTAGCAGGTATATAATAATTGTAATCACACAAAACACGTTTTCTAATAGAGGTGGGAATTACCCGTCTCTGTGAATTTATACAACCTTGGAAAACACAATGTCGCTGGGTATCAGGTGCACGCAAATAGGATGGAAGCTGCACTTGGCCTATATTTTGGCTTTCATCTACTGCTGCTGTTTCATCCACTGCAGGTATTACATTAACTGCTGGTGTTTCATCAACTGCGGGTGTTGATTCTGTCTCAGTATTGTCAATATTAATTGATATAGAAGTAGATTGAGAGGTACTTGTGGAAGCAACAGATAATTGTCTATTCCGCGAACGATCAGCACGCTGCCAACATGGATGACAAATATTATCATGGCCAATGCTTACCTGAAACAAAAACATAAGTAGGTATAAGGTTTTTACAGTATGGTTTTTCTTGGCGGTAACACATTGACTTTCAATTGTATAGGTAATTATGAATAACCAATTTACTGAATAAACATCATTTATCATGTTAAACTTAAAATTAAATTAAAAATCATTTTGAAAGGTTGATATCTTCTCGCTTGTAATCACACACAAGGTTTTTGATAGTGATAAAGTAAGCACAGAGATATAATATACATCAATCATCACAAATATAAAAAATAGGTCATACATAGCTTTAGTTAAATGACTCGCTGTAATGTAACCAATTTATATAAATAAATGATTTCACTAACCTGACGTCCAAGTCTTCTCTGCACGTTTTCATTTACAAGTCTATAAATGTCATATGCACGCTCACTATCCATATTTAACACATGGAAACGAATTCTCAGTAGGGAGCGGCCACAACTGACGCATAGGTGTCGATGTTGAGTATTTACGTTGCTGGCCAAGGTCCAGCAGCTATCACAAACATGATCACTGGCAGTCATCTGAAAATTAATTGATCTCTAATCAGTATCAAGGCTCCCAAATTGTTAAGTGCGTTTTTAACAAAAAGGGCACAAGTCTTAGTTAAAAATATACAATTTAATACTCACTGTGCGTGGAGCAATCCATTGCGTTATAGTTTGTCGAACTGCATCGGCATTAGCCGGAGAGTGCATTCGATTGGTGGTGATCAATAAACCACAATTCAAACATCTCAGACCTTCCATTTTACACAACAAAATCCAATTATAACACAGCCGGGTCAATCGTTTAAGCAGTTCCAGAGTCCAAAAAGAATAGCCAGGTCAAACAAAACAAGATAAATCACAAAAGAAAACAGTCGAGTAAATCACAAGTACGCAAGAGTCCGTGGGAGGCGTGGGAGCGAATGACATCGATTATTTGATTGATTTATTTAGCTCATTTGACGTTTCTTGAGTTAACACTTTTATTTAATTTGGCTTCTAGCATTTTGATCCACCATCGAAATCAACACAAACCCACAATTATTATGAACCAAAAACGTTGAAGTTAACAAAAATATTTATGTAATGCATTAACAGATATATTTTGACTTTCAAAATGGATCTATTATTGATAACAATAATTAAATAATGAGAAATCATAACCTCTGGGGTCTCTGCATAAAATATTATATATTTTACCCCTGGCAACCCAGTCAATGACTTCTACATTTCCCGTGCATTTCCTAAGTTCATTCAAAATGGCTTCCGCTATCATCTTCTTTTTATTGTGTTTTTCAGTACCCAATGGTTAAAAGGCGTTTAAAAATGACTGTAAATAACTATTTAATTAAAGATTTTTTTTAATATATATTTCATTCGTGTCCGCTCCTGGGCCTAATCTTGCCAGTGTCCTTTGCTTAGTGTGTAGTTTCAGTGAATAATGGACACGAATTAGTAAAAATTACAAAATGGATAACAGCCCCTCCTCGCCGTCGAAGACGACGTCGCGGAAGCCAGCCCTTGAGTCGGTCACGGCTGATGTTGTTTCAACGCCCGAGATTCAAAGATGGATGTCAGCCATTGAACAGCACTTAAGTGAAATTTGCGCTATTGCCGCGGATGGCAAACTCAACTCGGAGCAGACAATGAAAATTTCTACCCTGTGCCGTAAAGTAGGATCTGGAACCTCACAAATGGCAGTCCTATACCAGTCGCTCAAGCAGATAGCCGTTCACGCGTATAACGCGGTTGATGCCCTTCAGGAAAAGTGCGACCTGACGGAACATATTTTGGAGCTCAAGCAGACGATTAAGGACTCTGGTTCTGCGGGAAATGCTTCGTTTGCCGATATGGTGAAGAAGGGAGCAAATGATTTCGTTCGACCAAACAATCTAAGCTCTGTAGCTATTTATCCTAACGATAAATTGAAGTCAAGCGACGAAACAAAAGACCTCGTGCAAAAAATCATTCGCCCTGATCAAATGAAGCTGCATGTACAGTCAACAAACCTATTTAGTTTACATATTTTATGTGTGGGTGAACACCAAATAAAACGAGCGAGATCAGTGTTTAGTAGTGTGCGTATGGCACGATAGTAATCATTCATTGATGTTACTGAATGAGATATAATATTTCGCATTGCAACGATATAGCGACCGTGGCGCAATGGCTATTGTCTTTGGTCAGTGAACGAGAAGTCGTAAGTTCAAACCATGTGTGCAGCAAATGTCTTTTTCTTTTTGTATTCATTATTTTGTTAAAACATTACCTACTTAAAAGTTGAATTTATAACGATTCGATCCCGTTTATACATGAGTATTGAAGTTTCCAACGTTTGAGACAGCCACGGAACTCTCAGGCTATTTATTATGACTGTTTAGAAAATAACTACAGTCAATTCAACAAAAAAAAATGTTTTCAAGCACCCTATTTTACAAGAAATGAGCGTTCTTCGTTGTCAGTTTACGAATACTTGCATTACTGAGTTTATTGATTGCTACTCGTTTGCGGATTTATTTCTGTTGATCTAACCATGCAACATTTATCGACGTTAAAAAAGGCAGAAATCGTTGTTTTGCATGAGCAAGACATAATTATCTATAAGTGAAATTGCAAGGCGCCTAATGATATCGGTGAGTAACAGTTTGATATTACGTTGATATTATACCTTTTTTTTTTTTTTTTTTTTTTTTGTCGCTGAGAAATGCTTTATGCATGCCCGCCTCGCGGGTGTACGTTACCCCAGCAAGAAAGTGTCTCCTAGGGTTATAGGAGTAAAACGTATAATTTGTGCCCTAACTGCTGTAAATGTGCCCCCACATAAAAAATGTGTGCCCCCTGTCGTTTTGGAAAAAAACGGAAAAAACGATTCCTGCTGGGGTAACGTTTTTCTAGCAGGAAAATTCTAAACGAATGATCGGAGAGAGAAAAATTGTGCATGGCCAGAGAGCTTATATGTGTGCTAAAATGTGCCCCCAAAAATAAAATCTGTGCCCCTTCAGGTTTTCGAGATATTGCATTTCCTGCTGGAGTAACGTTTTGATGAATCGTATATCTCTACAACCATTGCATGTGCCCCTGTGGAATAAACATACACGAGTAGCTCTTAATGTGTGCCCCTATGTGCCCCCAATTAGATTTAAGAAAATATTTATAGTTTTCAAGTTATCGCGGTTTCATGAAAAACCGAAAAAACATCGCAGCGCCTAAATTAGACAAGGCACAAGTTCGCTGAAAACTGTATTCGGTCCTTCTTGACGCTAATAATAACCATACAAAGTTTCAAAACTGTTCATGCATGCGTTTTTGAATAATCTTGCTAAAAGTCAAAACGATGGTGTCATAACTTTGACGGCAAAATACAAGGAACCGGCTCAATCCCAGATGTGTAGGTGTAAACCAAAATCATGTGCCTTTATTCAAAAATATATGGTGAAAATATTCAGCTTAGAATGTTTCGTATTAAGTAAATATTAACAAAAAACCAAAATATGTAAGCAACGGCTGGTTATCCGACCAAATTTGAATGACTACTAAAAAGCGACGGATTCATACATATCGATGACCTTCTTTATTGGACGTATTATACCTAAGCTGTTGTCCGTACAGTCGCGTTCAAAAGTTTTGGGGGCTAATTAAAAAATATATTAAATGCACCCTGTGACTATAATAAATGAAACAGCTTGTTGATGTGGAAATTATTATTTTTATTACTTCGTACCTATTATTCATAATAGAGCGACGTTACACGTAACTGTCTCTGTCACACTAACACCGTACGCGTACTAGCTGTCTCACTTTCTCCAAGCTAGACAAAGCGACTCCTTGCGACACGACGTCAGCGGATGCCGCGGGGCCAGAGATATATGCAGCGGTGTGGGGAGGCGAAAAAAGGGAATCTTCTATTAAGTAAGGTGAATGCTCCAACCAGCCCGCAAAATTAATTTTTTTTCTGTTTTTTTTTTTGTTCCTTCGCCTTTATGAACTTGGAGGGTTGTATTTGGTGATTTTGATGATTATAATTCTGTAACTACATACGTTTTACAGCTGCGAATAATATTTTAATCAACATACAACCTAGCGCTGGCCTGCAAATTGCAAAAAACGCAAGAATATTTATATACAAAAAAGAGCTACCTCTTTTTAGTAGCAGGTATTCATCACACATTGCATGAACTATATTTTTTTTAAAACATTGGGAGCAATCAAATTTTGGGTCAAAGGCCTGGCAAATATCTGGATGTATTTCTTTCGTTCACACATAAATTACTGTATGTATTTTAATGAAATTTAGAATCGAGAAGATAGCTTACCTTGGAATAGCACTTAGGCTACTATTTATAATGTACTTAATCATGTGTAAGGTCATAGAAACAGCTAGTAGAATATAATCCAATAACAACTTTATTTTATTACTTATTACTTTTCTAAGTCAGTGTACTCAGGCACAACACGTGTGAACCGGTTAGTGAGTAAAGTAAAGAAGGTCATCGATATGTATGAATCCGTCGCTTTTTAGTAGTCATTCAAATTTGGTCGGATAACCAGCCGTTGCTTACATATTTTGGTTTTTTGTTAATATTTACTTAATACGAAACATTCTAAGCTGAATATTTTCACCATATATTTTTGAATAAAGGCACATGATTTTGGTTTACACCTACACATCTGGGATTGAGCCGGTTCCTTGTATTTTGCCGTCAAAGTTATGACACCATCGTTTTGACTTTTAGCAAGATTATTCAAAAACGCATGCATGAACAGTTTTGAAACTTTGTATGGTTATTATTAGCGTCAAGAAGGACCGAATACAGTTTTCAGCGAACTTGTGCCTTGTCTAATTTAGGCGCTGCGATGTTTTTTCGGTTTTTCATGAAACCGCGATAACTTGAAAACTATAAATATTTTCTTAAATCTAATTGGGGGCACATAGGGGCACACATTAAGAGCTACTCGTGTATGTTTATTCCACAGGGGCACATGCAATGGTTGTAGAGATATACGATTCATCAAAACGTTACTCCAGCAGGAAATGCAATATCTCGAAAACCTGAAGGGGCACAGATTTTATTTTTGGGGGCACATTTTAGCACACATATAAGCTCTCTGGCCATGCACAATTTTTCTCTCTCCGATCATTCGTTTAGAATTTTCCTGCTAGAAAAACGTTACCCCAGCAGGAATCGTTTTTTCCGTTTTTTTCCAAAACGACAGGGGGCACACATTTTTTATGTGGGGGCACATTTACAGCAGTTAGGGCACAAATTATACGTTTTACTCCTATAACCCTAGGAGACACTTTCTTGCTGGGGTAACGTACACGCCTCGCGGGGGACGAGACGGGGTATGTGGGACTCCCTGTCGGAATGACAGTATACCCACTAAAACTCAGCGGTGTTCCCTCATTCGCCGTGATGGGAGGGCCACGGGAATAGGCATAGCCTTTACCTCCATAGCCCTCCCGGCGCATGCCCGCCTAGATGTTATGGCGGGCCCCGCATGCCCCCCACATAGGGGGGCTACGAGAATGGCCGGGAGCACCTAGCCATTCCCGTCCAACACTGGTGGAGGCCTGTGCAATACAGGCAACGGTGCCCCCGCACCCGCTGCCTGCTGGCCCCCACGCCCGCCTAATTGGCAGGCCCCGCATGCCCCCCAGGATGGGGGGGCTACGGCCGCAGAGGATAGGGAGAGCGGCAACGACACACCGACACTCCTCTTCCCCTGCGGCCCCACCGCGTCCGCCATCGAACGGTGGCGGCCCCGTCAAGGCCGCGGAAGGTAGGGAGAGCGGCAACGTAACACCGACACTCCTCTCCCGCCGCGGCCTCTAATCCTCAGCCGCAATGTCTCCCACACGGGGGACATCGTGGCCCGCCTCAGGTAGGCTGCGATGTCGCCCAAGCGGCACCGCAACCTACCCGCCGGCCGCTACGTCGTCGGCTTTTCCGCGCAGCCTAGACGAGCGGCCGCTCCTCGGGTTCCTCTTAGCTTCACCGTGGCCCAATCCACCACGGCTACTGAGCCCCCCCGCCTCGACAATGCGGGAACCCACCGGGGGGGGGTTGATATTATACCTTTTTTTTTTTTTTTTGTCGCTGAGAAATGCTTTATGCATGCCCGCCTCGCGGGGGACGAGACGGGGTATGTGGGACTCCCTGTCGGAATGACAGTATACCCACTAAAACTCAGCGGTGTTCCCTCATTCGCCGTGATGGGAGGGCCACGGGAATAGGCATAGCCTTTACCTCCATAGCCCTCCCGGCGCATGCCCGCCTAGATGGTATGGCGGGCCCCGCATGCCCCCCACATAGGGGGGCTACGAGAATGGCCGGGAGCACCTAGCCATTCCCGTCCAACACTGGTGGAGGCCTGTGCAATGCAGGAAACGGTGCCCCCGCGCCCGTTGCCTGCTGGCCCCCACGCCCGCCTGAACGGCAGGCCCCGCATGCCCCCCAGGATGGGGGGCTACGGCCGCAGAGGATAGGGAGAGCGGCAACGACACACCGACACTCCTCTTCCCCTGCGGCCCCACCGCGTCCGCCATCGAACGGTGGCGGCCCCGTCAAGGCCGCGGAAGGTAGGGAGAGCGGCAACGTAACACCGACACTCCTCTCCCGCCGCGGCCTCTAATCCTCAGCCGCAATGTCTCCCACACGAGGGACATCGCGGCCCACCTCAGGTAGGCTGCGATGTCGCCCAAGCGGCACCGCAACCTACCCGCCGGCCGCTACGTCGTCGGCTTTTCCGCACAGCCTAGACGAGCGGCCGCTCCTCGGGTTCCTCTTAGCTTCACCGTGGCCCAATCCACCACGGCTACTGAGCCCCCCCGCCTCGACAATGCGGGAACCCACCGGGGGGGACGTTGATATTATACCTTTTTTTTTTTTTTTTTTTTTTTTTTTTTTTTTTTTTTTTTTTTTTTTTTTTTTTTTTTTTTTGTCGCTGAGAAATGCTTTATGCATGCCCGCCTCACGGGGGACGAGACGGGGTATGTGGGACTCCCTGTCGGAACGACAGTATACCCACTAAAACTCAGCGGTGTTCCCTCATTCGCCGTGATGGGAGGGCCACGGGAATAGGCATAGCCTTTACCTCCATAGCCCTCCCGGCGCATGCCCGCCTAGATGTTGTGGCGGGCCCCGCATGCCCCCCACATAGGGGGGCTACGAGAATGGCCGGGAGCACCTAGCCATTCCCGTCCAACACTGGTGGAGGCCTGTGCAATGCAGGCAACGGTGCCCCCGCACCCGTTGCCTGCTGGCCCCCACGCCCGCCTGACTGGCGGGCCCCGCATGCCCCCCAAGATGGGGAGCTACGGCCGCAGAGGATAGGGAGAGCGGCAACGACACACCGACACTCCTCTTCCCCTGCGGCCCCACCGCGTCCGCCATCGAACGGTGGCGGCCCCGTCGAGGCAGCGGAAGGTGGGGAGAGCGGCAACGTATCACCGACACTCCCCCCCCGCCGCGGCCCCCAATCCTCAGCCGCGATGTCTCCCTCACGGGGGACATCGCGGCCCGCCTCAGGTAGGCTGCGATGTCGGCCAAACGGCACCGCAACCTGCCCGCCGGCCGCTACGTCGTCGGCTTTTCCGCACAGCCTAGACGAGCGGCCGCTCCTCGGGTTCCTCTTAGCTTCACCGTGGCCCAATCCACCACGGCTACTGAGCCCCCCCGCCTCGACAGTGCGGGAACCCACCGGGGGGGGACGTTGATATTATACCTACTTCAACTTAACTAACTCGTCTCACCTTTCAATGTTTACCTAGGAATAAAGTAATGTAACTTAAGTGCAATACCTACTACAGTTATAATCCTACTAATATTATAAACGTGAAAGTTTGTATGTATGGATGTATGGATGTTTGTTACTCTTTCACGCAAAAACTACTGAACGGATTTTGATGAATTTTGGCACACAGATGGTTTATAACCAGGATTAACATATAGGATACTTTTTATCCCGATATTCCCACGGGATCGAAACTTATGCGGGTGAAACCGCGGGGCGCAGCTAGTATAGGTATAATTGTGATCATAAATTTATTATAGTTTTTTTTTTGTCTAAGATGATTATGATAAAATTAACTTGGTCTAGCCCATTTGTTGTCCCACTAAGGCCCCTTTAGACAGATTAAAGAAGAGCCTTCAAATAACGTAAATAAAAATGGATTATGTTTACTAATGTCAGTGTATATTGAAAACATACGAGTATAAGTATTTTAACTTGTATGCGCATAATTATGTATTGTATATAAGTAACATGAATTAGGTATATATATAAATATGTAAAGTAATTTCTTACTATCTAACATGTTGATTCACTTCATCTCTAATTTTACTTTGTTTTAATTTATATACCTGCATACTTTGACAAACTATTTACGTCCATCCTTAACCAACAAAAAACTTCGTTTTTGTCAAAAAAACTGATAAACAACAGTGTTTTACTCATTCGAACGTCTAGTATGAATAGCTAAAGAATATAATTATGTTTAAAACCAGTTTGCATTAAATCATTGTATCGGCCACACAGGTTTTTTTTTGCTCCAAATTGAACCTTAAAACAACCATTGTAAGGAAGGAACATAATTGGAAGAAACGAGACGGATCGTTTGCTAATGACCCAAGCGATAAGCTCGCTCATTCCAACCAATACTTACCAATGTTTATCTAATAAAAAAGTAAAATGATTTTCTTGGTTTTATTTAATAAACTTTCTATTTTTTTGCTTGTGATTTTTTTGGCCACAAAATGAATTTAATAAAAAAAAAAGTGAAAAGCAGCAAAATGAAATCTGTCAGTTAGGATTGAACTTACGTCGTCTAGCTAACATCAGTATCAATCGCAGGCGCTTACACCAATTAGCCATGGGAACCCTGTTAAGTTAGACTAAAATATGGGCTCTTAATCCTTCATTGTGAACCCGTTTATATTACGTATACCCACACTATAATAATGACAGTTACCGATGTATGCGCTATGTAAATTAATTAACTGTGCTGTGTGTACGTGGTGTCCGAAAGACGGAACGAAAATGGAGGCGTTATTATTAGTACAGAGACCAAACATGATGCTGACAAACTCAAGCACGCAGTCCAGCTCTCTACATCCGGACTTACCGCCGACGAACCAAGCAAGCGCAAACCTCGGATTGTGGTTGTAGGTGTGCCGACTACTTTGGCTGAAACTGAAGTCTTCAGGTGCATTTATGAACAAAACGTAGCCGACAAGTTTCCAGCAATGCCTATGGAGTCCTTTTTGAGCGTGGTTAAATTAAGCCACAAATCTGGGAAAAAAGATGCGTCGACCTGTAATTACGTCATTGAAGTTACAGCCAATATACGTAAAGCCCTATTATCCCAATCAAGGCTTTTTATAAATTGGACGTCATGCCCTGTTAGGGACTTCACTCTGGTTACCAGATGCTACAAATGCCAACAATATGGTCATGCAGCAAAAACATGCAGAGAGCTGAAATCTTCTTGTGGCCACTGCGGTGAAGAAGGACACCCGATGTCAGAGTGCGCGAAGAAAGTTGATACACCGAAATGTGCGACTTGCTCTCGCTTTAAAAAGCCCAATAACCACAAAACGGGAGATGCTGAGTGCCCTGCAAGGAAAATAGCGGAATACAGGACATTAACTCCATCGACTACGAGGGCGCCTAGAGCGTCATGCTTAAGGCCAGACTTCCGTGATGAATGCCTGCTGCGAACTCAGCTAAACACTGCACTGGCCTTTTGATGTTTAAGCACATTAGTCGCCCGCAGCTCGAATAAACACATTGCCTCGAACGTGATTTAATTTTGTGCAACATTGACTTTAGCCCACTTACCAATTTCTGCTGACGCAAAATCAAATCATGTGTGTTTACCTACGTTATAAAGTGCAAGAAACTATTTTACGCAAACTAAATAATTACGTATTATAAGACTTTTTGTTATTTTAATCTTTAAGGTAAATAGTATTTAAGTAAACTAGGTATAAAATAACCAATTAATAATTTTTTGTCATTATAATTATCAAGACTTCTTATGTTAAATATTGTTAAGAATTTTATTGTCCTACGTTATAAAAGTATGCTCATGCCGCCTGTGATACAGGTTTATCCTAGTACAGGCATCTAACATTATTATACCTTTGTAAGTTATTTCTAAGACTTTATGTTAATATTTTACCAATTGAATACTGAATAAAATATTAAATATTATTAGTTCACTTAAGCTTTCGCGGTGATACGGTTACAGAATCGCACTGCAGGTCAAGGTTAAACCTGTGCTCAAATCTCACATGCACTAACAACCAAACTTGTCACAACTTCTCAAGCCGAAACTTGGGTGCAAACCATGTTGAAGTCAAATTTTAACGTCAAACATTACATTAAAATAAAATTGATTCTAGTCGCCCCTTCCAAAAGGTAGTTTTCGTATGGAGAAGAATGAGCAAGAAACTCCACCGTTAACAAGATTTAATAGCATGAATTAAATTATATTTACCTAAATAGGTAATTTGTGACTAACTTTATGTACGTTTTATAGTTGCCATCAGGAACGACGGCCCTATGGAGTATGCCAACGCCTGCGAAGCCGCCATAGCTCGAAAGAATCCTGCTATGATACTGTGCGTGTTGGCGCGTCAATTCGCGGACAGGTGAGTTTTTAAAAAAACTTCTAGTTCAATTGATCTTAGGTATTACTCTTATTATTTATATTAACGGCTGTTTTTTTGGCAAAGCATTGATCACCTCATTGCTGACCCTAATTAGTAATTACTATACCTTTTATCTGCTGTTTTTTTTACTTTCTTCTTGAAGTCATTTAAAAAACGTAACATAATAAACAATTCCAGATACGAGGCCATCAAGAAGAAATGCACGGTAGACCGTGCCGTGCCTACGCAAGTTGTTTGCGCTCGCAATATGACTTCGAAATCAGCTATGTCAATTGCTACAAAAATAGCAATTCAAATAAACTGCAAGGTAAGCATTGTCTGATCTATATTTGTATTAAACATTGTACCTAAATCTGTTTTAATGATGCTACTTGTATTGAGTGGTGGCCCAGCCATACATATATTAATTTTTTGGTGATGTACAGCTGGGTGGCACCCCTTGGAGGGTGGAGATACCACTGCAAAGTATCATGGTCATCGGCTACGACGTGTGCCACGACACCCGCTCGAAGGAGAAGAGCTTCGGCGGGTTTGTGGCGTCACTGGACCGCTACTTGACACGCTTCTTCTCAGTGGTGAACTCCCACACGTCAGGCGAGGAACTGAGTGCGCACATGGGCTTTAATATAGCTTCAGCCCTTCGCAGATATCGCGAAGTAAATGGTAAGTCATAATTACTGTCTGTTACTTTTTTTGGTTTTATTTATTTTTTATAAAAAAACCTGTTCAAAAATATTATTTGTCGAAATCACGTTACCTACTAGTTGATTTGAATTCTTCTTTTCGTGTCGATGGTACTCGTCTTCGATATTTTATAGTGTTTCTTTTATTTTTAAGTCATATCTCGATCTACGCAAAAAATATATTGTTTAGGTTTCGGTTTCGGCCGAGTTTCGGCCAAAACTCAAGTTTCGGTGGCAGTTTCGGTTTCGGCCATAATTGGCCGAAACTTTTGCCGAAACCGAAACAGTAACAATTAGTGATTTGATTTATTGATATCTGATAAACATTTTGCTATGAGAACTTAATTTGAAAAAATAATAAAAATATTATTAATATTTTTTTATATTATCTATATTGTATATAAAATTCACAGTCCTGACTGACTGATACATCAACGCACAGCCTAAACCGCTGGTCCTAGAGACATGAAAAATCTTATTCCTTGAGTTAATAAACTTGAAACTTGGCACGAATACTTATCTAAGTAAATATGAAGTTGGGCATTTTTTGTTTTTATGAACTACCCCCTAAAAGGGGATTGGGGGGTTTCAAAGTTTGTATGGAAGAATTTTAGCGCGCGGTCCGTTTTAATCGAAACTCAGTATTTATACCTAAAATTTAAAGGAAAAAATCAAAAATCAAAATCAAAAGTCATTTATTCAAATTAGGCTGAGAATCAGCACTTTTTGAACGTCAAAATTACAAAAGACAGTCCCCCAAAAACGCCCGCCCTTCACCACTTCCTAGTGCTATCGCTGGGAAGAAGAAGTGGCGCAACAAACTCCCCAGCAGCACAGCTGTCTGTTCAATTAAAAAGAAAATACGTGATTGTATACAATACTAGGTACAGTCTGTTGTCAACATTATCTGACCCACCCTAAAAACAAACGAATTTGGACCCTCTACCTGTAGCATTAAGGTTTATTCAATTTATATGAGCTTATTAGACAAGTGCTCGAGGACTCGATGAACAAATACAATAATAATACAGACGGGCAAAATTGATCTTTATAACGTTAGCATTAAGTTATATGTTATAACTACTTGTTATAATATAATTAGTGTAATAGCTTATTTTAATTACTGTGTTCAAGTAATTCTGGTCTCGTGGTCTGTGTATAAGACTGAGAAAAACAAGTTGCGAGATCGAATCCTGCGACGAAGATATTGTTTTGCTTTCAATTTAGAATTTATTCCAAAAGTATTTCTTGTATTATTGTAAAGAACTATAGGTGGATAATCTTCAAATATAAACTTTCTAAAATGGTAATATTTTCGCATAGCTTGTAATAAGTGGGTAGTTGAAAAATAAATATTCGTATTCAGTATAAAACTGGTATTCAAATGCTACTAAGGGTATGCAGTGACTACGCGCAAACATATTTTACCTTGCCTTATAAAATTGCAAAAACAACGTCTCTTTACAATTTTTTATTTTCTATTTTATAGGTAGTTTTATTTATTATCATGTCTCAATGGAGTGATTATTTAAAATAAAAAATAATGTATTTGCACGAGGAGAAGGTTGGCTACTTGTGCTGTGCAAGAATAAACTTTATGATAGTATACTATATGGTTCAAATTCTTTAGAATATTGCGTGTAGCATTACAACTAAGATCAAATTTCAATACTGCTTATAAGAGTTGAGTTGGTCTTGTGGTCACTAAGGTAGTGCGGTGTTCATCGTTGTTTACGTTCGAAACCAAGTTTGACCTAAATATAGCTTTTTACTCTGCTGTTTTTTTTTATTATTTTATTACACTTTTTTTTAATTTATTTAATGGATGACGTAGGGTCTTGTCTTTTTAAACGGGCAGTTTGTAAATAAATCAAACTAAAAAATTGCAAGTTTAAAATGTTTATTATTTCATTAAAACACTTAGGTAAGATAAAGTAAGTAAATGCTCATATACATATTTCCAAATTAATATACATTTTATATTAGTAGGTATGCCATAATCAAATCTAACCATTTATAAACATTAAAAAAGGCATGCTTATGCTTAATAGTTTGCTATCGAGAAAATGAATTCATCTGTGAAATGCTTTACAGATTTATAGCTGCCTATATGTAGTGAATAAACATGTTATTTAAATAGAAAAAAATCTATTTATAACAATAACATCACCACATAATCTGCAGCCTTTTAATGGTTCAACAATCAATCCATTGAGCATTTACTTACATGGTGTGTTTAAAAATACCTACTAGATTAATTAGTAGCGGAGTGGCGCACCGTCCCCTGCTATAACTTAGCGTTCTCCTTTCCTTCGCCATAAGATTTTACGTCCATCTTTATCCAATTTAAATGATTTTTCATCAGTGAAGATCACAACATTTTCTTCCCAATTAAAATTTAAATATTCCTGGGCAAAACGGACCCTTTCTTCGCGATGAGCAGGTGTCAATGCAATTTTCTGTGCCGGTTTATAATTCCTTATCCCAGCAGCATGTAAATGCCTTCTCACTGTTTCCACTGAAATATTGTGGTTTCAAAATCAAAATCAAAAGTCATTTATTCAAATTAGGCTGAGAATCAGCACTTTTTGAACGTCAAAATTACAAAAGACAGTCCCCCAAAAACGCCCGCCCTTCACCACTTCCTAGTGCTATTGCTGGGAAGAAGAAGTGGCGCAACAAACTCCCCAGCAGCACAGCTGTCTGTTCAATTTAAAAAAATACTTGAATGAATACAATACTAGGTACTTATGTTCGGTAATTAACATTACAAAACCAGAACATAAAATTTAATTATTTGCCATAATATGTCAGCTAGCCACGCCAATATACCAACAAATATAATAAAAACTATACGTACTCAAGCTAAAAAATAATTAATTAAAATGTAAATAAAAAAACTTACTACCCAAATAAAAGCCTCCAGGCATAAAGGGCGTGACAGCTTACACATTTATGCATTGCTGGGTTCTGCAGTAAGCTAATTCTGGAGAAGGAACATAAACATTGTCTTGCGTTAAACTAGGGTGACCAACTATTCTTATCGTCTAAGTAGTCGTTGATAGAATAGTATGCCTTTGAACAAAGGTTGGATTTTAGTTGAGCTTTAAACGCATTAAAAGGCAAGTCTAGAAAAGAAGAGGGTATCTTGTTATAAAAGGTTATACCAAGCCCAACAAATGAGTTATGAACCTTATGAAGCCGGTGAAAGGGGGCACGTAGTTTGTCCTTATTTCTAGTGTTAACACTGTGAATATCACTAAAATAGACTAAACGAGCTTCAAATGTACAAAATGTACAAACACTTATCTCAACAAAAAGCTTTACAACTAGGGAAACAGAGTGTTTTCGATGAGCTCTGGCACCCAATGTAAGATTTAACTTGTGTTTAGGGTGCCAGCGTCCTCGCCTAAGATTTGAACATGTAGTTATAACACGAGCACAGTACGTCATCATTAGATTACTAGCTAATGTTGTGTCTTATTTATGTAGCTATGTATGTCTGTGTGTATTTGAGTGTGTGAGGGGACCATAAATATGGTGAAAAATTGTGTTTATGTAAGTCTGTTTGAAAAAATAATAAATATAATAATATATGAATACCTATGTTACTTTATTAACTATATTAAGCGCACGATATCTGTAGTAAATCTTCAGTCTTGTTATAGGTTAATGTCAAGAGCCACTTCGTGACCTTGGTTTTGCATTCATTTAGACACATGGGAGCAATGGAGCAGAGTTTATTAATTTTGTTATATAAATGGTTTGACAGTATACCAAAATGACGGTGAGCAAGGGCCGTTCTACATCCGTGAGTTGAACATACTTCGAAGTCTCTACGTTTTTTGGTAGCATTTGGATCGTAAACCACAGAGGGATGTTTGCGGAGAATAGTACCAAGGATAAAGAGTTTTCTCACAGTGAGGACCTGACATTCGGTGTAGAGAGCCGTGGTGGGGTACCTAAAAGGCTTCGAGGTCATAACCTTGAGAACCGCTCTCTGTGCTCGTTCCAGAGGCAGGAAGATTGTCTTAGGAGTTCCACCCCACACCGTGATGCAGTAGTTTATTATGCTTTGACATAGGGCATAATATACCGTTTTAATCGTAGGGCGGTCCGCGGAGTGCCTTAGTTTTTTAAAAATGAATATACATTTGCGGACTCGCGATATGAGATTACTAAGGTGAGGTTTCCAGCTCATAGAACCATCCACATAGACTCCGAGATACTTGACAGAATCACATCTTCTGAGTTGAGGACAGCCGCATTGTGAAGAAGATAGACCGAGTGAGCAAGTATGAGCTCTGAGCAACATTGAATCAGGAGGAGGGAGGTTGGTGGATACTAAGGAGAAAGGTAAGTATACCGTTTTATTTAAATTTAAGGTTAGGATGTTTTTTGACAGCCATTTCATCACCGAGTTTAGAGCTAGTTCCGCGTACTTTAGTGTTTCAGGCCAGTCACTCCCATGAATTAATAGAGCTGTATCATCTGCGTAAGTGAAGATTGAACAATTGATTAAAGATATTTTGCATAAGTTGTTAATATATATAAGAAACAAGGTAGGACCCAAGATTGAGCCCTGAGGAACGCCAAAACTCAGAGAAATGGTGTCACTAATAACATCATTTATTTTAACGCATTGAGTTCTATCACACAGGTAATCCTGGAAAAGTTTTAGGGAATGTCCGCGAATGCCCGTAGCTTCCAGCTTAGATAAGAGGTGGGGAACGGACACAGTGTCGAAGGCCTTAGAAAGATCCAAGAAGATAGCCAAGCATTTCATTTTGCTATCCAATTTAGATACTACATGGTCTACCAAGGCAGCAACAGCATTTTCAGTTGACCTGCCACGTCTAAAACCATACTGGTTATTACTTAATAGCTTGTAAGACTCAAGATAGTCTACCAGTCGATTATTGAGGATCTTTTCTAATATTTTAGAGATGGCAGGCAAGACTGAGATCGGTCTATAATTATCTACACTGTGTCTATCCCCATTTTTGAAGATCGGGTGAACAATAGCCCTTTTGAAAACCCTGGGAAAGCAGCCTGTGGAAATAGAGCGATTGCAGATATGAGTAATGGCTGGGACAATCGCGAGGAGACAGGATTTTAACATTCTCGATGAAATGCCATCCCAACCAACCGCAGCATCCGTTCGTAATCCAATAATTAGATTCGAAACCTCCACTTCATCTGTAGGTAGAAGTACTAGCGAGTTAGAGGGCGGCGCATCGAGGCAATAATCCGAGGTACACGAGGTGGAGAAGAATTTGTCAGCCAGTTTCCTGCCAACATTGGCAAAAAATTCATTGACTTTATTAACCGAGGACTTATCATCTGAAGATATTCTTAGTAGCTCGTTGGGGGATTTAGCATTACGACTAGTTCCAGTGACATTTTTAACGACCTTCCAAGTAGCTTTAGGGTTGTTCTTCGCCATTTGGAACTCCTTCCTTTCATATGCGTGCTTTAAATTTTTAAGAAGCTTGTTACAGAAATTACGGTATCGCTTGTATGTAATCATGAGATTTAGTTTTCAGGATCTGCCTTTAGCGTTTGAGCCATGCCATCTCTATTTCGGATACAGCGGAGCAGTCCATTTGTAATCCAAGGTTTCAGGATTCGCCGTTTCGAAGACATGTGCACCGATTTGGAGTGATTGGCGATGACGGAGCTAATGATGGAAACCAGAGACTCGGCGGCATTGTTTGGGTCTTGAATAGTCAAAATTTCACTGAAGTCCGTTGATAAGATGTCAGTGATTGCGGCTGTATAATCAACAACTATGCGACTAAGTTTAGAGGGAGGGAGTGACATCACACGTTGAATGCTAATAATCGTAGGCTTACGATTAGTGTCCGACCGAAAGTTCGGTTTCGGTTTCGGCCGAGTTTCGGCCAAAAATCAAGTTTCGGTGGCAGTTTCGGTTTCGGCCATAATTGGCCGAAAGTTTTGCCGAAACCGAGACAGTAACAATAAGTGATTTGATTTATTGATAACTGATAAACATTTTGCTATGAGAACTTAATTTGAAAAAATAATAAAAATATTATTAATATTTTTTATATTATCTATCTATATATGTATATAAAATTCAAAGTCCTGACTGACTGAGACATCAACGCACAGCCTAAACCGCTGGTCCTAGATACATGAAAATTGGAGGGTGTATTCTTCGTGAAGAGTAGGTAGGTATCCATTAAGAAAGGGTTTTTCGAAATTCCACCCCTTTTTTTTTTTTTTTTTTGTGGATGGGAAATCATCAAATGACCCCTCCCGCTCTGGGTGGAGCGGAAGGGAGTGTCAGACTTTTACTGACTAAAACCCACCCGTGTTCCTTCCTTAGCCCTTTCTGTTCCAGGGCAGCGGTTAACCTTTCGGAAAATCCCGCCGCCCCGGCAGGCTTCGGCCCTATGGGGCCCCGTCCTCTGCTGACATCTCTTTGAGGCGCGCGTGGAACACAACGCGCCGTCCGGCACGGGCCTGGTCCTGATCGGACGGTGAGCTACCCATTACTCACCGCCCGCAGGCCCGCGCCTACGGTGGCCGGGAGTCGTCACGCGGCTCCCGACGCCCGGAGCGTCTCCCGCGGCGGCTGAGGCGTGAGGTTCTCTCCCTCAGCCTCCCCGCCACCTCCTTCGCTAGCATTACTGCTTCGCAGAAGGAGGTGACTGCCTCCCATTCTCTCTCGCCCCGGACCATGGCTTGCACCAGGGCCGGGCGCGAGAGGTCGCCGCCGTTGCCGATCGCCTCTACGAGGACACGGCGGGGCTCCGCCCAAGCAGGGCAGACCTCCACCGTGTGCTCCACCGTGTCCTCTGGGCGATCCTGGTAGTGGTGACACCCGGGCGTCTCCTCCCGCCTGATGATGTGCAGGAACCTCCCGAAACATCCGTGTCCGGAGAGGACCTGCGTCAGGCGGTACGTGAGAGAAATTCCACCCCTAAGAGGGTGAAATGGGGGGATTTTGTTTGTATGAAAAATCTTATTCCTTGAGTTAATAAACTTGAAACTTGGCACGAATACTTATCTAAGTAAATTATGAAGTTGGGCATTTTTGGTTTTTATAAACTACCCCCTAAAAGGGGATTGGGGGGTTTCATAGTTTGTATGGAAGAATTTTAGCGCGCGGTCCGTTTTAATCGAAACTCAGTATTTATACCTAAAATTTAAAGGAAAGAATAATGATTATCAGGGTTTTTCGAACATCTACCCCTGACGGCCTGAAAAGGGGTACTTAGTCAATTTTACAGGGGAGGATTTTACAGCGTGGCTTGATTAACTCGAAAATTGGTATAAATAATCTTTGAATCAAGTTATGAACACATCCCAAATGATTTTTCAAAATTCCATCCCTGTGGGGGTGAAAAGCAAAAAATAATCTTGAAAATTGGCTTGAATACTCGCCTAAGTAAGCAATAAAGTTAATCATTATTAGTTTTTCAAAACTACCCCTCAAAGAGGGATATAGGGGTGTTGAATTTTGTGTGGAAGAAATTGAATGCGCGGTCCGATTAACTCGAAACTCAGTATTGATACTTTCGACAGAAAATAATTAATAATAAGTATGTAAAGTTGTCGAAAATTGACCCCTGACGGGACAAAAAGGGGTAATTCGGTTTTTAGGGGAGGATTTGAACTTGAAACTGTATGTTACATTTTCACGCCTAAGCCACTGAACTTCTGATTTGGCAAAGCGATAGATGGCATCCTGGGGAAGCACATACTTTTTATCCTGGTAGCACGTTCCCGTGGGATTCCGACATTCACGCGGGCGAAGCCGCGGGCAGAAGCTAGTATTAAATAAATGATTATAACAAAATTAATATACCTACTGTGTTTCCATTTCATGTCCTAATTAATGCAGAATAATGGGTAAAATGCACCAAATTTCAGTATTTTAAGGAATTTAATACTTAACCACGTGAGTTTCGGTTTCGGTTTCGGCCGAAACTGAAGCCACGGCCGAATATTCGGTTTCGGCCGGAAAACCAGTTTCGGTCGGACTCTACTTATGATCGGTAATATAAGTGTCGAGTACCAGAGTCGTATTTTTAAGGTTAGATCTTAACGTTACGTGATCGATACAAGAGCTGATACGGGTTGGGAATAGATGTGTAGGAAGGAGGCCATGTGAAGCAATAAGGTTAAGGTACTGATTTGCTTGTTGGGAGATAGCATTCGGCGTGATGTCAATATTGATGTCACCCATAATCACAAAATTTTTATGGACTGACGTCTGAGTAAGGATAGTATCCAAACTATCGACAAAGTTGTCAAGGTTTCGTGTGGAGGGAGAGCGATATAACGCTAAAAGTAAGATATTGTGAGATTTTACATCGCAGATCAGACCACTAGCACCAGATATAGAAGGTTCGGTGATGATATGAGGGAATTCTGATTTTATATATATTATAACACCATCATTCCGATTTGTAAGTTTGCTCGTATGATAAGAAACATACCCCTCCAGAGGTGGGACTGTTGCTGCCCACAGCCAGCATTCGGATAGTATTAAGACATCACATGAAATTTTTATTCTAGCCAGGAGCACAAGGAAGCTATCAAAATTACAGTTTACACTGCGTATATTCAGGTGTATTATATTAAGAGACTTGTTACTGTCATTAATGAAACGGCTGCATGACTCAGGTACACAAATATGTGAATCACTCATACCAAAGGAGTCAAAATCATTTAAAGTGTCAGAATCGAGCATTGATGTTTGTTGTTAAGTGCAAAATGATTTTAGCCATAAATCTGTGAATTTTAGTTTTGTGGATATTTATTAATTCTGTTTTTGACGTTGCAGTTGATTTATGTAGAAATAATATAGTCAATAGGATGTATTTATAAGTAGGTGTGCTATGAGTTGTGTATGTGTGATAACAAGTTATTATAATTTTTGAGCGGTCTAAAAAGGTACAATGTATAATACAGAAGCTGATTTACACAAGATGCATTATGTAAGGATAACAATCTTAGTGATTTTATTAAAAGGTAAAATAAAAAGATAAAAAAGTATAAAACTGATTTGTAAGAAGGTAGTACTCGATTTTTAAGTAAAGGATAATGTGAGTTTCCAATAAATTCTAAGAGCATGCAATATGAATAAAAATGAGAATGAGATGCCTTGCGTTTATGTTGCAGGGGTAAACAGTTTCTTAAGACAAGATGTTGAGTTGATGACAACGGAGTCCATTCCCTCACGTTCTCGAAGAAAAATTTTGCCATTCTGTGACCAACAAAATTTATAATTATTCGTTTTAGCAAATGAACGAGCCTCGAAGAAAAGTTGCCGCTGGGTGCGAGGTAGGTGGTCGGCCATATAGACTGGTTTCACTTCCCCGGGAACACCGATGTGTCCAGTGTTTAGTTTTTCGGTCGATGGCAGACCCTTATTGAAAGTACGGCAGGCATCCAATACTTGATTCTTCGAGGGGACTGTCAGAAACTCTGCAATTATCGGTCTGTTTGAGCCTTTTTTTCCGGGCAGACGATATACATCACATAGTTGAGGTGGGTTTTCCGAGGGTTTGATTGTTTCGCAGGCTTTTAAAACAATTGAAGTTAAGTCTCTAGCTGTTTCCTTCTCAATTGCAGGGACATTCCTTATCTCAATACAAGATGATCGCGAGCTCAACTGTAGATCTTCTACTTTCTTTTCCAGATCCAGAATATAATTGCGCTGTTCACAGTTTTCTCTTTCTAATTTCTGCTGTGATTTTTTAATACAGTCGTAATCTTGACTCAGAAATTCTATAGTTTTTAAGGTGTCAGCATTCGTTTTTTGAATGTCCGCATTTTGTTCTTTAATTGCCGTCAATTCCGATGTTAATTTCCCCAGCAGGGCCTCTTGGTCAGTTTTCCAGGAAGTGAATAACTTCATTATTTTTTCCTCGAAATTTTTCCATTCGCACTCCGGAGAGAAGTTCGGTCGAACTCGCTTGGACCGCAAGGTAATGCCTGAGGTTTCGGGCTCATTAGGGTTGTTAAAAATTTCCGGAGTTGAGAAAACAAGTGGATTATCCGTCTCTCGGGCTGGAGTGGCAGGGGGCGAGCGCGCAGTCCTTGGCATGGTATCTGCACTTGTTTACTAACGACGATAGGTAGTAACACCACCAAAACACAAATTAGCAGTTTTTTTTTTTTTTTGCAATCGTCCTCCCTGAGGCAATGCAATGAAGGCACAAAACGTTGCGCGATCAGTGTCGTTTAGTCTTTGGTGCGGGCCGTCGCTTGCGTCACCGTGCGTCGGTACACACGGTAATGTGCTTTCTGCGCGCTATCTAACCGTGAGAATTCTGTGCACTGCGCGTAAAGTGTCTTGTCACTTACCCACCAGCTGATCAATTGTCATTTAAAACTTTTAACTGTTTACACTTTTTAAGTTAAGTTTATGCACTTTATTACGTTTATTTCTTTAAGAAATTCACTTCACTGATGTTCTATTATCACTGAGATGTAGTTTGGTTTAAGTTGTATTCGAATTAGGTAGAATTGACGATATTTGAACTCAGAGCAAAAACACACATATGTTGACCGTACGAGTGCCGGGGCAAAGAGATTGAGCTGTATCAACGTCAGTGTATTGTCTTACTTTCCTGACGGCGTAGGCAGCCGAACTGAGCCTTCCTGCTAGACTTGATATATGAGGTCCCCACTGAAGTTTGGCATCTACTGTTAGTCCTAGAAAAATTGCCGAGCCTACAGTTTCAAGCACCTCTTTATCTATCTAAGACGATGTTGGGTCCTAGGTTTCTAACATTCGGTAGGGCCAACTTTACACATTTGGTTTTCTTGGCATTGAGAACTAGGTTATTTGACGTAAACCAATCTGTAACTATTGAGAGTGCACTGTTTACGTCGTCAAAATCTTGTCTATTCCTGTCAACTTTAAAAATAAGAGAGGTATCATCTGCAAACAGTACAACGTCACAGATGTCCTTCAAATGGAATGGTAAATCATTGATATAAACTAAGAACAAGAACGGACCCAGTATTGAGCCTTGCGGAACACCTACCTGAACTCGTAGCCCGGAAGATTTAACACCATTAACATCTACACATTGGACCCTATTATGTAAATAAGAAATGATTACGTTGAGAGCTTCGTTTTGAACACCGTAATGACGTAACTTACCCAAAAGCGTGTCATGGTGCACGCAATCAAAGGCTTTGGAGAGATCACAGAAAACTCCAATAGCATTTTGTGATTTCTCCCATGCGTCAAATATGTGTCTCAACAGTGCAACACCCGCATCTGTAGTTGAACGACCTTTTGTAAAGCCATATTGCTCATTATGGAGGAGGCTATTTAAATTAAAATGTCTTAGCAACTGCTTGAGTATTAACTTTTCAAATATTTTGCTAAATGCAGGTAAGATAGAAATAGGCCTGAAATTGCCAACGTCATTCTTATTACCTGATTTAAATAATGGTATGACTTTACTACTCTTCATGAGGTCAGGAAAAGTTCCTAAATCAACACATTTATTAAATGTAACAGCTAGATAGGGGGCTACGATGTCTATTATATTACTTATAAGTTTAGGGGAGATGCCCCAATAATCACCGGTGTTTTTAGACTTAAGTGTATTAAAAACATTAACTACATCACGCGGGGTTACATGTTCGAAACTAAATAAAGGACTACATTTAGGTACACTACTGTGCAAAAGGTTTTCAGCTTTAGACGAGGACGAATTTAAGGAGCGAGTCGTAGTTATCGGTATGTTGGCAAAAAACTCATTAAATGCCTCAGCTACGTCAGCTGCTTTATTAACTAATTTGTTGTCGACCATAATCTCAAGTAGTTTTTCTTGTTTAACCGATTTACCCGTTTCATTATTAATAATTTTCCAAGTGGTTTTTACTTTATTGGTAGAATTTTTGATTGTATCGCCTAAAAATTTTGATTTAGCAAATGCACTAATCTTTTTGAATAATTTTTGACATACTCTAGGAAAGGATGCTCCTTTCCTAGAGTATGTCAAAAATTATTCAAACCTGTATTTTTTCAAACCATATAACTCGTATAGTCTCGCTCTACTTTTATAAATACCTGGAGTAGCCCATTGGTTAAAGCCAACAGAGGATCCATTAATGTTAATAGTTTTGGTCTTGAAAGTGGATTGGTATTCTTTTTGCACAACATCAAAAAGGGCACCATAAATTTCATTAGGATTCTCGTATTCTACTATAGATGGTGTAATTCTATGAGCTATATTATTTTTAAACATTTTGCAACGACTGGCTGTATAAGGCCTGCATTCAAGTTTATGTGGCTTTTTATGTAATGGCATGGGGAAGCTAGCTAATAAACCACAGTGGTCCGACCACTGTGGTTTATTAGCAAGCGTTAAGTCAGTTAACACTAATTTATTTTTGGCATCACAATCACTAAATATATTATCAAGACAAGTTGACGAAGAAGCTGTGATCCTAGTTGGTTCAAAAAACAAGTTAATTAAATTATAAGACCTCAAAAGATTGAGAAGTCTAATACTAATGGAGTAACATCTAAAATATTAATATTGAAATCTCCACATAATATAATACTTTTGTTATTTGATTTCAACCTGTTGAGAGAATCCTCCATTACCGATTCGAAACTAATAAAATCCCCAGAGGTCGATAGACGCAAATTATAACATATCGCTCAAGTTCAACACAAGACAACTCTATAGTGCGCTCGATTGAAAGATTAACTAAATCTAAACGTTGTTTACATTTCAACTTGTTTGAAACAAGAACTAAAGAGCCACCGCGAATAGCACTTTTTCTCACAAATGCACTCTGTACGGTAAAGTTTTCATCATTTATAAACACTACTTCATGTTCCTTCAGCCAGTGTTCAGTCAAACATAACACCTGAACATCATAGTTCTACATAAATAAACTTAATTCTAGCTCTTTGCCGGACAGACCCTGCATATTTTGATGTACAGTAAGCGTCATAGTAAACGACCCACCCCAACACTTAAAGATTATCGCCCGAGCGAGGGCAGGCGCGTCACGTGACTCTGGCCCCGAGCAGTTCCCTCCCCTGCCGCCGCACCCATATCTGCCCGAGCATCCACCGATCCACCGATCACATATTATTATTTGCATGTTTTTAATAATATGGTCTTTTTTCGGCTTCTGGCCGAACCATATACCAAGAATAACTTTCAAAAAGACACTTTACGTACGGTTGAGGATACGACCCGCATCATCAGACGCCAGCCGATCATTTAGACCGCGCCTTATACCACTAGGCTATTGGCTCAGTTGTCTTGTCAATCTCAACGAAAATTCTAACAGCATTACTCCTTTTATCGAACAAGGTTGATGACGGCCTAATCTTCGAGGTATTAAGGTTTAAATTTCAACATCCACGTAACTCCTCAATTAACTAAAAGATAAGGTTTAAATTAGCATAGATTTCTTGTTTGGTTGAATAGAATGTGCTTGATTCCGATTATTGCACTACCGTCATTTTACTTCAGAAACTTAACTGCTGTATGAACTGCGAGTTAAGGTTGAATTTAGAATACTTCTTCGCCTTATTTACTAAACTGTGATTGAGGGTATAATTACTTTACAAATCGTTTCGTTTTCGTGCCGATCCGCTTGTGTGTAATATCTTCGTCGTAATATTACCCGATTTATTAAGTTTTTGAACAGTCGATTTTATTAACCGATAGTATGGTGCGACTAACTACTTTTTTCAAGGCTAAAATTGTTGTTCTCTGAGAACAGGAACAAAGCATAAAGAAAATAGCACGAGATATGGACATAACGGTAAGATTTATTGCACTATTACTTACAAGTTGTTTTTTTTTTTATGTATTTCTAATATTATCATTTTCATTACAGAGAAAAACAGTTCGTAGATGGATACAAAGGTATCAAGCGACGGGTGATGTGAAATGTGATCGCCAAGGCCCTCGTCCAATTGCTTACACTAATGAATCGGAGTGACTCCGTAACATTGTGGAAGTTCACTCGGTGGAACCCTTCAAAACTACGCGTTCAAGTGCTGAAACTTTTGGAGTGTCGCTTAGCACTGATGTAGCGTGTGTGCTGCATGCATTAATATGGTTTTGGGCACGAAGTCCTCTTCAAGAAGTGATATACAGTGACGGTCATCCTCTTCGTTATTATTAGGGTTTTACTCAGCAGATTCATTGTGTAACTTATCTGATAAAATTTCATTGGAACATGATCAAGTGTTAATAATTCCCAATATTTGTGGGATCATTAGTAGTTAATCAAAAATAAACAACCTTTATTAATATTAATCCAGTTACTCCTGTTTACAAGTAGTCTTTTAATGTGTTAACGATGCACCATCTGACCTCACATATTTTTCTATAATATTGTGTTAAATGGGTTATAAGAAAATGTGATAAAAGAGAAAGATGTATATTGCTATACTGTATAGTTTAGCATGTTGGTTCTTCCTCTGTAATTCACAGGCACGAATGACAACATTTCATTTTTTTAACAAGGGTTTTTGTCCCATAAGATCATACAGAGTATAAAAAAATATGTTTTCACAACTTTAAAAATACATAGCACGTTATTTTTCTCTATATACTTTTATTTACATTTTATCGAACTAACACTAATATATACTAGTATATACAAGTATATAATACGAAAAAATATAGAAAAAACTGAAACTACTTTAAATAAATAAATATTGTAGTTATGTTTCTAGAAATATCTATAAACGAACCGTTATACCTCACCCAGGGTATTTATTTTGTGTTTAGTTAATATTCTAAGTAAATAACCCCAATTTAACACAGATAGAAAACTGTATACTCAACCAGGAAGTGGATTCCATGAAGTCCTAGAAATGTAAATAAAGAAATAAATGAATATTGTTTATGCAACATGCCTAGCTTTTCTTACAAACCTCATTCCTAATTTAACATTTGATTTCTTAAATAATAATTAACGAAAATCACATAATAACCTAAAAAATAATAATAAATAAATAAATAAAGAACTTAAATTTGGAAAAAATCAAACATCTCATTCGCGGATTTGAACTCGTGACCGTCGTATTGCTAAGCCGCAGTCTTAACCACTAGACCAACGCGCCATTCACGTTATACTACAAAAAACTTAAGTGGTTTGATGTCATTAACCAAGGGGGGTTCTTTTTCTCTGGAGCTTAGTGTACAACATTCAACATATTATGTGGCTGACCCGTTGTTGCACCTAATAGTTTAAACTACAAGGCGTATCAAAAGTAGTATTAGTATCAGTACTAACAGTAATCGATGGTACACTACAAGTACCAGTGTCACTGAGTATATTGTATGCTAAAAGATTAGCAATTTGTCTCCTACAACTAGGTGGCAAATACATAGTATTATTTGTCAGTTTGTAATCAGTAATTAATTGATTACAATCAAAATATAAAATAGCATCACTGTGACGACAAGTCCTATTATAAATGAACATATTTAAATTATAAATATGCTTATTTTGCTCATCAGTTAAATAATGGGAATAAGGCAAGGCACAAAAAATAGATTTACAATTATTAGTCTCATTAAGATGCAACATCAAATGGACACATTCAATTATGTCCTTTTTTCTTACATTTAAGCTATCCCCATATAATAATATAACAGTTGAACTAGGGTTTATTTTTGTCAATTTGATATTACTAATTAATTGGCTAATACTGGCACCGGGTAAACAATGATTAATTACATACTGTTGTGAACACTGATTTAACAAGCTACCAAAACCTTGACCGAATTTATCAGAAAAAATATAAGTAGTGTTCATCAAATTATTCATACTATTGCTATCATCACTAATACAGCTACCTACTGGCTGAGCTACTGAGGGTGTGGGTGTAATAAGTTGGGGGAGCAGGTACAGCTAAAAGAGAGGTTATTTGTCAAAGACTCATACCTCTCCGCATTATACTTGATCAGGTCTGCCAACTCATTAGCCTCCTGCATGCGCTTACTCAGGTCTTGTTGAGAAGCCTCATATTTACTAAAGATATCCTTTAGAGCGTATTCCCTAACAAACAATTCATCCTGAAGGTGCCGAATGTCTGTGTCATACATAGCATTACACAGTTCTAATTCACTGTTACAGGTTTTTAATTCTTGTATTAAATTTATTTTTTTTTGCCTAAGTTTTGTATTTAATTTGTTTACTTTTTGGCATTTTAACGATTTTTGAGTTTTTCTAATTAATCTATTATGATGAAAGAATAATGATTATCAGGGTTTTTCGAAAATCTACCCCTGACGGCCTGAAAAGGGGTAGTCAATTTTACAGGGGAGGATTTTACAGCGTGGCTTGATTAACTCGAAAATTGGTATAAATAATCTTTGAATCAAGTTATGAACACATCCCAAATGATTTTTCAAAATTCCACCCCTGTGGGGGTGAAAAGCAAAAAATAATCTTGAAAATTAGCATGAATACTCGCCTAAGTAAGCAATAAAGTTTATCATTATTAGTTTTTCAAAACTACCCCTCAAAGGGGGATATAGGGGTGTTGAAGTTTGTGTGGAAGAAATTGAATGCGCGGTCCGATTAACTCGAAACGAAACTCAGTATTGATACTTTCGACAGAAAATAATTAATAATAAGTATGTAAAGTTGTCGAAAATTGACCCCTGACGGGGCAAAAAGGGGTAATTCGGTTTTTAGGGGAGGATTTGAACTTGAAACTGTATGTTACATTTTCATGCCTAAGCCACTGAACTTCTGATTTGGCAAAGCGATAGATGGCATCCTGGGGAAGCACATACTTTTTATCCTGGTAGCACGTTCCCGTGGGATTCCGACATTCACGCGGGCGAAGCCGCGGGCAGAAGCTAGTATTAAATAAATGATTACAACAAAATTAATATACCTACTGTGTTTCCATTTCATGTCCTAATTAATGCAGAATAATGCACCAAATTTCAGTATTTTAAGGAATTTAATACTTAACCACGTGAGTTTCGGTTTCGGTTTCGGCCGAAACTGAAGCCACGGCCGAATATTCGGTTTCGGTTTCGGCCGGAAAACCAGTTTCGGTCGGACTCTAATATTGTTTGATGTCTATAATTTATTTTGCAGATGGTAATTTGCCGCAGCGTATATTTATTTATCGCGATGGAGTAGGCGACGGACAGATTCCTTATGTGCACAGTCATGAGGTAAGTCAATCATCATGCCCCTTTTGAACTTGCATATTTTTTACAGAGGCCAAAAAAACTGGGTTAAATTTCATTCCTTAGCTATCAATATGTTATTCCCACGGAGCAAATACAAAGAGATGTTCTAATTCGATTTCCTTAGGAATCGACGCGTGACACTTTACGGGGTGAGGGGGGTATTAGATCCCGCCCACTTCTATTTTCCATCTACCGGACAATAGCAAAACTATTTGTCGTTCTGTCAATTTTACTTTGTAGTTACGTAACTATCTCACACTAAATGTCACTAAGTGCAGGATGCAACAGGGTCGTACTCAGAAATTAAGATTATTAAAATATGTTAGTTCTGAGCTCTACGTACCTAAATATTTTTAGTTTCCATGACGCCAAGTGTCGCCATCTAGTGTTGGGTAGAATTATGTGTGGGAACGCCGACGCTAAGATATTTTTCTAGAACTATTTTAATAAATTACGCATAAAATTACTTACGAATGAAATGTGATGCCATAGTCCATACATAGCATCAGAACGTCTATCCGAGTAATTTTTTCAAGATAAAACAACACTTAATTTTTTTTTTCTCTCTAGCGCGAATAATGCTGTAAAATGGGAACGTTTACAAAGTTGTGCACAGTACGAACGCCAACAATACACTGACTTAGGCCACGCCCACATGGTGACGTCAGGACACGGTTAAGAATCACAGAGCACAGTTGCTTAGGCCCTCTCCTCTTTGTGTTTGCTCCATGGTTATTCCTATTACAAAAAAATCATAAATGTATTCTTTCTAGGTGGCTGAAATTAAAAAGAAACTAAATGAGATATATGCCGGGGCCGAGTATAAATTGGCGTTTACCATCGTGTCCAAGCGCATCAACACCCGCATATTCCTGGACCGCGGCCGCAACGGCGAGAACCCGCGCCCCGGCACCATTATCGACGACGTCGTCACTTCACCAGAGCGGTTAGTTGTGACATTTTATTTAGCACCATCCGCAATATACATATGTATGTGATTTTTATGAATCATAGTTAAACATTATCATTATCATCATTATTTAGTTGTCTTTGACATATCTCGGGACCCTGGGGTCCCGGACCTTTGAAAGGCGTACTAGGGGCCGAAGCCAAGTCGTAGAGGCCCATTACACAATTTTAAATGATGAGAAGGCACCAACCGACGATTATCCCTGTATGCACCATGCAAGTGCACCCAAGGACAACACCCAGTTGATGCAGGACTATTGCAGAACATGGAAACAAAATATATTGGGCTATGGGCACTTGTAAGTAATCTGTTCTATTTGGTTTGGGTGGCTATAGTGGATTGGTTACCATGAATGAATAAATGATTTTATTAAGTAGGTTTTAAACACTTTTACACGTCAATTTGGATGGTCTATGTCCCCTGTCTGACCAATTTATAATCATTATCATTTTTGAATCATAGTTCAACATTATCAGCGTTATGTAACAGACTAACAATACTGTAATAGCAGACGTTCGCGTCTTAGAAAAACAGCACGGACGGCACGGCACGGCACGGTTGGCGCAGTGGTTAAGCGATTGACTGCTGCGCTGCGTGTCGCGGGTTCGATTCCCGCACGGAACAAATATTTGTATGACCTACATGTATTTGTTTCGAGTCTGGGTGTTTTTCTATCTATATGTATGTATTTGCAACAAAAAAAAAATTGTATATAAGTAGTTTATCAGCCATCTTGTTACCATAACACAAGCTTTAGGTTGCTTAGCTTGGGACTAATAGTGCTGTGTGAAATGTCCAGGGATATTATTATTATTATTAGACATCAATCCTTGGTATCAATCTATCTGTGGTATCAGATACAGTTGTTATTGTGAAATTGTGAACTAGGGTTCACAGGTAGTAATCGCAGGTTTACACCACATTTACACCTATGTAAATTCTTCGGAAACCTGGGATTACTATGCTAAACAATATTTCGTTTTACTTTACAGTTACGATTACTTCTTGGTGTCACAGAACGTGCGCGGAGGCACAATCTCACCTACCTCGTACAATGTCATCGAGGATACTACAGGACTGCACCCTGATAAGGTAATTTATACTTTTAACTATTTTAGCGCTAGCACTGCGTCCGCGTAGATTTTGTACTTCCCCTATGAACTTAACAATTCCACCCTCTTTAATGAAAATGAATCATATCAATCTTTATTATTAACCCAAATAAGCATATTATGTGTCTAGTTTCAAGTTTCTAAATCGAATGGATGAGATTTATCATACAAACTGTTTTTCCCCTTTTTAACGACAGGGGTTGAGTTAAAAAATAATCGTTTGTGATTAACTCAAAAATGAGTATAAATAATCGAATGTAAAAAATGCGAAACAGCATTTTTTACATTCGATAGAAAAGATTTTTCATATAAACTTCATTTTTTCTTCAATTTCACTTCTCTAGGGGTTGATTTTTACAATTAATCCTTTCTAATGCAAATCATTTCCACTTCAATTTTAAACTAAAAGAACTGTACAAAATTCAAGTTTCTATCTTAGGCAATTTTTTTTTTTTAGACAAAAATCTGATTGGTTGGACAATCGACCGTTATTAAAGATGTTCAACGGAAAAGATGCCATAAGAACTATAACTTTAATTAACATTTAATTATAAGGAAACTTATCACAATGTATTGATTTCAGATGCAATGGCTAACGTACAAATTGACCCACCTGTACTTCAACTGCTCGTCGCAGGTCCGTGTCCCTTCTGTATGCCAGTATGCTCATAAGCTGGCGTTCTTGGCTGCTAACAGTCTTCACAGCCAGCCGCATTACACATTAAGTGATACTTTGTACTTCCTGTAGATTTATAATCGCAGGAGCATTTTTTACGTTAATACAGACAACGCCTAACTTTTTAAACAGGAGTGCGCACTTTTGTAAGATCAATCAACTCAGCCCATCGCAGTCCACTGCTGGACATAGGCCTTTTGTAAAATTATTTATGAAGTATTTAGTAGGAATTCTACACCCGTCCCAAAGCCGCAGCGGGCTTCAAGCATCTAGCTGCGCGCAGCATCGATGTGGACTGACTCTTGTATTCGATGCCAAAATGACTCTATTTATTTATTTTATTATGTATTTATGTACACACAGTAAAAAGTACAAAGGTACTGCTTATTTCTTAACCTTGTATTGCATGAATTACCAGGAATTAAAGAAAAAAAATTTGTTTAGCCTTATTTGTGTTTTATTGGGATGAATTAAGGATTTACATAACGAAAAAAAAAAATAGGTACTTTACTTAAAGAAATAAAATCAAAAGCCATAAATGGCTTTGTGTGCATTTTGCACTTTCTATGATTATGCCATTTCTGGCTTTTTATACACATGAAATACAATTTTTAGACAACATGAAAGTCTTTGAAACAGTTTCTTTTCTCATTGAGACACAAGTGAACGTTACATTTCTCACATTTTATGTACGATCGAAGCATACAATTATTTTGGCACAAATGACGACGTTCATCGTGCAATGGAAAGTGGTCGATTCTGTCAGATCGCACTGAACTTCTTGAACTCTGGCTTTACGTGGTCTTTTGCGGGTGGTGCTGGAGATACGTTACGACCTGTAGGCGTAGCAGTTCTGCTTGTAGTAGGCGTACCTTGGACAGGAGTACCGGTAGTGCTGGGTCGGCCACGTTTCTTCGTGATGGTTTTACCTGCCTTTCTATAATGTTCGGATATGGCGAGTTTGAAGTCATACAGAGGCATATACATGCCATCATTATTATGTCGCCACACCAACCACGTATTTACAATGCACATGTCAACCAAATGAAAAAATATTCTTTTGTACCACTGTCGCGATCTGATCTTGATTCTGTAGGTACAAGCCAAGCATGGAGTTAATAAATCAACCCCACCCATGTGTTGATTGTAGACATCGTCGACTGCCTGGGGTGATGCTATATCTTTGTATTCCTGTTCTTTCCTAAAGTATCTATCTCCTCTTAGTCGAAATTGGTTCACTGTCTACAAAAGCGGAAAGTAGATTTACCTGTTTGTTATCGTACCATGAAACTAAACTTAGATTCACATCATCTACAGTGGCGATTTTTCGACCATGGCACCGCGACCAGTTTCTTCAAGTCTTTCTCTATAGGCATACCTGCATTTGGTAGGTACTCTGTTTAGCCTCACTGTACCCAATGGGAGCTAACCATTTTTGAACAGGTACACTTGTAAGTTCACGCTATTGAACCAATTGTCAAAGAAGATTTATGACCGAAATTGTCGTGTACGTTACCCCAGCAAGAAAGTGTCTCCTAGGGTTATAGGAGTAGAACGTATAATTGGTGCCTTATCTGCTGTAAATGTGCCCCCACATAAAAAATGTGTGCCCCCTGTCGTTTTGGAAAAAAACGGAAAAAACGATTCTTGCTGGGGTAACGTTTTTCTAGCAGGAAAATTCTGAACGAATGATCGGAGAGAGAAAAATTGTGCATGGCCAGAGAGGCTTATATGTGTGCCAAAATGTTCCCCCAAAAATAAAATCTGTGCCCCTTCAGGTTTTCGAGATATTGCATTTCCTGCTGGAGTAACGTCTTGATGAATCGTATATCTCTACAACCATTGCATGTGCCCCTGTAGAATAAACATACACGAGTAGCTATTAATGTGTGCCCCTTAGTGCCCCAATTAGATTCAAGAAAATATTTATAGTTTTCAAGTTATCGCGGTTTTATGAAAACCCGAAAAAACATCATGTAATCCATGAAATCCTGTTGCTATAAAAAATGTTGACACATAAATTCTATCTGCAATAGTAAAAGGAGCTTCAAGATATTCATAAGCTTGAAGAATTGTAAGATAAATTCCTAAAATAATTGTAATAAAAAGACCTTGAGTTATTTCAGAATTATTATTTTCTATCATAATTAATAAAAAAACAATATTAAATAAAAAAATGTATAAAAAATTATTTTATATAAATTTTCTCTAGCTATAATTATTAAAATAGAAATTCAAATTCTTAACATAATTAAACCATAAGACATAACATCACGAGATATTATATATCTAATATTTATAGTTTTCAAGTTATAGCGGTTTTATGAAAACCCGAAAAAACATCGCAGCGCCTAAATTAGACAAGGCACAAGTTCGCTGAAAACTGTATTCGGTCCTTCTTGACACTAATAATAACCATACAAAGTTTCAAAACTGTTCATGCATGCGTTTTTGAATAATCTTGCTAAAAGTCAAAACGATGGTGTCATAACTTTGACGGCAAAATACAAGGAACCGGCGCAATCCCAGATGTGTAGGTGTAAACCAAAATCTTGTGCCTTTAGTCAAAAATATATGGTGAAAATATTCATGTACGTTTGCCCCGCACGGCCCCCCAGAAATTGCGTTATATGTGTGCACTAATGCAATGTCCATTTCAACCGCGCGGCCAACTCATAAAATTGGATGAAACTTTACCAGGAATTAGTGGTAATTTGTTACTATACACACCTCTTTTCCTGAATTTGTTGCAAAAAAAAATGAGATGCTATGACCAAAAATAGTTGGCCGCTAGAACCGCCACTCGCCGTAGTCATCGCCTGTGATTACACAGAAACTTAATAATGCAGATAGGCGAATGATACATCAAAAGAAAGGTCTTAATTTGTTGTATTTGTTGCAAAAATAAAAAGCATCAAAACGTACATATGTAAAAAGTTATGCTATATTTAGTTTCCAGGTTATGGGTAGGTAGGTATCTCACCATAAATATCAAATTAATAGAGGCTTATGTGTATGGACAATTAGTTGCTAATTTGTTGCAGCTATTAAACAAGAAAAATACTAAAAAAACAGGTTCAATAATTTGTTACAGTCGATTTTAGTTGGCTGCTCGGACGGCAATATGCCTAAAATGCAATGGCGATTATTTCGTTATTAAAAATAGGTCCAAGCTTTGTTAAAGTACAGTCTGTTGTCAACATTATCTGACCCACCCTAAAACAAACGAATTTGGACCCTCTACCTGTAACATTAAGGTTTATTCAATTTATATGAGCTTAGTAGACAAGTGCTCGAGAACTCGATGAACAAATACAGTACCTAATAATACAGACACGCTGATCTTTATAACGTTAGCATTAAGTTATATGTTAAAACTACTTGTTATAAATTTAATTAGTGTAATAGCTTATTTTAATTATTGCGTTCAAGTAATTCTGGTCTCAATTAATATACATTTTATATTAGCATGCCATAATCAAATCTAACCATTTATAAACATTAAATAAGGCATGCTTATGCTTACAAGTTTGCTATCGAGAAAATAAATTCATCTGTGAAATGCTTTACATATTTTAGCTGCCTATATGTAGTGAATAAACATGTTATTTATATAGAAAAAATCTATTTGTAACAATAACATCACCACATAATCTGCAACCTTTTAATGGTTCAACAATCAATCCATTGAGCATTTACTTAATACATGGTGTGTTTAAAAATACCTACTAGATTAATTAGTGGCAGAGTGGCGCACCGTCCCCTGCTATAACTTGCTGTAAGCAGCTACGCAGACTCCCCGCGCTCGCTCACAGTTAGACGTGCTACAAGTGGCTCCGTAAAATAATTAGTTCTTCTACCTGTTTAAAGTGTTAAAACTTCAAGAAAATACTTCAAATTAATTAATCCATTTCAATATCCGAATCCTATTGCATTTCCGCAGTGTAAATGTAATAGCTATTATAAAATAACTATTCTTAATAAACTACAAAAGCTACAAAACAACAAGTGAATCATCGGCCGCAGCGCTCCTATTCGTCGATCGGCGGTGAGTCAGACGTCGCGCGACACTGCTCAAAACGTGCCCATATATGGTCACAAAGTATCATTCCGAAGCTTGGATCTAAACCAGTGTCCTCCGGCGCTAGTATATGCTCACCTATTTCGCCAAACAAACACCAATCACGGTGGCACAGTGAGAAATAAGCGGTCGGTGGTGGAAAGCGGCCCGAGTTCGATCCTGACCCACTGCTAGAACTTTTTGTGTTTTTGTTTTTTTTTTTTTTTGTTTTTTATTTTGTTTTATTTAAATTCATAAAATGATGCGTTCACCTCCAAATACAAAAACTGTGACACAATCACACTCTGACACAGATATTAACAAATTACGTGAAATACAGCAAGCTTTTGTGTCCTGTGCGCCTAATGTAACTCAAAGAGCAAAACGTCCCAGGTCCTCGAGTAACGACAGTCCGAATAAACATGACTTGGACCTAAGAAATGAGCTCAAAGACATGATGAAAGAGTTTATCTCAAACCAAAATGCCCGGCTTCTGGCTCTCGAAAATCACATCATGGACCTCAAGAAACAAACAACAAAAATAGAGACCTCAAACACTGATTTATTGAGCTCCGTGAACAGAGTGACTGACCAATTAGTTTCTCTTGAGTCTAAAATCACAGGGCTTGAGAAGGAGCGCGCTGAAATGTCATCCCAAATATTAAATCTAGATAAAAAAATAGAAAGTTTGGAACGTAACCTCATTAAAACACATGTAGAAATTAGAAATGTTCCACTACGCCCGCGAGAATCTAAGCAGGATTTATATACCACTGTTTCTCAACTGTCCACCACTCTGGGTGTCAACATAACACCTGAAATACGGGACATATCTAGATTTCGTATCGACAAGAAAAATAATTCTTCGGCAATAAGTATTGAATTTACAAACACTCTTATCAAAAATAAATTCTTGGATTCTGTAAAGCAATATATTAGGAATAATCCTACACGAAAACTTGACTCTGCAAGCCTAGGATTTCAGCTACAGGAGCCAGTGCCTATATTCATTGCAGACCAGCTAACCCCGCAAGCTAGAAAATTGTTTTACTTGGCTAGAAATCTGGCTAAGTTGCAAAAATACGAATATTGCTGGATTTCTAATGGCCGTATCCTAATGAAAAGAACAAAGGAATCTCCCTACATAGTTATAAAGAATGAAATGTACGTTTGCCCCGCACGGCCCCCCAGAAATTGCGTTTTATGTGTGCACTAATGCAATGTACTCGCCTCTAGGAGTATATGTACCTGTTTCTTTTTCAATGTACCTCTGTACTTTTGAAGATATTTGCAAAAAAAGGGGGCCGTGCCAGCCAAACGTTTTCAGCACGGCCCCCGTGTAACTTGAAAAATATATAGCGTAATGAAAAGTTTCTTAAACTCAAGCAATGTACTCTATTAGCACGTTATATGTACCGCAACAGATATTGTGAATTCGTAATAACAAATAATATATAGATGCGGATAGGGGCCGTGCTGGAAAAAAAATTATAAGAAAATATCTAAAAAAGACAAAACAATCTTAGCCAAAAACGATTAAAAAATAATTGATGTTTGGCAAGTAACATATGTAACGCATTGGTTTCTCATACAACTTGCTAAATTTGAAAAATAAACCAATTTTAGTTCATTCAGCACGGCCCTCTATAGTTGCCTATATATTTTTAAATAAGTATGACATGTTTGTGTACAAAATTCGGTTTTCTGAATTATGTATAGGAGTACATTCGTTCCAAATAAATTGCGATTCTGCTGTATTAGTACTTTAAAAAATAAATCGGATCTAAAATATCATACATTACAACTTATGGGGTGACCATGATTCCACGTGAAAATGGATAAAAAAAATACTGCATAGATTCAGTAAATCTTTAATAAAATAAACAAATCAACAATAACGTACCTAATCTATATTCACGATATACAGTATGTAACAAAAACCCTGTTGTTCCAAGTAGGGACGTTTTCAGAATCGATATCCGATGGTAATTACGTAAGTCAATTATAAAAATATTGAAAAAAAAAAAATCAAAATTAATATTTTATAATAAATATTTGAAAAGTAACACTGATTGCTCACCCCTGCAAAGAGAAATAGGTAGCAACCGGTCGCTTTGTCGCCGCCCGCCGCGCCGCACACTACCGTACTACACTAAGGTCATGAACTCGTCACGTGTCGTTCACATCACTCAGCTGTTTGACTGATAGATAACACTTTGGGAACGTTAGTTTGAATTTTTCAAAAAGTTGCCTTATCAAGTTTGACGATTGATAATTACAATAAACACATAACCAGGCCTCCGTCACTCCATGTACTTGCACGTTATAATTACCTACCGCCCGGCCGAGCGGTCCGGGCCGTTTGCGGCCCAAATTCAGTGCTGTGGGATCGCGCGGTGTGAAGCAATCACAACTGTACGTTTGAGTATTTAGGCACATTTTAGCATGCAGCGGTTGCTGACGAGACGGAGTAGGCTTTTATAGCAGTAGTTAATTTTCTACTAAGTGAAGTATCTGTTACGTAGTAACTATTTAGTCATTTGTGGACATAACTAACACTTTAAAATTCATTTGTTTACCCACAAAGCACGTACTTCCGTAGGGTCTTCTTCAAACATCACGAGGATTTCTTCCTCAATGTCATGATCTCGAGTCCTCGGTTATCCTGCGATACGATGTTGGTCTCGACCGTGCACAGACCCAATGTTGAACGTCCGTATGTGGAGACGTTGGGAAGCCATAGTCGACGCAAAGTTATGTTCGTTGGAGTTGCGAAACGTTCTTGGTACACTACAATATTCCTCATTTGAATAAGACATTTTGGAAAAAACGCACACACAGAATTCACTCACAAAATCACAATAATTTGCTTCTTTTTCTGTCAACGTACCATACATCCGTCCGGACGTAAGTTGCGCGGGCGACTGAGGGACAGTGAGGGGGACAATCGGCTAGTGGCGGTCGTACTCAAAGGGAGTTTGTGCGTGCCGCCTGCTTTGTGTTTTGGCGGTTGGCGCCAACCTGTCTAGCTATCGCGAATCAAAGGGGCCGCCGCCGGCGGCGGCAATCTTTATCGACCGTAGGCTAGATCCATTAGTACTTGTAAGTTCAGATGTTATAAACATTTTGTAACAATGTATCGAATTTAAAAACTATCTGATTATGGACAATGTTCGGCCACCATTGTTTTTTTTTAAATTATAACTTCAATAATGGTAAGCCTATAGGTATATATATACGCTCCTACAAGGAACAACAGGGTTTTTGTTACATACTGTATGTATAGTAGGTCGCTAATCGAACAAATCAACAAATGTCGCTAAGCATAGCTCAAAAGGCTTCAAAAATCTACTGTACTGTTGTTAATTCCTTTGTAATTGAAATGGAACAGACGCAATGGTTTCGTGTAATATCCCGGTCACTATTAATTTAAAAAACCAAATTTATGAAGTCGTTGGTGCCATTGAATATGTAGGGAATTCAATGGAGACTCTGGGCCATTATAAGTGCCATACGCTTAGCTATAATCAGTGGCTTTGCTACGATGATTTAGCTTTGAAAATTAACAACAGTACAGTAGATTCGATATTCGTACACACCCTTACTTACGTTTTAGAGAGTGATCTTTGATGTTTTAAATACATCTAAAAATAATAACCTTTACAAATATCCCGCTTTCACGTCGGAGTTCGATGACTATATGATTCTATGAGTGGCGGCTCTGGTAATTACAGTGAAGCGATTGCCATCTCACCTTCAGGATCAAGCCGGAACCAGACTTTAACTTTGGATCATGGTGTTTTAAAGACGTCTATTTTGTAATAATAACTGTAGTTAAATAAACAGTATTTAGAATCTAGTAAAGACTAGTTGCTAAAAATCTACTCTAACCATGAAGAGAGATGAAACCATGAAATGTTTAATAAGTAATCAATACCGTTGTAACATAATCTGTGATTACTTTTAACAAGTTAATTTATGGATAACTAGCTGCGCCCCGCGGTTTCACCCGCATAAGTTTCGATCCCGTGGGAATATCGGGATAAAAAGTATCCTATATGTTAATCCTGGTTATAAACCATCTGTGTGCCAAAATTCATCCAAATCCGTTCAGTAGTTTTTGCGTGAAAGAGTAACAAACATCCATACATCCATACAAACTTTCACGTTTATAATATTAGTAGGATACTAGTTTATGGATAATACTAGTTTTTCTATGATTATTCCACATGCAACATAATATTTCAGTTTTAATTTTTTAACTTTATTAAAAAAATAATCTGTGATTTTATGATAACGTAAGTTCAAGCATGAAACGAACAATATTCTAATTATTATAGTTGCTTGAAAAACCATCTGTGATTACGTGGGTTAAATTAGTTGCCTGTGATTATTCCAAATAATTAATGTAATTAGTGGTAACGTAAGATTCAATCTATGTGATTTGTTGGAAACGTATCTGCGACTTTTTAAGCCTTTTAAGCTCTGTAGTGTTAGTGACACATAGTTATAGTAATTTTCTGTGATTACTCCTTATGTAAACTTAGTTAATCTGTGAAATGTAATTGTATTGTAATGTACGGTACAATCCATGTGGTTTATTGGAAATATATCTGTGATTTTTTTAAGCCTTTTGAGCTATGCTTAGCGACATTTGTTGATTTGTTCGATTAGCGACCTACTATACATATATCGTGAATATAGATTAGGTACGATTGTTGATTTGTTTATTTTATTAAAGATTTACTGAATCTATGCAGTATTTTTTTTATCCATTTTCACGTGGAATCATGGTCACCCCATAAGTTGTAATGTATGATATTTTAGATCCGATTTATTTTTTAAAGTACTAATACAGCAGAATCGCAATTTATTTGGAACGAATGTACTCCTATACATAATTCAGAAAACCGAATTTTGTACACAAACATGTCATACTTATTTAAAAATATATAGGCAACTATAGAGGGCCGTGCTGAATGAACTAAAATTGGTTTATTTTTCAAATTTAGCAAGTTGTATGAGAAACCAATGCGTTACATATGTTACTTGCCAAACATCAATTATTTTTTAATCGTTTTTGGCTAAGATTGTTTTGTCTTTTTTAGATATTTTCTTATAATTTTTTTTCCAGCACGGCCCCCTATCCGCATCTATATATTATTTGTTATTACGAATTCACAATATCTGTTGCGGTACATATAACGTGCTAATAGAGTACATTGCTTGAGTTTAAGAAACTTTTCATTACGCTATATATTTTTCAAGTTACACGGGGGCCGTGCTGAAAACGTTTGGCTGGCACGGCCCCCTTTTTTTGCAAATATCTTCAAAAGTACAGAGGTACATTGAAAAAGAAACAGGTACATATACTCCTAGAGGCGAGTACATTGCATTAGTGCACACATAAAACGCAATTTCTGGGGGGCCGTGCGGGGCAAACGTACATAGAATGAAGCCCAATTGCAGAACCTTCCTAATTCACCTGAAGCATGACTACATGTACTGAATATTAAACTTGATTTACATTTGTGGGTACGCCCGAGTTGTTTAGCTTTTAGAATAATACTTATAAAATGTAAAACAATATTCTTTCTACTTTTAATGCATGCAAATTGTATATTAATTATAAAACCTCTACTGTATAAGTTCACACACACTTACACTACTCACCTCTCCACACAACAAACATTCAAACTCAATTTACTTCCCTTCACATTTCATAACACTTCACCACAAGCCCTTCAGCAAGCCAAAAACCACGCTTTTTTGTTGGACCTCGATTCGACCTCGGACTCTGTCATACCACCTAATATGTTACTCTTAAATAAGAAAATTCGATAACTCGGACTCCTTAAATGAAAATTTGGATAATTTTTCTGTATCAAACATTTACCCATGCACCCCTGAAGAATGTCTACCAATTATTAAAAATCCTTCTCCTTACCTCAAAATCTTATCGCAAAACATAAGATCTATTAATCGCAACTTCCTTAGTTTTGAAACCCTGCTCACCCGTCTCTCTTTTGAGTCTGATATAGCCGTACTTTCCGAATGTTGGCTTCCCTGCTTATCTAACTCCACCTTGCCACACCTCCAAAACTTTTCTCGTCATCACACCACTAAACATCAGAATCAAAGTGATGGTGTGGTTGTCTACATAAATTCAAAACTAGATCACATAGTCTATGAACCAGATTTTCATGGCTCTGCCTCTGGTCTTATTGTTGAACTAAAGTCAGATGTAGCAATCGTTTGTATTTATAGATCTCCCTCAAATGAGGACATTGACATTTTTCTCAGATCACTTAACGAAATTTTACCTTCCCTAACCAATTTTACTACAGTTGTCATCACAGGTGATATAAACATAAACATAGTTGACTCTAATTCTCCTTTACAAAATCGCTCTCATGACTATCTTAACTGTCTCGCATTCCATGGATTTTTACCGACACATTGTCTACCAACAAGAGGAGATAATTGTCTAGACCACACTGTTCTTCGTACTAGACTACAGTCTTCTACCTTCATTTTTGATTCCACCATAAGCGATCACTTCTCAACTCTTCTTTGTATAAACTCCAAGTCTCACCATAACTTCCACATGAACACAATTTCAAAGATTGACTATGCTGCCCTAGATCTGGCTATGGAAAAAACAGACTTTTCGCATATCTTATCCATGACTGATCCCAATGAAGCTACAAATTCCCTAGTACAAACTCTTTCCCAAATAATTACCATAAACACAAAAACCAAATATGTCCCAAAACGTAACAGGATCCTAAAGCCCTGGATTACCCCAGGGCTTCTGAGGTGCATGAGAAACAGAGATGCCCTGCATAAAAAGCAAAAACTTTCTCCTGACAATGATCTGATTATAAGATACAGAAATTTTTGCAATAAAATTCTCAAAAAAGTTAAGAGACAGTTCGACTCTGAGGAAATGACCAAAGCTGGACGGAACACTAAACTTTTATGGCCCCCAATTAAGCGTATCACGAACACCAACATCACTACTCACATTCCCACAGAATTATTTTCCACTTCCACATCTCCGCGCCAATCTGTTAATGACGTTAATGCTTACTTTGCTAATATTGGTAAGAATCTTGCTGATTGTATTACACGAACCCAACCCTCATCCTGCCTTCCGGGTTCACATAGGTGCTCTGAGCATACAAGCATCCCTAACTCTTTCGCTATGTTGGGAACAAGTGCCGATGAAATAGTTTCCGTTATAAAGTCTCTTAAACCTAATGCTGCAATAGGACACGATGGCATTTCCACAATATTTTTAAATAGGTACTGCATGCTTCTGTCACCCATCTTATGCCACATCTTTAACCTCTGTTTTGACTCCGGTACTTTTCCTTCCTCCTTCAAATTGGCTATCATTCATCCTATATTCAAGGGTGGTGACCGCAGTGCTATAAATAACTACCGCCCTATCGCAGTGCTATCTGCCCTATCTAAGCTCATGGAAAGACTTATAAATAAAAGACTCATCAGTTACCTTGAGACTAATAACCTCCTCTCAACCAACCAGTTCGGCTTTAGAAAAAATAAATCGACTTCTGATGCTGCCTTAAAATTGTTAACTGGTATTGTTGACACACTCAATCACCGCAAAAAATGTCTTACTGTATTTATTGATCTTGCTAAAGCTTTCGACACCGCTCCTCTTTCTTGCTTATTATCCAAACTCGAACGTTTGGGTATCAGAGATTTACAACTTCAGCTTTTTCACTCTTATCTCTCAGGCCGCTCACAAAGGGTCAAGATCGATAAATATCTAAGTGAGGAACTGCCTATCACCTACGGCGTACCGCAAGGCAGTGTCTTGGGCCTAACTTTGTTTTTGGTCTTCATTAATGATCTCTGTAAAATGAAATTAACTTCCGGAAACATTGTTTCTTTTGCCGATGACACCGCCATCACATTCTTCGACAACTCGTGGTCTAGTCTCCAAGCTACCGCTCAGAAAGGGATTGATGTCGTACGTAGCTGGCTTACGTCTCACTCACTTTAAATACCTCTAAAACCAAACTCATCACTTTCTCTCTCAACATCACATCACAACCTCCGACTCCCGTAACTTTGCAAGCTCACACCTGTCAATTAAATACTTTAAACTGTAACTGTCCACTAATTACATCTACTGACACAATTAAATACCTTGGTATCACCCTAGACAAGCACCTCAACTTTAAAACACACATCACTCTTCTGACTGGCCGTGTCCGCAAGTTGATTTATTTTTTTTAAACTCTTAGACACGTTGCTAACGTCTATCTTATACGTTCCGTATATTTTGCAATGTGTCAGTCTGTAATCTCATATTGCATTACAAGTTGGGGTGGTGCTGCTAAATCAATTCTCAAGCCTCTTGAGGTAGCACAACGAGCAGTCCTAAAGGTAGCCACTTTTCGATCAATACTTTATCCAACTTTTGACCTCTACCAGAAATGCGGGGTCCTTACCGTTCGCCAATTGTTCATACTCAGCACGATTTTACATCAACACACTGACAGTCCACTTGCACATCAGCCGACTATACCCAGAAGAAGAAACAGGGTATATACTGTACCTCATCCATATTTTACTTTTATAAAAAGATTCTTTTGTTATCAAGGACCATTTCTATATAATAAAATTAACGCCATAATCCCACTGCAAACATGCTGTAATCTAACATGCAAAAAGCGGATTACTGAATTTCTATCTACCAAAAATTACGATGATACCGAATCCCTTCTTACAACAATGAAGTAACTCACAATATACACACACACTTAAACACACCCCCACTCGCACGCGCACACACACACAAACACACACACGCGCGCGCGAGCACACACATTGCTATATTGGACTTTTGTTATTCGGCTCTAAATTTTATTAATAATTATGTAACAGTCTAAGCAATACTATGTCCTATTTTTCGGGAAATGAGTGCTGATTGTCCTTAATACAGGCTACTAAGTAACCTAGCTAGGACATCAAATCGTTACATTGTTTTGTTACCTACTCTTCACAGTTGTAAAATATTCCTAAATTGTCATCCTATTTTTGTAACAGACTGTACCACTTTTTTTTGTGAAATAAATTATTATTATTATTATACTGCGCACCATATTCCAACACAAATCTTTCCGATTATTTAAATGATGAAGGTGTCAATGCAATTTTCTGTGCCGGTTTATAATTCCTTATCCCAGCAGTATGTAGATGCCTTCTCACTGTTTTTACTGAAATATTGTGATTTGTTGCGCTTACACGAATGGGCAAAAATGGATTTTCGACATGGCTTGAAACATTGGGCCCGGTGGCGTTCGAATTCGGGACTATACTTGATGGCTTTTGCTCCCGGACGAATCCGCTGAATATTGCCACTGTCTCCATAACGTCTTAGCCATAGTCTGACCGTATTTCTCTAAAACAAAAAAAATACATTTTTGGAACCGTGTATGTAACTTGTAAGGAGTGAATGTAATGCTAAAATAGCCAACTACACGTTCATTAATCACAATCAATCAAATAAAATAGAAATAAAAAAACACTTACTGCTATATTAAGTAGACGACCAATCTCTCTAATTCCAACATTCTGCTCATGTAAAAATATGATTTTATGTTTGGTATAGTCATTAAGTTGCGACATGATGCTTTTTTACACCAAATTGCTTAAAAATACTTAACAAGTTATGTGAAACGATTTACAAATGTGTGTGCGCATTCACTGCTATTAGGCGTAGTGTAACTTTTGTCACTTAGATGAATTTATTATCTACCTCACGGAACAAATATATGTTTTACTTCGTATCCAACCATTCTTGGTAAATATAAATTCTGTGAACTTAAAGTTTTTTAATTTACCCACCTGTTTACAAGATAAGTTATTAGGCGTAAATCATATTGGTTGTTCTTTAATAATGTAAGATATATTATAGAAATGAAAACAAATTAAAAAAGAAACTGATAATAGGTGGACTGTGTTTTCGAACCCACATGTTGTTCGTCGCCAATCCAGCATCAAACCGCTAAGCCACAAGAACTTGTTGGAAATACGCGAAATTAAAGATTCGGTTGTAATTATGAAGTGTGACTTATAAGCTTTTCAACTTTAACGTGAACGAGATAATGATTAAAATAGCTTAACAAAATGATATATAATGCCGGTGGCACCGACATTGTTAGGTGGGTTTACCTTAACGTCACGTGTTAAAGATCACATTTGCGTGTCTGTATTGTTATTGTATTTATTCATCGAGTCCTCGAGCACTTGTCTGATAAGCTCATATAAGTTGAATAAACCTTAATGCTACAGGCAGAGGGTCCAAATTCGTTTGTTTTTAGGGTGGGTCAGATAATGTTGACAACAGACTGTACTAATCGACAGGTATCGTAACCTAGTTTGGATAAATGTGAAGAAAATGACGGTGAAATTCATATTTTAGGAGATATCCACTAAAATAATTATATAAGTATGAAACTGTAAGAGAGTAGGGTGACCATGAATTTTCACAATAACGTGAGACTGAATCGCGATTATTGTAATGTTCGATAGTCATATCTTATTTTTTTATTGCAAGTGCTTACACGTTAAGGCATCCTATAGCATACTTTATAAAAGTCAAAATCTCAAATCGATTAAAATTTCTTTGTTCAAAATCAACACAGGCAAAAAAATCTAGTAATAAAAGTTAACAAGTTAAATACAAAATCTTTATAAACTAACATAACATATAAATTAACTGACATGAATATAAGACACAGAATGTAGACATATTTTCTTACAGGTACTTATTTCAATTTTAAAAGAATTGTCGTCGTAACAGAAATATGTATTATTATTTAAAAAATGACATTTATAGTGGCCTATTTGTGTGCCTGGTATAAATTCTATAGCACCAACTAAGAAATAATATTTATCTTTAATGTTTAAAGTAATCGGCAGTTCAGTGAGTAAAACTGAGTCTGCAGCTCAGTTTAAATCAAATGTTATGATCTCGCCTAACTTAAGTTCACCTTTTAACTGTGTGTCACATTTTTGACAAATCGTGTTATTTGTTTCATCAAAACAAATTGCTTCTTCTAAGCTTGTTATTCCAAAAAACTTCAAAACATCCAGGTTAATTAAAATAAATACATGGTCTCTTTTCAATTGTATGTAATTACAATTTGTACAGCTTTTCCAGTATTGAGCACTTGTAAAATATTTTATAAATATTTTTTCAAATATATAAGCCACATTGCAACTGCAGTCATTATTTTGGAAAAAAGTTTTTGATATGTCTGATCTGTGAGCGTCAAAATGGCGGTATCAAGTCTCCAATTTAAAATGTATCACATTAAAATGTTTGTACTACATATGTACTAATTGTACCCTTAAGAAGACATTTGTACCTCTAAAGGTAAAGGAAGTATGTCAAGACATCCCTGGTCCCGCCACTTTGACATCAAAGTGGCGGTACCTTCTGGAAGCGCTACTCAGAGGCAGGTAATTCACACCCGAAGACTTAGTACTACATATGTACGGGTATATACTCAATTTTCAATACAATTGTAAGTGCCAAATTCAAGTTATGTGATTAAAACACTGGTCCCGCCAATTTGATGATTCATGTTATCGCTGAATTCATATGAAAATCGTTAGAGCTCGTGCAAAATCAAATGTGGAAATTTAGTACGTCCTAAGTACATGAAAGTGTGTAATTTTCATATTCATAACCTAAGTAAATCAAAAGTTATCTATCATTCGTGTTCAAGTGGCATATAATTTTTTTCTTTTAATTTTTTACCTCATCTCCATCATCATCATTATGGTCACCCTACTCTCTTACAGTTTCATGCTTATATATTTTAGTGGATATCTCCTAAAATATGAATTTCACCGTTATTTTCTTTACATTTATCCAAACTAGGTTACGTTACCCGTCGATTAGTACTTTAACTAAGCTTGAACCTATTTTTAATAACGAAATAATCGCCATTGCATTTTAGGCATATTGCCGTCCGAGCGGCCAACTAAAATCGACTGTAACAAATTATTGAACCTGTTTTTTTAGTATTTTTCTTGTTTAATAGCTGCAACAAATTAGCAACTAATTGTCCATACACATAAGCCTCTATTAATTTGATATTTATGGTGAGATACCTACCTACCCATAACCTGGAAACTAAATATAGCATAACTTTTTGTATATGTACGTTTTGATGCTTTTTATTTTTGCAACAAATACAACAAATTAAGACCTTTCTTTTGATGTATCATTCGCCTATCTGCATTATTAAGTTTCTGTGTAATCACAGGCGATGACTACGGCGAGTGGCGGTTCTAGCGGCCAACTATTTTTGGTCATAGCATCTCAGTTTTTTTTGCAACAAATTCAGGAAAAGAGGTGTGTATAGTAACAAATTACCACTAATTCCTGGAAAAGTTTCATCCAATTTCGAGGACGGCACGGTTGGCGCAGTGGTTAAGCGATTGACTGCTGCGCTGCGTGTCGCGGGTTCGATTCCCGCACGGAACAAATATTTGTATGACCTACATGTATTTGTTCAGAGTCTGGGTGTTTTTCTATCTATAATATGTACCTATGTATTACCTTTGTACAATATTAAACCATACGGACCATACCTACTTTACCGTGATGTAAAAATTAATGCGTAATTATTGATTTTCAGTTTACTCGTTATTAACAAGCCAGAAATTGCACGTAAAAACTGAGATTCAAAACTTACGTAAAAAATCGAAACAAAGTTTAGGTAGGATAACGAGTTTCATCCCTTATTATTATTACCTACTTGTTACCGAGTAAACAGTAAAATCTTAAAGCTTTGCTTAATTTAGTAAATTGACTTACATTTTTAAAGATGGGGCTCGATATGTTGACCTTGGTATTGTATGCACAAGGCCGCTCGCTTGTTGATTGTAGCTGCTAGGTAGTGGTTGGTGGTGAGAATTGAAAATAAAGTACAAACTTGTTGGTAAAATAGACCATTAGAGAACGGAATGCGCGTGAGTGCGCGTTTAGGACGCGTGGCGTCTTCGCGACGCTTTTTTGACACACTCGTAATTGATTTCTTTGCAATGGCGGCCGCAGCGGTAGGCGGGGTGAGGGTGTCGCGAATCAACCAATGAGGGCGCCCGTGCGCAGTCCGTTCTTGATGGTCATCGAGTTTTATTTTAAGAACAAAATACAATGTTATAGAAAACAGGCATAATATACAGACGTACTTAATATATGAATTTTAAAAAGACGGGCGGACCGCTACTCTGTCGTCAACATCCTGCCCCTTAGTGTCGTCATTGCGACACTCAAAACTCAAGAGTAAAGCAACTCGGGTTACGGGACGTTTCAAAATACTAGTTTTTGTTTTAATGTCTACGGTTCTTACCCGTCCATCAGCTCCAGGATACACTTGATGAATTATTCCCTTTGGCCAGACGTTCCGAGGGGAAGCGGGGTCTACTACAACAACCAGGTCACCTACCTTTAGCTGTGCACCTTCGCGGTCCCATTTCTTGCGGGGCGCTAGTGTAGGCAATACTTCTCTGAGCCATCTGGACCAAAATAAATCAGCTAGGCGTTGTACAATACGCCATTGCTTTCTAAGGTATAAGTCACTGTCATCAAAGATACCTATTTGTGGGAGATTGGATGAAGAACCTATCAAAAAATGATTGGGTGTTAGAGACTCTGGGTCGCGTGGGTCGACGGAAACATGAGTCAAGGGTCGCCCGTTGATCATATTCTCAATTTCACACAAGAAAGTAAGCAAAGTTTCTTCTCTCGGAGCCCTTTCCTTTAGAACAACTTTTAAAGCTGTTTTAACGCTCCTAACAAGACGCTCCCATGCACCACCCATATGTGGACTGGCCGGAGGAATGAATCTCCACTCGACTCTCCTGTTTAAAGCTTCAGTTGTTAATGCTTGTTGATTATCGAGTAGTTCTTTATAAGCCCTTTTCATTTCCGTGTCAGCCCCTCTCAAATTAGTACCATTATCTGAAAACATGGTGTGTGGCCAACCCCTTCGAGCGGCCATTCGCCGAAGTGACATTATCATGGAATCAGTAGTAAGAGTCGGAACCACTTCAATATGGACCGCGCGCACCGTGAGGCAAGTGAATAGTACGCCATACCTGCGCGCCCTCTGCCGACCGACCGTGACTTCCATAGGCCCGAATAAGTCTACTCCACACATGGTGAATGGTCTATGGTGATGTGTAAGACGACATTCGGGTAGGTCACCTAGGCGTGGCGGCAAAGGCATGGCTCTTTTAAAACGGCAAAATAAACATTGTTTAGATATAGTACGAACTGTAGGTCTCAATCGAATGAGCCAATATTTTTGACGCAACTCATTAACTACCATCTCGTTACTAGCGTGCGCGGCCTTTATATGGTATTGAGTAACGATTAGTCGCGCGATATAGTCATTGCCATCTAAAATTATTGGATATTTAGTGAGCTGATCTACACCCTTTACGTTACCGATACGACTACCTATGCGTAATAAATTATTTTCGTCCAATATCGGGGTGAGTGATCTCAAACGGCTGTCTTTATTTACTTCTTTGTTTAATCTAAGCAAATTTATTTCAGTTTGAAAGGAACATTCCTGTGAGTAACGAAGTAACAATAGTTCCGCTTGATTTATTAACTTTTCGTTAATTAGGTACTTTAATTGCACTCTTCTTACATTTTTCAACAAACAATAGAACAGTTGCAGCACTACGTAATAATCGCAGCCAACTAGAGAATCGACTTGGTTCGGGAACAGGTAAGTTACTTATTGTATTATTATCTTGAACAACGTGTACTTTTTCTAATATATCATCACTAATTGTTTTTATTTCAGGTTGTTGCGGCCAGCAAGAACGCGGCTGGCGTAAGAACGACGGGCCCGAGAACCACTCCGAATCGCCTGTCAATACGTAATCACTATTTTTTGTCGCCAGGTCTGCAACGTTTACGCCAGTGGGCACATATCGCCATTCGTCGGACTTACTTAACTCGTCTATTTCTCCTAGCCTGTTCGCGATGAATACTTTATACGTTCTACAATTATTTTTAACCCAGTGTAGAACAGTAGTCGAATCTGTCCAGTAGAAAACTAAATTAGGTTGTAATCGATGTTCCTTTTTAACACTATTAGCCAACTTACAGGCTAACACGGCTCCTTGCAATTCAAGTCTAGGCACGGAAACCGGTTTTAATGGAGTGACTTTACATTTACTCGCGATAAATGATACGGTTACTTGTCCGTCGCTGCTTTCGCGACGCCAATATGCGACAGCGGCGTACGCGCTCGGCGATGCATCACAAAATAAATGAAGTTCTAAACTAGCTAAACTTTCATTTGACTGATCACAGGGAAAATAACAACGCGGAATTCTAATACTATTTATCTCCTTAGCTTGATTAATCCACTTACAGAATAAATCATATAATTTATCATTCAATTTTTCATCCCATTTGATATTAAGTTCCCATGTTTCACGCATCAATATTTTTCCGTTGATGGTAAACGGTCCCAGATAGCCGTGAATATCAAAAATAGACATAATAATACTAAGCATTTCGCGCTTCGTAGGTATTCGTTGCAAAAGTATAATATCTTGCGGAATACGTTTAAAAGATAAATCTAAAGCTAACAGATCGCTGCGCGGGAACCACAATATGCCTAATGCCCGCTCCGCCTGTTTATCAAAATTGAACTTTATTGCTATGTCGTTAAGACTGTCTTTTGGAATATCACTTAGCACATTAGGTACATTACTGAGATAGTTACACATTTTAAATCCACCTTCATTATGGATAAATGAAATTTCTTTTATTATTTTTCTAGCCACCTCCTCATCAGAAAAGCTATCAATATAATCATCCATGTACTGATTGTTTGTTATAGCTTTCACAGCGTCTGGCATCTGTTGACTAAATCGAGAAGCATTTTTATTCTGATTAATAAATTGGGCAACAAACGGGGAACAATTCGCGCCGAAAATAAGTGACGTCATTACATACTTATTTACAACATCGCTGCCTTTCTCTTTCCACAAAAACCTAAATGCATTTTGATCGTTATTATGTATTTTAATACGTAAAAACATATCTTTTATGTCTCCTATTATTCCTATAGGGTTCTCTCTAAACCTAAACATTATACCATATAAAGATTGTAATAAGTCAGGCCCTTGGAGTAGAAAGTCATTAAGTGACATATTATCACTTTTGGCGGCGGCATCAAAGACCAATCGCAACTTTTTTTTGTTTGGGTTGTCCACACCAAAATGCGGTAAATACCAAACGTGGTCTGACTCGGAATCGAACCTGCACGCTGCCTCAGTCAGTTTTCGTGCGTAATTATTTTTAAGTAAATGTTCAATACGTTCGCGGTATCTAACTTCATATTCTGGATTGATTAGAAGACATTTTTCTTTCTACAGAGTGTAATCTTTTTAATGCTACGGGATAAGCGTCCGGCATAACAAATTTATCGTGCTTCCATGGAAGCTTGACCGACCATTGACCGTTAACTAATTCAGCTGACTCGTTAAGGATATTTACGGCTCGTATTTCTTCAACATTTTGACGAGGTTTGTTACTGATACCAATTGAATCGAGTGAAAATGAACAGCGAATTAAATCGTGCAATTGGCTTAAATCAATGTCTGTACTACATTCGAAGGTATCTTTAACGACAGCTGACTGACACAATTGTTTATCCACACATGTAATAAAATCAAAACATGAAGTCCCGCTCGCGCCCGCGCCGCTGTTTCTCGGGGACGAGTCGCGGAGCGCGTGCGCGGCAGGCTTACCTGGGCCTCAAGTCTGCTATTACAATAGTGTCAGAATGGTCGATCATTGATTTCATAATTGTTGATTTTGACAAGTTTGGTAATCTACTAATATAATGGCGTCATTATGACTTTCCAGTGGTCAACCACTGACACTCCATTGAAAGAAATGGCACAGAATGGTAATCTCGTACATAATGACAAAAGAATGACTGACATAAGCGGTAATCTGCTAAAATTTTGACAGTTCCTTTGATCAGTGACCTACCATTAGAACGTCATTGTGCAGTCACTGCTTTTAATTCGTTGCGACGAGGCGTGTTTGACAATGTATTCACTACGAGCAAATATTCTCGAGTTAGCCAACGCAGTGGATGCTAGAAAAAGAAGATGGGCGGAATGCAGAAGACGTCGTCGAGCCCGTCGCTTGACGAGAATGAATACGAACCCCTTTATTGATATTCCCGAGGCGGAATTTGTAAAAACGTTCCGCCTTGGAACTTCATTGGTGCGGCTGCAGTGGCCAAGCGCCAGATCTTGGTGGTTTTCTAAATAATCAATTAGAGCCGTTATTTGCTCAATTAGCACCATTTTGTATAAAATAAATAATTAAAGATAAATAAACAAAAAAGATAATTTAAATATTTATATATAGGTACAAAACAAAAATCTAAATATAACACTCAAATGAAAATAAATACAAAACACCGGCCGCTAGAAATAAAAACAAATAAACGTCAGTAAATTGTCACATTTGACTTTGACAGCTAAACAGATTCATTATTAACTTCACATTTATCCGCGTTACACATAAATTTAATGTTTTTTGCTATTTACGAACTTCTTACTACTTCAGATCGCATAAAACACTAATAAATAATATGTAAAAATACATATAATAGAAATCTGGCATGAATAAATGTTCAAATTTAGTAGTAGTTTTTGAAAATCATTTCTACCAACGGGTTTTATAATAATGGCAATACGACAGTGTCATTATGACACCATTCTATTACGAGACCATTGGCCGACCACTGAACGACCAATGATCGCCATTAAGAATTTAGCAGATTACGAACTTTTAGCAAAATGACAATGGGATCGTGTTGGAATGACGAATTTACGAAAAATAGCAGACTTGGGGCCCTGGGCGACTGAGTGTGCACGATGTCGCTGCTCCGTGCGCTGCGGCTGTCTCGCCGCCGGCGCCGCCAATGCTGCCGATGTTGTTGACGTGCTCGGCGCGCTTACCAGTAAAATCAGCTTGCCAAGCTCCGTGCACACACCATCCTAATAAAGTTTGCGTGATGTATGGTCCGCCCGGCTTATACCTTTTACATAAAATAGGTGCAATTAAATCATAATTGTCTTGACCAATTAACATTTTAGGTTTAACATTGCTGTCACATATTATGGGGTTATTATTACTGGAAATGTTTTCACAATAGTTTACATTAGAGGTGAATAACTGTAAGGGCAAATTAAGTTCTTTGAGTTTACGAGCACGTAAGTCGAATTTGTTACCGTCACTATTACTTATTTTACATTTGATTATCTCAGTCTCGCACAATAACTCGGAGTCCCAAGCACCTGAAGCACGCATTGTGACCCTTTCCCCGCGCAGCCCGACTTTATCGGCAAGGTCGGCCGCGATGAGAGTCACTGTTGCGCCGCCGTCGTCTAGAAGCGCATGCGTAGCCACACTTGACCTGGGTCCATGAATAGTGACCGGCACTATTTTTAGTATTACATTTGTCTTTGGTTTTATCACTGACACTTCGTGACACTGCGCGGCGCGGGTGATGGCGTGTGAGACGAGCTCACTAGCGGCGGCGCTAGCGGAGTCGGGCGTCGCAGTATCGTTGGGTGGCGCGGAAGATTCACGGCGCGCCACTTCTGGCTTCTTCCAGTGTAGCATCTGGTGATGAGCCTCACCACAGGCATCGACGTTGCAGTTTTCCGCAGTACACTCGTTCTTATCCGGGTGTCGAGCACAGAGACATTTATAGCATAAATTGTTTGCTCGAACAAATCGCCATCGATCCTTTCTCATGGCTCGCTTGAATTGACTACAGTCTGGCAACGCATGCTTGTTCCTTCTGCAAAACTTGCACTTGCCGGCAGTGTCGGGGTCACCGACCTTAACAGATGTTAGCACGGAATGATGATCGCTATGCTTTTTCTGCTGTTGTTTATTTTTGTTAAATTCATTCTGGTATTGTATGTGGCTAACTCCCGATTCTGCAACCTTTTGCGCTTCCCCATATAGGAATTTGGACAGTAGTTCCAATTTAGGCGTTTCAGTGTGTACTCGGTTTTCGTGTAGGTATTCTACCCATTTGTTAACGAGTCCTGTTGGCAATTTGGATACGACGATTGTTAACAACTCTGGACTTTTCAAGTAATCTATTTGTTTCAATGTAGTTACTGCGGTGACGTAATTTTTTATTTTTATGGCGAATTTCACAATTTCGGCGTGGTATGAGTGAGGCAGTGGTGATAACTTTTTCAGTTGTGATATAACGTGCCGCATGACGTTTTCTGGTCTGCCGAACCTCAGTTCGAGTGTTTCTATGATATCGTGGGGCGAGCTCGCTCCCATCAGCAATGCAGCGGCTGCATCTTTTGCGTCGCCGCGCAAACACTTCCGGAGACGCCACACATTTTCTGTATCACTGTACTTACATACCCGTGAAGATTCATAAAATGCTTCCCGAAATTGTATCCATTCCAACGGATCGCCATAGTACAAAGGCAGATCTTTCGAGGTGGCCAGCCTAGACAACAGCACCTTATTGCCCGTGTTAGAATTAGATGAGTCGACAGCCTTCTTAATCGCATTGGTCAGCTCCTCGATGGCGCGATGAGCACTTGTCGCGAAAGTAGGTGGCATAGCCATCTCGTTGCCGTCGATGTTGCGGTGGCACTCACCGCCCCCAACCGTCGCTTTGTTGCGATCGTGTGAGGTGCCGGGTTCAGCAACAGACTTTTCCAGCCAATTCTCCACTTTGCTTTTGTAGGAAGCTGATGAAGATTGATTTGAGCAGCGCGATTTCGATTCCAACTCGGCTAAGTCCATGGCCAATTTCTTGTCGACCAATTCTTTTTCGATGCGAGCCTTTGTTTGGATTTTTTCCATTTCGATTTTGGCTTTGACTTGAGCGGCTTCGTATTCCAGTTGTTGCCGCCGTATTGCTGACGACGCCGCGCGTGAGTTGCGAGAACTTTTGCACTCGCCGCCATCTTGTCGCTTCAAGCTCGAGTTAGCGTGTGGGCATACATTGATATCTGAATGCACTTTCCAGACTTCTTTCACTGCATCCGTACTGCTATGCAGCAGATCTGATTTGACTTCAAGTTGTTTTCCTTCTTCGTTAGTCAGTTGCTCCATTTTCTTTTGTGCACGTGTTTTCATCACACGCGGCGATCGGAACAACGACATCCCTGCTACACAGGTTTTGCTTCTCACTACAGTTAAACAATGCGGCTCGATGGACCAACTTTGTAGCTGCTAGGTAGTGGTTGGTGGTGAGAATTGAAAATAAAGTACAAACTTGTTGGTAAAATAGACCATTAGAGAACGGAATGCGCGTGAGTGCGCGTTTAGGACGCGTGGCGTCTTCGCGACGCTTTTTTGACACACTCGTAATTGATTTCTTTGCAATGGCGGCCGCAGCGGTAGGCGGGGTGAGGGTGTCGCGAATCAACCAATGAGGGCGCCCGTGCGCAGTCCGTTCTTGATGGTCATCGAGTTTTATTTTAAGAACAAAATACAATGTTATAGAAAACAGGCATAATATACAGACGTACTTAATATATGAATTTTAAAAAGACGGGCGGACCGCTACTCTGTCGTCAACATTGATGGACACCTGAACATTGCGTAGCATGTCTGGTGTTATTGTCCGGAAAGCGGCCTCAATCCGCACTTTCATTTGGTCTATTGTATCACACTGCACTGCGTACACTACATTTTTAATGTGCCCCCACAAAAATAAGTCTAACGGGGTTAGGTCTGGGGATCGCGGAGGCCAAGCCACGCTTCTACTACCACGCCCAATCCACTGAGGAAAGCGCGCATCTAAATAATGGCGCACATCTCGAGCAAAGTGTGCCGGTGCACCGTCTTGTTGAAAAATTAAATTATTCTCCATCACAAGATTAACATATTATGTTAACACTGGTAGCACGGTAAGGACATCGTCTAATTCATTCCTCAGGAAGCTTAAATAATTTTGGCCGTTTAAGCTTTGCGGCAAGAAAACTGGTCCTACGACGACGTCTCCAATTATACCTGCCCACACGTTCAGTCGCCATTGGTGTTGGAATGACGACTCTGTCGACGCATGCGGGTTCGTGTGAGACCAAACATGTTCGTTGTGGATGTTGCTTATTCCCGCTCTCGTAAAGGATGCCTCATCGGTCCATAGCACTCTTGAACCAAAATCTGGCGAAGCTTCCAACTGGTTTCGGTACCACTCGCAAAAGGCCACGCGAGGCAAAAAATCTGCCGGTATCAGCTCCTGGGTGCGACGGAAGTGGTATGGGTGCTGACCGTCATTGCTCAGCACTCGCCATACCTGCATATGGTTAGAGGCACCCAGCACTAATGCAGCTCGACGTGTGCTAGTGCGTGGATTCAGTTCAAAATGCTCCAATACGGCTTCTTCAAATTCTGGATCGGTAGTACTCGGGCGACCCTCTGAAGCAGGTGCGTGGAATGACCCAGTTTGGTGCAGACGATGTACCATCCGACCAAAACATGCCGACGAAGGCAGCTGCCGGCGCTCAGCATCTGGTCTTCCCTCAATAAAACGGCGACGGTACAGTTCTCGGGCAGCTCGCAAATTACCATCTTCTGCTCCGACACACATCATCATTTCGTAATATTCGCTATTATTTAACATTTTGCAAACAACAAAAAAAAGTCAATTAGGTGTAGTCGTACTGAACTGATGCGCGTATCACAGGATAAAAACGAGTGCACTGCACAAGACACGGAACAGACGTCGACTGACGAGCAAAACAAATAACAATAATGTAATGCTAAATAAAACTCCTATTCTCTGCTTTCCTGGTACTGTCCACTACTGGCTTACACACATTATGATACTTCATTGTGTGTGTAACGACGTAATCAGGGTTCTGAGAGCAAACCATTTTCAATTCGGGAATAACAATTCCTGTTACTCATGCGCTCCTAGTACTTTATTAATTTCTTTCCACAGTTAGATGCAGTTTTGCGACATTTTTTATTGACTTCATTTGAATTATAATAAAGACTAAACGTGCTCAAACCAATAAAACACATGACCACTCAAACAGCACCGACAGACTGTGAACTTCCGATAATTCTTCGGTTAGTCCTACAGACAAAAATTATGCGTGCGTGCGTTATTTTGTAATTAAAAAAACTATTAACTTGTTAATAATAGTTTTCGTCATAATTATTTAAAAAAATAACTTTATTTTAAAAATTATGAACGGAACCCGATGTGTGAACTGTGATTTTATTTGTACTAGGAGAAGAATAAGTTCCGAAGAGGTGAATTGAAATGATGTTTTGGGTTCGTTTGGACATAAATTGAACTACTAAATCCTTTTTCTATTCCAAGTTCTAATGGCAAATAATGTTTATTTTCAATGGTAGATCCATTGAATTGACCATAAAAATCGAATCCTTACGTGCATTCAGGAATTAATTGCTTAAATAAACATTATTATTTGCCAACTTAGAATATTTAAATGTGTAAAAATTATTATGTTAGGGGCTCACAATAGTTGAAGTTCATATTTGCCCAAAGTATTGTGCTGACAAGTGACAATCATAAACAGCGAATCGGTAGGTTTATCTACATATTTCAAATAAGATCAATTACATAATGCCGCCGACACTTTTTAACTTGTCCGCATTGTTTATGTTAGCACTAAGCGAAGATTGCATCATTTGACGGTTTGATCATTTCGAATGACATAGCTGTAAAGGTTAAGTTAAGAATAACGTTACGAAATTTACAGGAATATTGTTTTTGAATTAGGTATTTAATTTATTGTCTTGTAGGTACGATGGTAAGGTGGGTGGAAGATTACTATGTAGGTATTAATTATCTACAAAGTAATCTTCTACAAAAGGGCAACTAAGTAAAAAACCAACAAGTGTGTAAATGATACGTGACAATGCAAGCAGTCTAAATATTATTTCGTTAAATGATACCAAGACCAATTAATTGTATTGTAGCTAGTTCACAAACATAATCAAAGTTTAGGAAAAGTCAGTAATAATATTTTGTAAACAAAAAATAAACATGCGGAACCTTTTATTCAGAATTACCAGGAGTAAGAGGTTTATTTTTACTTACAAACAGTTCGCTGACACCGATCAGCTGACTTAGTGCTAGTGATGTGCTTATTTCTATTTTAAAAGTTCGGTTTCTGGTATCAATGTATTAAAAAATCTCATAACTTCCGAATATGTAGACATAGGATTAAAAAACCCTTCCAATATAGTTTGATGTCATCCAAAGAAGCCGTGCCTTTGCTATGTATATACCCTTTCCGTGACACGCTGTATAAGTAGTTTATCAGCCATCTTGTTACCATAACACAAGCATTAGGTTGCTTAGCTTGGGACAAATGGTGCTGTGTGAAATGTCCAGGGATATTATTATTATTATTATAATTTTATGAGTTGGCCGCGCGGTTGAAATGGACATCTAATGCAATGTACTCGCCTATAGGAGTATATGTACCTGTTTCTTTTTCAATGTACCTCTGTACTTTTGAAGATATTTGCAAAAAAAGGGGGCCGTGCCAGCCAAACGTTTTCAGCACGGCCCCCGTGTAACTTGAAAAATATATAGCGTATTGAAAAGTTTCTTAAACTCAAGCAATGTACTCTATTAACACGTTATATGTACCGCAACAGATATTGTGAATTCGTAATAACAAATAATATATAGATGCTGTAACGGCTAGGGCTTTGCAGGTAGGCTGCGCAGGCCGTTAGCAAATTAGGTAGGTAAGTTAAACACTTAGTTAACGTTCATAGTTTAATATTATAGAGCATACATTACTTATAGGTTAGGTAAACTAGGTCGCGGGTAAGGACACACTATCGTTCTGAGCACTAGCACTGGTTAGAAGGAAGGGTACCGTCCTTGGGTCTCCGGGATGCAGAAACTCAGGCCTGGGAACAGGCTTGCCAGCACGTCTTCAGGAAGCCCGTCAAGCCTCAGTAGGCCGCAGACCGCGGCGCGACAGCAGGCGCACAGTCAGTCAGCCACGTGGGTAGCGCGCAGCTCTGCCACGCAAGGAATGCGCAGATATTGAGGCCCAGTCCTCAGCCCGGACGTAGAAGCCTGGTCGTAGAAACCTGGACGTAGAACCTTGGAAGGCGCGAGAGGGTGCGCGTGTCAGCGTGGTGCAAAAGCAGCAAGCCGCGTGCGATGTGTCCAGCCTCATTCCCTCTTCTTCGACCAAGGGCGGTGTAAGGAGCATGGATAGATGGAACTCAACACATCGCAGCGGTTTACAGGCAGATAGTTTGTAAAGACAGCGTGGCACAATGACAGATGCGAAATGAGGTTATGTGTGCGACAAGCGAGCATAAATCACAAGATAACCAATAATCCTAGCAGATGGCTCGCTATTTAGCTTATAACACAGTGAGGCATTGCACAGCCCGGATGCAGCAGCGATACATACATATTTCAGTCTCCCATGCACCGGACAATCTTGGACCGCGTGGCCCGTCATTGACAATCACGCAAATAGTTACAACATTGGTAGATAGATATTGACAACGGACATCCAGTGCTATGGGTACTGTATAATTACCAAGTTAATGAGGAACTCACCCTAGATTTGGGGTACAGTATCTTGAGGACCAGGGAATCACTCCTGCTTGCTGAGCAAGCGGATGTCAAAATGGCAGAGTGTTATTAGGAAATTAGTGTTGTGCCATGATCTCAGTGCTGTGACTTGCAACTTACTAATTAAGAAATATGTAGCATTAGTCGACTATTTCCTGTTGAGATTCTCACAACGCTACAGTACCCCGGCTTCAGAGAGAGGATTTTACCTGTATAAAATCCGCTAGAACTAACACTTTCTACTTGCTGTCTAATCCCTAGCACCAGTCTGAATACAGTCCAATCACAGCTAAGATTGAAACTGTTCTGTACGGTACTAGCTAATTGGAGGGAGTAAGTAACAACGCGGTGACTGATGTTTAACTGACTTTATTGAATGAGTAGCTTGTCCTTATAACTAGACACATACATGCATACTCGCACGTATACAGGTATACCACAGAAACCACAATTCAGTCCTAGTTCACTCCAGATTTCCAGACAGCAAGCACAGAAATACACAAGTTTGTCAGCAAGTGTACCTCAGTCAGTAGTACAATAAGCTCCAGAGAAAAGGAACCCCCCTTGGTTAATGACATCAAACCGCTAAGTTTTTTGTAGTATAACGTGAATGGCGCGTTGGTCTAGTGGTTAAGACTGCGGCTTAACAATACGATGGTCACGAGTTCAAATCCGCGAATGAGATGTTTGATTTTTTCCAAATTTAAGTTCTTTATTTATTTATTTATTATTATTTTTTAGGTTATTATGTGATTTTTGTTAATTATTATTTAAGAAATCAAATGTTAAATTAGGAATGAGGTTTGTAAGAAAAGCTAGGCATGTTGCATAAACAATATTCATTTATTTCTTTATTTACATTTCTAGGACTTCATGGAATCCACTTCCTGGTTGAGTATACAGTTTTCTATCTGTGTTAAATTGGGGTTATTTACTTAGAATATTAACTAAACACAAAATAAATACCCTGGGTGAGGTATAACGGTTCGTTTGTAGATATTTCTAGAAACATAACTACAATATTTATTTATTTAAAGTTGTTTCAGTTTTTTCTATATTTTTTCGTATTATATACTTGTATATACTAGTATATATTAGTGTTAGTTCGATAAAATGTAAATAAAAGTATATAGAGAAAAATAACGTGCTATGTATTTTTAAAGTTGTGAAAACATAATTTTTTATACTCTGTATGATCTTATGGGACAAAAACCCTTGTTAAAAAAATGAAATGTTGTCATTCGTGCCTGTGAATTACAGAGGAAGAACCAACATGCTAAACTATACAGTATAGCAATATACATCTTTCTCTTGTATCACATTTTCTTATAACCCATTTAACACAATATTATAGAAAAATATGTGAGGTCAGATGGTGCATCGTTAACACATTAAAAGACTACTTGTAAACAGGAGTAACTGGATTAATATTAATAAAGGTTGTTTATTTTTTATTAACTACTAATGATCCCACAAATATTGGGAATTATTATCACTTGATCATGTTCCAATGAAATTTTATCAGATAAGTTACACAATGAATCTGCTGAGTAAAACCCTAATAATAACGAAGAGGATGACCGTCACTGTCTATCACTTCTTGAAGAGGACTTCGTGCCCAAAACCATATTAAAGCATGCAGCACACACGCTACATCAGTGCTAAGCGACACTCCAAAAGTTTCAGCACTTGAACACGTAGTTTTGAAGGGTTCCACCGAGTGAACTTCCACAATGTTACGGTGTCGTTCCGATTCATTAGTGTAAGCAATTGGACGAGGGCCTTGGCGATCATATTTCACATCACCCGTCGCTTGATACCTTTGTATCCATCTACGAACTGTTTTTCTCTGTAATGAAAATGATAATATTAGAAATACATAAAAAAAAACAACTTGTAAGTAATAGTGCAATAAATCTTACCGTTATGCCCATATCTCGTGCTATTTTCTTTATGCTTTGTTCCTGTTCTCAGAGAACAACAATTTTAGCCTTGAAAAAAGTAGTTAATCGCACCATACTATCGGTTAATAAAATCGACTGTTCAAAAACTTAATAAATCGGATAATATTACGACGAAGATATTACACACAAGCGGATCGGCACGAAAACGAAACGATTTGTAAAGTAATTATACCCTCAATCACAGTTTAGTAAATAAGGCGAAGAAGTATTCTAAATTCAACCTCAACTCGCAGTTCATACAGCAGTTAAGTTTCTGAAGTAAAATGACGGTAGTGCAATAATCGGAATCAAGCACATTCTATTCAACCAAACAAGAAATCTATGCTAATTTCAACCTTATCTTTTAGTTAATTGAGGAGTTACGTGGATGTTGAAATTTAAACCTTAATATCTCGAAGATTAGGCCGTTATCAACCTTGTTCGATAAAAGGAGTAATGCTGTTAGAATTTTCGTTGAGATTGACAACTGAGCCAATAGCCTAGTGGTATAAGGCGCGGTCTAAATGATCGGCTGGCGTCTGATGATGCGGGTTCGTATCCTCAACCGTACGTAAAGTGTCTTTTTGAAAGTTATTCTTGGTATATGGTTCGGCCAGAAGCCGAAAAAAGACCATATTATTAAAAACATGCAAATAATAATATGTGATCGGTGGATCGGTGGATGCTCGGGCAGATATGGGTGCGGCGGCAGGGGAGGGAGCTGCTCGGGGCCAGAGTCACGTGACGCGCCTGCCGTCGCTCGGGCGATAATCTTTAAGTGTTGGGATGGGTCGTTTATTATGACGCTTACCGTACCAGTATGTTTAGTAGTGTTCCTATATGTAGCAGACATAAGTATAGTGTTGGTTGTATTTTGATTGTAACTGGTATTAGGAATGTATAGGTAGGTGAGTTCAGTGTGTACTTGTAGGTGTAGTTAGGTATGTATGCAAAGTGTTTTTCCCTTGGGATCTTTTAAGTTGTAGATGTAGTGTACTAGTTCAGTTTATGATACAGTTATTTTTTTTGTTGTAGATGTAGTTTAGTTGATAATTTTTTTGTTTTATTTCATTATGTTATTAGTTAGTTACAATAACATTAGATAATATCACAGTTATTAGAATATTAGCTTAGCAATAGATCAGTTATCAGTAAGTTCTAGTTACTGGTGTAGTTTCAACCTACGCCCCAATAGTATAATGCACCCAAGACTAGAAATTAGTGTCTAGTCCGGAGTACACAGTAGCCAGCATGTAGCTGTTTTTCAATTTATACATCACCCTAGCCTGCATAGTATACCAACAATTTCATAGATAGACAGTTTACATAGATAGATACATTTGGTTTAAGGCTTATTTAGGGAGTAACCATCCGCTCCTGCAAGGGCTTATTTATAGAGTTGCAACCGCTCTTTAGAATATATATGAATAGATAAATACTTGGTTTAGGCTTGCTTAAGGAGTCACCAGCCGCTCCTGCATAGGCTTATTTAAGGAGTTGCAATCCGCTCCATAGGATATAATAGATAGTAGATATATATATGGGATTGCTTAGATTACCATTGGTTCAGGGCCAGTAGTAAAAGAAGGTTGGTGATGAATGGGGTAGGTCCATCATCAGTTTTACAACTATGGCTGTAGGGGCCAATAGTCATGATTGTAGTAAAAGATGGATGGGGTAGGGCCATCATCCTTTAAAACCATTTGGATGTACCAAATAGTTGCAGTTTAGATAGGTATAATTGTTGGTTGTATGTTGACACAGTCAGGTAGTTATAGTGGGTGAGTGTAGTTAGTTTAGGTAGCTTGTGGGGTAGGTTGTGTATTTAGTCATCTTTAAAATAATGTATGTAGCATGTAGTAGTTTTTACATGTAATTGATATTTTGATTAGTATATTAAATAATTTTAGTTTATTGTATTTAATTAATGAATGAATTATAGTATCATATTAATACAGCAGTAGTTGATTTATGTAATTGTAGTTAGATAACAATACTAGTTAGCAATTCTGTTTAAGTACCTATTAGATTGGTTTATTTTAGCGTTATGTAGCTGTTTTTATTTTAGCCACTGTAGTATGTCTGGAGATAATCATTGCTATTTAGTTTTTACTAAGCGTTTTTGTTTCTTTTAGTTTATGTATAATAAGTTTGTGTTTAAAGTTTTGTATCACAGCAATGTTATAGTTAGGTTAGATTATTATTTATGTTATCTCAGTATCATTGTAGTTATTATTATCACAGATTTATTATTTTAGTTTGATCACTATCGGTTCTTCATGCAGAAGTCACAAGTAATATCTAGTTTAATTTGCATTTTACCACTGCCAGCATCAGGTGAGTTCCCATTAAGTACATAGTTTTAAGGTTACACATAAGTAGTTGTCACATTAGGTTATGACAAAACAAGAAAACTTAAGAACTATACCGCTACGATGGTTAGCGAGTGTGCAAGTGCTCAGTCCGATCAGTGTGTTAGGTTTGGTAGGCTAGTTAAGAGTTGGGCGCCACTGTAACGGCTAGGGCTTTGCAGGTAGGCTGCGCAGGCCGTTAGCAAATTAGGTAGGTAAGTTAAACACTTAGTTAACGTTCATAGTTTAATATTATAGAGCATACATTACTTATAGGTTAGGTAAACTAGGTTGCGGGTAAGGACACACTATCGTTCTGAGCACTAGCACTGGTTAGAAGGAAGGGTACCGTCCTTGGGTCTCCGGGATGCAGAAACTCAGGCCCGGGAACAGGCTTGCCAGCACGTCTTCAGGAAGCCCGTCAAGCCTCAGTAGGCCGCAGACCGCGGCGCGACAGCAGGCGCACAGTCGGTCAGCCACGTGGGTAGCGCGCAGCTCTGCCACGCAAGGAATGCGCAGATATTGAGGCCCAGTCCTCAGCCCGGACGTAGAAGCCTGGTCGTAGAAACCTGGACGTAGAACCCTGGAAGGCGCGATAGGGTGCGCGTGTCAGCGTGGTGCAAAAGCAGCAAGCCGCGTGCGATGTGTCCAGCCTCATTCCCTCTTCTTCGACCAAGGGCGGTGTAAGGAGCATGGATAGATGGAACTCAACACATCGCAGCGGTTTACAGGCAGATAGTTTGTAAAGACAGCGTGGCACAATGACAGATGCGAAATGAGGTTATGTGTGCGACAAGCGAGCATAAATCACAAGATAACCAATAATCCTAGCAGATGGCTCGCTATTTAGCTTATAACACAGTGAGGCATTGCACAGCCCGGATGCAGCAGCGATACATACATATTTCAGTCTCCCATGCACCGGACAATCTTGGACCGCGTGGCCCGTCATTGACAATCACGCAAATAGTTACAACATTGGTAGATAGATATTGACAACGGACATCCAGTGCTATGGGTACAGTATAATTACCAAGTTAATGAGGAACTCACCCTAGATTTGGGGTACAGTATCTTGAGGACCAGGGAATCACTCCTGCTTGCTGAGCAAGCGGATGTCAAAATGGCAGAGTGTTATTAGGAAATTAGTGTTGTGCCATGATCTCAGTGCTGTGACTTGCAACTTACTAATTAAGAAATATGTAGCATCAGTCGATTATTTCCTGTTGAGATTCTCACAACGCTACAATGCGGATAGGGGGCCGTGCTGGAAAAAAAATATAAGAAAATATCTAAAAAAGACAAAACAATCTTAGCCAAAAACTATTAAAAAATAATTGATGTTTGGCAAGTAACATATGTAACGCATTGGTTTCTCATACAACTTGCTAAATTTGAAAAATAAACCAATTTTAGTTCATTCAGCACGGCCCTCTATAGTTGCCTATATCTTTTTAAATATGACATGTTTGTGTACAAAATTCGTTTTTCTGAATTATGTATAGGAGTACATTCGTTCCAAATAAATTGCATACATCAGAATCATGTATTAGTACTTTAAAAAATAAATCGGATCTAAAATATCATACATTACAACTTATGGGGTGACCATGATTCCACGTGAAAATGGATAAAAAAAATACTGCACAAATTCAGTAAATCTTTAATAAAATAAACAAATCAACAATAACGTACCTAATCTATATTCACGATATATGTATAGTAGGTCGCTAATCGAACAAATCAACAAAATATGTCGCTGCATAGCTCAAAAGGCTTAAAAAAATCTACTGTACTGTTGTTAATTCCTTTGTAATTGAAATGGAACAGACGCAATGGTTTTGTGTAATATCCCGGTCACTATTAATTTAAAAAACCAAATTTATGAAGTCGTTGGTGCCATTGAATATGTAGGGAATTCAATGGGGACTCTGTGCCATTATAAGTGCCATACGCTTAGCTATAATCAGTGGCTTTGCTACGATGATTTAGCCTTGAAAATTAACAACAATACAGTAGATTCGATATTCGTACACACCCTTATTTACGTTTTAGAGAGTCATCTTTGATGTTTTAAATACATCTAAAAATAATAACCTTTACAAATATCCCGCTTTCACGTCGGAGTTCCATGACTATGATCCTATGAGTGGCGGCTCTGGTGATTACAGTGAAGCGATTGCCATCTCACCTTCAGGATCAAGCCGGAACCAGACTTTAACTTTGGATGATGGTGTTTTAAATACATCTATTTTGTAATAGTAGTGACTTGTATAAATAATGCGTAGGCGACTTAGAGTCGCTTTTTATGTTCTAGTGCATAAAGTATTTTTTTTTAGACTAAGATAATCAGGCCCAACAGAAATAAAAGCGTTAGCCCCAGACGTTTATATGCACCCGAGCCACAGGCGAGGGTGGATAGTTAAGTCGAGGGATAAAATGGCTCGTTTATGCCCGAGTTAAACACTCTGCTTTTCACTTCGATTGCGAGAAAATGAAACTAATTCCAGCCACGAAACTTTTTAAAAGATTTTTTTTTTTAATTTTCGACATGATTGTGTCATTCGACGTGGGTACAGCTTGGTAAAAAAGAGTGTGGAATAAATGAGGTCGCCAGTATCTCGCCTGTGGCAACCCGAAATACTACGACTCAACAGTTTTTGATACTTGTTGATTTTGGGTGGTTCAGTCCTTCGAACGCTACGCAAACACCACGGAAGGCTTCATTGTCCAATATTAACAATGTCAATAGTGGGCGCTGAAGCCTTGCACGAAAGCGATGCAGTAGGTACCCATAGACAGATAATCATGCCCCGAGGGCAGTCTAACTGTGAGATTGTTAGGAATTGACGATAATAATAATAAATCCCTGGACATTTCACACAGCACCATTTGTCCCAAGCTAAGCAACCTAATGCTTGTGTTATGGTAACAAGATGGCTGATAAACTACTTATATATACAATTTTTTTTTTTTGTAAATACATACATATTATAGATAGAAAAACACCCAGACTCGGAACAAATACATGTAGGTCATACAAATATTTGTTTCGTGCGGGAATCGAACCCGCGACACGCAGCGCAGCAGTCAATCGCTTAACCACTGCGCCAACCGTTCAGCCAATAGTAGCCAATAGTTTGGTTACAGGGATAATGAAAGAATACGTTTTGTTTGAAGTTTTATTTTAATACAAAAAATTCAATCGGACGAATCGAAAACACTTTCATCTAAATATTCAATCCCAGAAAAGCTCACATTTTGGCTTGAGCTTCCTGCAACTTCAGTATCACTAGCATAGTCTAATTCTGATGAATCACTGCTACTGCTACTGTCATCTCTGAGATTTATTACCAATCGTTCTATCTGTTCATACATAGTCACACCTCTGTCATAATATTCTTTTTCTATTTTCATTACATGCTTGCATGAATTCTTCCAGTCTTCGGCAGTAATGTTTGAAAATGCTTGTTCAGCAGCCATCTATAAAAAAAAAGAAAAAATCATTAACAATGGTTCTTACATAGCAACACTAAATATGCATATATAAACTAGGCTACATACCTTTATATCAATGGACCCAACATTGACTGAAGCAATTTTATGCTTTGCAATCCCCCATATTAATTCAATAGGATTCAGGTCACAGTGATAAGGTGGAAGGCGTACCACAGAGTGACCATGATCTCCTAAAATTTGGTCAATTTCGTAAATAGGCTCTGGTTTATGCCGCTTCACTAGCATTAATAATTGAGGCTTGCGGAGAGACTCATCAAAAGGTATATTATTTTCCATTAAACATATCTTTATCTCAGCAACTTTTGAAGCGGTAGTTGGTGCCTTGTTCAAGACCACCGAATGGTAAGGAGCATTATCCATTACAATAATGGAAGGTTCTCTTATGTTGGGGATTAATTTTTCAGTGACCCATTTTGTGAAGTTAGTTTTATTCATTTCCGAGTGATAGTCTTCATTTTTGTTTGTGCCACTGAAAATCAAAACGGCATTTGGAACAAATCCTTTATCGCTCCCAGCATGTACAATTATATATCTCTTGCCTTTTGATATGTTGTGTTTCACTCCGCTGACATCAACTGATTGCCAACATTTTTTCAGCTTGTATGATGAGTGAATATAACTTTCATCCAAATATATTATTTCTTTTTGTAGTTCTGGGGGCAGGTTTCTGTTATCTGTAATAATTTTCAAATATTGCTCCCGCTTTGCTGCTATATTAGGTTTCTCTATCAGAGAGAACCTGTCTGTTTTACATTTCTTATATGAAAAACCCAGTGTGTGTAATATCTTTCTCAGATGTTCACGGCTTCCATCATAACCCAAGTCCTCTCTAACTACCGGCAGTAAATTTCTCAGTGTAGGCACCTGAAACATGGTATTTTGTTTTATATCTGCTTTATTTAAATTCATGAAATTGGGAGTAGTGTAAAGATAAAACGTACCTGCTTTTTCACAGTGTAAAAAAAATAAACCTTTTGTCTAATTGCACATAAATCGAAATCATCTAAATCTTTCTTCGGGCGACCTTTGCGATGTTTTCCCGGTGTTGAAAAAATACCATTATTTTTTTCACCTTCCTCAACAATTCTTCTTACTGTATTGACAGATTTACCTAAGCCAAAAAAAAAATAACAGTATATTATTATTAATTCCATGTTCATTATCTTCAAAAAGTATCAATCATGGAGGTTAGCGTATACGTAACTTGTCAAACTACAAAACATAACCTCAATTTTCAATTTCTGTAAACAAGATTAAAAGTTAGTTATATCTGGATATTTACAAAACTACGCATTGAAAACATTTATAAAATCTTATGTAAGGTACAATGACTTATTTATGGTACCTATATACCTGTCATATCGGCAGTTCTTTGATAAACATTGTCGATATCGGACAAAACTTGTCCCGCTTGAGATTCGGCCAAACACCGCAAAAATACGCTGTAAATCACTGCTCTGCCACTACTTCGAATAGTTTTATTCCTTTTTAATAGTTAATTATGCAACGAATGTTGATAATTTTTAAAAATCTATGAAAAACGACTAGGATCTAAGCACTGTTGACACAGGATGTACTAGCAGTTGACAAGTAAAGCAATGTTGCCACATTAATCGATATTAGTTCCAACTGTCACCGCGTCAGACTCTTTTTTGCCAAGCTGTACCTACTTCATTCTGCCAAGTCAAAAAATGTATCTTTGCGTTTTTAAATAATAAACTGTATTGTTGTTCATTTTCAAGGCTAAAACATCGTAGCAAAGCCACTGATTATAGCTAAGCGTATGGCACTTATAATGAGTCCCCATTGAAGTCCCTACATATTCAATGGCACCAACGACTTCATAAATTTGGTTTGGTCATTGCGTCTGTTCCATTTCAATTACAAAGGAATTAACAATAGTACAGTACATTCGATATTCGTACACACCCTTACTTACGTTTTAGAGAGTGATTTTTGATGTTTTAATTACATCTAAAAATAATAACCTTTACAATTATCCCGCTTTCACGTCGGAGTTCGATGAGTGAACATCAGAATGACTGGCCAAAATGACCTATCAGCTTCAAAATATTACTAAAATCTAATACCTATTTGCTACTATTTGATACTTTGGAGGTATAAGGAACAGGGTGTAAAGTTCACTCATCCTCCATTGAAAAGGGAGGATCCTCCGACCAGACGGGTGTTATGTCTGGCGGGCAATTGCCCAACGATTGATATTGGGAAATTGTATCTATGCTAATTACACGGTAAACTCTGCTTGCGAGATGCAGGATTTGCGTGACGTCAGTATGACGCGTTGTTCGCATGTGGCGTTGTAGATACCGCTACATCACTCCCCTCCGGCGACCGGAGGTCGATATTGGCTGAGTCTTGTATCTTGCGATGCTTGCCAGGCCAGCTGAGGTTCCAGTGAGTCGGAACCGGTTGCCGCATAGTTCACGGTGAGTCGGAACTGTCTGCGGAGATGCCCCAGTGAGTCGGGGTGGCGCATAGTTCGCGGTGAGTCGGAACTGTCTGCGAAGATGTCCCCAGTGAGTCGGGGTGGATGGCGCTGCGTTATACTCCAGTGCGTCGGATGTCGTACAGCGCCGGGTTGAGGCTGGCTTCTGCGTCGACCAGGAGAGGGTGCTCTGCTTGTTGACCGGCCGAAAGTGCAGTGTGCTGTGCCGAGGTTGCTGATGAGGCTGAGGGTGATGACCAGGTATGCGCGGTCGCTGCATGCTAGTGGCCAGGATACCCGTTGAAGCCGTGGATGCTGGCTGGCTGGGTGACTTCGCCGCTAAAGCTTGCGGGAGTGATGATGATGACGTCACGCTGAAGCAGGTGCACGAAGGCTGCGCTGACGTTCATGCTCGGGGTCACCAGTTTGGAGGTATAAGGAACAGGGTGTAAAGTTCACTCATCCTCCATTGAAAAGGGAGGATCCTCCGACCAGACGGGTGTTATGTCTGGCGGGCAATTGCCCAACGATTGATATTGGGAAATTGTATCTATGCTAATTACACGGTAAACTCTGCTTGCGAGATGCAGGATTTGCGTGACGTCAGTATGACGCGTTGTTCGCATGTGGCGTTGTAGATACCGCTACAATACCTTTGTTTAAATAATTGGTACCTAATTAACAACTGAGAAAATGAATTTACAAAATGGGCAGTCATTCTGATGTCAGGATGACTGCCCACATTTAGAATCTCCACGTAAGGGCTCCAAAATTTAAATTCGCCATTACAAAACTTTAGTACCTATTTGATACCTAAACATATATTTTTTTCTAGATTTTTAGGGCAAAGAATAAAGATTTTTTTATAGATTGACTGGCCAAAATGACCGATCAGCTTTAAAATATTACTAAAATCTAATACCTATTTGCTACTATTTGATACCTTTGTTTAAATAATTGGTACCTAATTAACAACTGAGAAAATGAATTTACAAAATGGGCAGTCATTCTGAATAATAATATTTTGTAAAAACTAAACAAGTGTTTCGTTACTATTTTTTTTGTTACTTCGGCACAGTAACGTATAAGCGGAAAATTTTAGTAACAAAAAAGGAATTATAAAGCTACGTTTGCATTCAACAGCGCAAGAAAATACCACTTACTCCGGCAGAAAAAATGAAACGTTACAGAGAAAAGTTGAAACAAAACCCGGATAAGTTGGAAGAAATAAGGAAGAAAAATTTAGAAAGAAATTTATTTTGTTACTTAGTATTCTTTTTTTGTTACTGTCCCAGAAAAAATCTGATCTCTTTTTATGTTTTATGTATTTTATTTTTAATATAAAACAATGAATCTCATGAAGATACTCAAGGATACTTAACATTATAATAAAAAGCACGTAAAATCGGTAAAGGGGAATGCCGATTTTAGGCCTTGCGATGCCCAAGAAATTTGATATAGTAAAAAAAAATATGTAATTTTTTAGTAATTAACTCTTTTATTCACGACGCGATAAAGGTTAGGAACATTGTTTAATAACAAATAAATATTGAAACGATACAACGAAATAACAGACATTTGCTAGGTTGCCAATTTAATATTCCCGAAAAAATAAAGATTTGTTGATAAACATTGATTTGACATTTACACATATTTGTACTTTATTTATTTGTCCTTTTGTTTATAGAAGTTCCAATGCATTTTATGTTAATACATTTACATTACTAATCGACTTACAAAATATAATATAATGATTTTAAAATGATCTACATATTGCACCGATCAATACTTTGTTTGTGCAACGGCAACACTGAAACTTGTCAGTTGACAATGACATTGAGAATGTCAGAAATATCATTTTCATTTAGCGATGGGCCGAGTCGACTTTTTGGTAACTCGAGTAACTCGAGCTGACTCGCTTACCAACTCGGGTTGCAACTCGAGTTGACTCGAGTCAGTCTGCCCTAAGGTCCGTCGCGCCGCCGCGTCGTCCGTCCGAGTCAGTAAATGCTCAACTCGATCCATCATTCCGCGAGTTGCTAGTGTACTACGTTCACGGTTCACCGGGTCGGGTCCGGCGGGCTGAGAGGCGTCGAGTCAATGGTAGTCAAATAAAATTGAGACCGTTCAAAAATTAGACGTTTATTATTATAAAAAGTGTTTACAAACATCACATCACAAAACGAACTACATAAGTAGCGCAAAAGAATGGTAACATTTTTACCTAGTAAAATAAGATACTAAAATTACGTTTGGTATTTGGTCATCTATCTATCAACTAACACATACATCAATAAAACTGCAACAAAACAATACACAACGAACGAAGTAACAATAACAAAAAAGTAAACAAAACCAACAAGTTGTTTTTCTACATAATTATTTTAAGTCAAAACTCTCTCATCAGTTCTGTCTGACTAACCGTCTGATAAGAAACCAACAACGAGAACTATCTCTTTCACTCGCGGCTCGGACGTTCGGTCGTCGGGTTGATTCGGGCTCGCTCGGAGTCGTTCGGGCCTCGGACCGAGTTGAGTTGACCGGGTTGACCCGGAGGGAGGGCGACTCGCGGGCTGCCAACCCACCGCACCGCCACCGCCCGCCGCGCGCTCTCCGGGTCAACTCGGTTTGCAGATATTTTGACTCGGGTTGACTCGCTTACGGTCTGACCCGAGTTACTCGAGTTAGATAACTCGAGTCGCCCATCGCTATTTTCATTTCATTACTTTGTTTGCATTTGCATCATAGTGATTCGCTTCCTCTAGTTACTATACTCTTTGGATTCGCTGCGTGTATTTTGCTATTAAAATCGACGTTTTTGACCATGAATACTGACTCTGGCGATTCTCCTATACCTGACGACCACGGCTTGATTAAGGATTCCGCTCTTGCTGATAATGACAACCCCGCGATAACTTGGATTTGATGTCAGTACCTATCGAAGACCCCGGCATTCAACCTGGTTCGAGTTCTTCGCTGCAAACTGTTGCAAGTGTATATGTACGCTGTGTGAATTGTAATTTAAACATATCAAGAATGCGAAGACACCCTTTGGAAATCGTCGAAGTTCGATCCCTCATACAAAGATGGGTTGGACATCAACAGGTAACTGTAATAAGTTTCACAAAATGTAGTAAGAATATACAAATATGAGGACTATTTTATTTCGACTTGTGTGAGCTCAAAATAAGATACCTACTCATGCAAACATGCATGCAAACAAATACTTACAAAATATTGTTTTACTTTTCCCAGCCAGTTACAACTGATAGTTTGGTCTGCCATGCATGTTGGACCATAGCATGGAATGAAATCAGGCAGCCAACAAGTCAACACTCAACAGACCCTATTGTTGGCCACATGCATGTCTGTATTAGCTGTGGCACCTCTCTTTTAAGACAAAGGTCACATTCGCTGAACATTGATACACCACGGGTTGAACAAATAAGGAATGTGATTGCACAGCAAATTGCACCACAACAGGTTAGATAAAACTATACTATTGTTAGAATCCTATCGAATGCAGTAAGATTGCTCTGAGATGTTATAAGGTTAACATTATAATAGTTTTTTTTTTCTACAGTTGCCTAGATCAGCCAGTCTGTGTCATACTTGTTGGCGAAGGACTGAGAGAGCAGCTTCACGCTTGACTTCAGAAAGGGAGTCATCAGTACCAAGTCTTCCGTCATTGGACACAGACTCTTCTAGAACGCAAACTGAAGCACAAAATACTCCTAATAGCATGCAGTTGTCAAATTATATTAGAGCTCCTGACACACAACGCCAGTGTTTCTTTCCTGGATGTAACCAGTCGGAGCGGCTTTTAGTACCATCGTCATTGCGTGTAAGTTTACTTTGCGACTACAATTATTATGTGCCTGCAGATTGTAGAATATGTTCTTATCACTTGAGAAGCAATTCATGGGATTTACTTCTAGACTCAATTTATAATCCGATCAGGACATTCAGTGCAGAGCATATGGAAGAATTAATTTCTTTTGTTAAAAGATAATATGCTAATGCATTTAGATTTTGATAACATACTAAGTATGCCAGAGCACATTGTTCATTATTACTTGGGCTTTTCAAAGGAACAATTTCAGCATATGCTTTTGGAAATTCCTAGACTATCAAATAGACATAGGGGTGCTTTTGCACTAGCTGCATACTTAATGAAATTGCGGACAGGTGATAGTAATGAGCGTATTTCGTCTCTATTGCAAGTCCCAAGGAGTACGTTAGAAGGTCTTATGAACATAGCAAGAGAAATATTGCATCAAGATTTTGTTCCAAGAAATCTTGGCATAAATCACATGACAAGAGCAGAAATCGCTCAAAGGAATCTCCTGATTCCTAATTCTTTATATGGAGGGCCAGACAGAACACCAATTATAATTGCTGATGGTACATACATATATATAGAAAAGAGTTCTAATTACTTGTACCAGAAACAAACCTATTATATTATTATGATTACAGACTGAGCTAGTGCGATATAGTTTTTTTTTTTTTATGCAGAACTACAGAAAAAAAATCTATATCGCACTAGCTCAGTCTGTAATCATATATTGTATCTCGGTATGGGGTGGAGCAGCTAAGTCGTATTTTATGAATCTAGAGAGGGCTCAAAGATCCTTGATTAAGGTCATGTACTGTAAGCCCTTCAGGTTCCCTACTGAATTTATATACGCAAGCTCTAAGCTGCTCTCCGTTAGAAAACTCTACATTCTACGCATGGTACTAAGATATCACAAAAGTCTACCCTTTAGCCATGCCAAACTTAAAAAGAGACGGTGTGACATAGTAGCCCCTACATACTCAGCACGCTCAATTTTTGCTAGTCGCCAAAATGTAACTCAAGCCCCACGCGTTTATAATAAAGTAAATCGCATACTTAACATTTACCCTATGCAGCTGTATGAGTGTAAGAGGACATTGACCGAATGGCTCCTTACACTTAATTATGATGCCGTGGAGGACATTTTGGCGACTCAGAGTTGAGCGTCTTGCATACAGACATACACACACACACACACCCCAACACACACACACACTCCAACACACCCCCATTCATACACATAGACACTCCAGCACACCTCACACTCATTCACACATACACACGCCCATTCACACACACGCACATACACACAAAATATACATAAACACACATCCATACAAAACACACCCCAGTTCTCACACACTGCCATAAACACGTTTTTATTTTTCTTTTTATTTTGTTTGTTTCATAAAAATGTGTAACTTATACCTAATTAGCACAACAAATCAATTGTTAATTACTTGAGGAAGAGCGAGGTTTATCCCATCACAAGTATCTTCGGATTACTTTCTGGGAAGCCCCGGCAACTAAATTGTAATATTTAAGATAATAAACACATTTTTTTTTTTTTTTTTTTATTCATTACATAAATACCGCAATCTGGTAAAGCCATTCTTATTTGTATGCACTGATGGTTATATCATTGATATACTGGGCCCCTATCCTGCTACAACCACAGATGCAGATATTATGATACAAGAGTATGGAAATGAAAACAGTCCATTCCGTCAATTTTTCCAAGCAGGAGATGTCTTTATTTTGGATAGAGGTTTCAGGGACTCCTTAACATTATTAAGAAGTTGTGGCTATAATGTACAGTCGCCAGCACATCAAGTTACCCCACTTTGACCTTGAACGCGTTATGAGCAACAACAGCGAGAATCGTGCGAAAGAGACGTATAGCTTTTTGTCATTTCTTACTTGTAATATTTCGTGCTGCAGCGCGTACGTGAGGGTGTGTGCGTGTGCGCGTCGTTGTGTTGAATAAGACACTATGCGATAAGAAATAGCGTAGCGTAGCAGATTGAATACTTTTGACTTGAATAGAATCGAAATAATGGCATGGCAATAAAAACAGGCGGCCCGCGCATTGCCTAAAACTAAAATACATACGGAAGCTTATAATCAATTTGTTTTATTGAAATGATATCTTCTTAATCCTTCCTTTTTACATATTTGTTTCTATGTATTACCTATAATTATTAAATAGGTATTACTTATATTTACTCATATTACCTACATTTAAACAGGTAGGTAGGTATGGTATACACCGTTACACAATTAATTTGCCAAATTTCACGCTTTCGAGGAATGTTGTTAAGTAGCCAGGTAGGTATAATCCGATGTGAGAAAAACATTTGTTTTTTTAATTTCAAGCAGCTTTTAATAACCTTTTCCGGGTTTTGTTACCTACTTACTTACTGGCGGGCTGGCGGTCAACAGTTTTCGTGCGTTCCTTGCTCTTTTATTGCTGAAAGCCCATAACACAATCTCCTTGAAATTTTGAAATAAATATGGATACTTACCCCATCACGAACCTGTGTGAAGTTTAGCCAATTAATTATACCTATAAAGTCTCTTGTCAGTCCGCCGTGTTTGAGATTAACGTTACGTCCGCGTCACGATCTTATTATCTACTAAAATAATAAGTTTGAACTTAGTAACGGAATTATCTATACCTACCGAAATTGCTTTTACATGCAAGTTCAACCTTATTGCGCTTCTAATAAGATACGATTTTTTTTTTTCGAATTGAGAACCTCCTCCTTTTTTGAAGTCGAAATAAAAAATTTTTTACAAAAAAAAAACCGACTTCCAAAAAAGACACTACAAAGTGAAAAATAACTTTAATTTCCGGTGGCGAACAACGAAAATGCGAACCAAACGACACCAACTTTCGAAATTTATTAATATAATTTTCGAAGTCTGTTTTTTTTTTCAAAAATGTATTTTTGAGTAAGTAATAAATAAATATGCCGTCGGGGCCCCGTATAAAGCGCAGGCCACACCGCCAGCTAGCGGGCGGGCGGGCTATATAGGCGGGCGGACATCGTTTCACCTTTTTTCATACTTCGGTAGCTTATATCTGTAGTTCGCGGTGTGAACCCAAGTATGAAAAAAGGTGAAACGATGCCTCGCTCGGCTCGCCCGCTCGCCCGCCAGCTGGCGGTGTGCCCTGCGCACGGCGGTAGCTCCGACCTCTGCTTTTGGCGCCTTAACTACACAACCGGTCATAATGGAATTTTGCATACCTAACTATCAGAAAAGGACATAGGAAATATAGGAATAGGATAGGTTACTACGGGAACGCGTGTGAAACCGCGAAAAAATCTCAAAATAAAATGGGGAATAATAATCTTAATCTTTTTATTTAATATTAATTGAAAACAAAAAAAAACTTATACCTACTCTAAATTTAAATATACCTACTTACAACAAAATTTATAAAACCAAACTATACAACAGATTAAAAATAAGTAGATAATATTTATTTTTTACAAGCTTTTATTTTTAGAAAGAAAGAAAATACGTTTATTTGCGGTAAACATGACGCGAAAAGGAACACAAACACAAAAAAAAAAATGTATTAGTTTTATTGATATTTGTAACAGATTAATTATACCTACAGTTACATCTCTATCAAAATCAAATGCTGCCGCCAAACAAAAGTAAACTTTTACCTAGATTTCATTTATATGTCACAGCCTGCTTTGGCATCCTTCGGGACGTTCTGGCATGCCGTGGCATCCCGAAATGTGAATGCTAACCATGATAAAATGAGATCACAAACATTCGCGCTAACTAAAATCCCTTGTCGTGCCATTCCGCCAGTGGGTGACGGCCCTAACTTAAATTATCACTAACAAATAATTAGTAAAGGAAAAATGCTCAAGAATATAACAATGGTGCGAAAAGAAAAGAAATTTCAATTTACACTATCTTTATCACGTTATTATAAGAATTATCCATACTAATATTATAAATGCGAAAGTAACTTTGTTTGTTTGTTACGCCTTCACTGCCAAACCGCTGGGCAATTGTGATGAAAACTATGGAGATAGTTTGAAGCCTGGGGCAGGCAATGGAGGAAGCTAGTTTACTATGACACAACATCAACGAACCACATGTCTGGCGTCTTTCCCAAATCGAGCAATGGAAGAATAAGCGTTTGAGAAACAGTGGTTGGAAATACCTTTATTTTGATAAATTAAATAATTACAATATTAAAATATACCTAACTGATGTATTGTAAAATTGTGCTACTATTTAATGTGAACGGAAACCCGGGTGATTGAAGTGCATTATTTAATAGTGCCGTAGAATCGGAGTTCGTCATCTAATGGTAAGTTTAGGCTACGACACTATACGCCGTGCAGTGTGTGCCTTGCGACACCGAGTGTCTAAGTTTTCTGACACGGTGTCAGTGTCGGTGACATTGAGTGTACTGCCTATAGTGTTGTAGACTAAACTAAGTTCGCTCGGGCCTTATTAGCGACATAGAATATGCCATGACCTAAAAGAGCCCAAACTTGACCTCAGAAATACGCACCAAGATCGGCCTTTCAGTTGTTATGAAATACTACTACATGGGAGCATAAAGCGTTGCCTAAACAATATATTATTATTAAATTATAAATAAAAAGTAAATTAAACTCTAATCACTATACCTACAAGATACTGCAAAATTGTAATAACATAACAATAATTAATATTATTATAAAATGATTGTTGAAATGAAATGAAATTATATTATATACTTTACAATATAATAAAAGTATTTAATATTTGGTCGGACCACCTTGCGCGTCTAAAACGGCAACCAGCCTGTCCTTCATGCCGGCCACCATGTTCCAGCAGGTGTCCTTGCCTCTGAATTGCTCCCATGTAGTATGGGCTTCTCGCCGCAAGTTTTCATTGTTGCGGATTTCTGAAGCATCCTAATCGAGATCGAGAACCATGAGACCCCATAGATTCTCGATTGGGTTTAAGTCGGGGCTCTTTGCAGGCCATGGTAGGCGGATGACGTCATCCTGTGCCGCGAACCACGCCTGCACCATCCTGCAGGTGTGCACGCGGCAGTTGTCTCCCGGCGTCCATAAGGCGCCTCCTGACTGTGTCCATTGAAATCTAAAACAAAGAAAATTTTGTCAATTTTATACTTACCTAGGATTCCGTAATAATATGACAAATAGTACGGGCCAATTTAACTAATCTGCATTCGCGATTTATTTGCAAAAAATGTAAACAAATATGAGTTTATGGAAAATAATTACTACACCATAAAGTTCAGTTTACGCTACAAATTCAAACATTTTATTACTGCTAGTCTAGTAGTGCTAGTCACTCTAAAATCAACCTAATCACCATTAAAATAAAGTTGATATTTGTTTAACTTGAAATAACATCAATTTGAAGCATTAGTTGAATAGACTTTCTAAGAGTCATCATCTGCCTAGCCTTTTCCCAACTATGTTGGGGTCGGCTTCCAGTCTAACCGGATGCAGCTGAATACCAGTATTTTACATGAAGCGACTGCCTATCTGACCTCCACAACCCAGTTACTGGGTAATACGATACCCCTTGGTAAGACTGGTTGTCAGACTTTCGGGCTACTGACTACCCGTAACGACTGTCAAAGATCCACGAATGACAGCCGGGACCAACGGCTTAACGTGCTTTCCGAGACACGGAGGGGACTTGGTATGTGAAAATGGTCACCCATCCACGGACCAACCGCGGCAAGCGTAGCTTAACCTGATCGATCGACCCGTGCGGCTGTTATTACTTAGACACAAGCCCCTATAGACTTTATATGAGTATGGGACGGTTAAAAAATATTCTTCAAAATATAAACATAAACAAAAAAACAATTTATCGAATTGAGAACTTCCACCCTTGTTGAGGTGGGTTGTAAGTAAAGAACTGAAGATGTATCTAATACATAGTAGGTAATAATAATAAGTAGGTAGTAAGTAATAACAATTGAGACTGGCCGCGCGGCGCGCGTCAATCGGTTTGCGTGAGCGCCCTTCCAACTACCTACATGTCTATTAGGTAGTAGGTATGATTTTAATAAATTTTGTTATTCACTTTTTAAGAAAACCATATTTTATGAAAGTGATGAATAAGTTGAGTTGATAAGGTATGATTACAAGCTACACATGGACTCACGCTGTACGAAGTTGATGTTATTCGTGTGGTCAGAAAAGGATCGGCAGAGTGTGCGGCGTCTGCCGTCGTACCGTAGTGGATCTCGCGTAGAGTTGGCGGCGATGGGCTTCTATGGTTCCGCTTTCTTCCCACCGCCAAAGCCAGAAGTAAACATATTTTTTTCTGGAACGAAACAAATAGCTATAGTTTATTTGCCCATTATTACTCAATGACTATAGGCAAAGATGTATTAATACTTATAATTCCCTACACTACAATAATAAAGTTATTAAGTTATTTAATTACACACAAACATCGCTATCATTACAGGGTTACACCCAATGCGATAGCGTTGTAACTAGATTCTAGCTAAGCAGGGGCTGCAGTCTCTACATTCATAGCGATCCGATCGCTTTACGACCGAATTCGGTCGCAAAGCCCTGTCACTCCATACATTACACCTGTCAATCCGGGACTTTGCGAGTTGCGACCGAATTCGGTCGTAAAGCGATCGTTATGAATGTCGAGACTGCAGCCCCTGGGCCCTGGACAAAAAGAAAGTGCGTAATTGCTTAGATATTTACTATAGAATCCAATCACTACCTACTGGATTAACTTTTGTTTAGAATGTGTCATGACTAAATGGAATCAAAAACAATAGTTCATCGAATTCTGTTTACATACCTATGTATAATTATTTTTCTGAATTTAAGCTTTCACAGTTACTCTACATTTTAGTGACGCTTGGAACAGCGCGCAGCGTTAACTAATTTCGAAAATTCTGTATAAAAACACCATTGACACATTTTTTCAATATTAGCCTTTCTATTTATGATTACAAAAAATATTACTCACCGTTATGCCCGTCTGCCGACAAATATCTATCACCCGGCATCCACTCAATCGAAGCGCTATGATGCGCTCTCTTTGAATTTGCGTCAACTGAGGCGCCATTATATTTATAAATTGTTTTAAGAAAGTTCACATCACAGCACAGCACACAGTACGATTCCAAATCACAGAACTTATATACCTTAACGGGTTCCAAATGCGTACGCAACTGACTGACGTAAACTAACGATGTGACGACTGACTTTCGTTTAATTTCGTGAAGGATCGGGGAAACTCGGGAGCAGCGGCGGACGCGCAGGGGCGAGTGGGTGTGGCTTATTCCTAGTAAAACATGACAATTGGCTCCCAATTTTTAGTATGTGCAACCATTGGGCAATTTTAAAAACGTTGAAAACTCCACCAATCGTACCAAGGATACTTTCTTTCTAACACTCCGCAGCGCGTCGTAGTTATATTTATGTATAGGGTTTACGTTGACGTGCTGCCGTCTGTACATATACCATTATCCCCAGAAGATAATGAGCCAAAACTAACAACAAACCAAGCCAACAAGTCTAGAGCTGTTACATTATGTCGCTGGGTTGTGGAGGTGGTGAACGGTATTTTTAAAAGCAAGTTTAAATTATTTAGACAAAACTTTTTTAATAGGGCTTCCAAGCATCTCATGATAGATTTTTCTGTAGCTGCAGCTCTTATAAATAAATACCATACCAAATTAAGGGATAGGGATGATGCCCCTGAAATAATCCAAGTAATTAATAGAAACATGAACAAAAACAACGATCTCGCAGACTATGTTAGGGTGCATAATCTCAATAGAACTAGGGCAGATTTTCATAATATAAATGCAGACAGAGAAAATATAGGGGACTTCCCAAGATTAAATTACAGCGAGTTAATATTGATTGCCTGCGGGATATATCAGTTAAAACAAGCCCGCTCTTACTATGGGGAGCACATCATATTTAATGGATCTTACGTTATACAAGTATCTAGAGACTCTAGGAATAGAATGATGGAAGAAGTCATATTTGGGTCGAATTGCTACTTGATTAGAGCAAAAATTGCAAGTAGGCATATCAGTCGCAAAGTATTCTTCGTGTACATATTAGTTAGTAATACCGAAGCAGGTCGTGATGCGATAAAGCAGTATTGCTGTAACTGCATTGTTGGCCGTCGTACTGTTGGGTGCTGTGCCCATGTCATGACAGTGATATGGTATTTGGGGTGGGCACGGCATCAATCTAATATTTTTCCTCCTGCTCAATTTTTGGACGATGTCTTAGTAGTTTATGATGAATAAAATGTTTTATATTTTTAATATTGTTGTTTTTTTAACCATCTGAAATCTTCAAATAATATATTTGGCTTTGATATGTTATGTAGGAAGAGTTCAATAACTTTTTAATACTTGTGTTTGGCACATTAAAAAAACCTTATAATTTGGAAACTCCAAGTTTTTTCAATAATTTTCTTTTATCAATAAAATATTTGTGGTGCATACTAATATTAAAGTTCGGTGTTACTTATGGGCACTCAGGGCCTAAATCACTATGGCGGCTTGGCATCCCCCTTTTGTTTATTTTTCATATTATCAAAACTTTAAATTTTATTTAGGTGAAAGGTAACAAAAAAATAAATAAACACTTAATTTGATAATTTTCTTTTACTTTTGTTGGTATTTCTTTGCAATGATATTATTAAGTTTATCATGAAGTATCAAGAAAACAATTTTTTTGGATATAACAATTGCTACTTCAAAGTTTTTTTTAACAATTAAAAAGTAACAAAATAAGAACATGTTTTTTACCTTCATTTAGTTTTTAATACATTTTCCACAAAATTCATAAATAAAATAGATTTTCTTATAAAAATCCAAATGTTAATAAAGTAAACTACCTGATTTCATGAAAAAAACGATTTATATATATATTTTTAAGGATTTTTTGGAACTATGGCAAAAAAAAGAGAAATGCTCTACTCATGAAACCGTGAAATGTTTAATAAGAAATCAATACCGTTGTAACATAACCTGTGATTACTTTTAACAAGTTAATTTATGGATAATACTAGTTTTTCTATGATTATTCCACAGGCAACATAATATTTCAGTTTTATGATTTTTTACCTTTATTAAAAAAATAATCTGTGATTTTATGATAACGTAAGTTCAAGCATGAAACGAACAATATTCTAATTATTATATTTGCTTGAAAAACCATCTGTGATTACGTGGGTTAAATTAGTTGCCTGTGATTATTCCAAATAATTAATGGTAATGTAAGGTTCAATCAATGTGATTTGTTGGAAACGTATTTGCGATTTTTTAAGCTCTATAGTGTTAGTGATACATAGTTATAGTTTTCTGTGATTACTCCTTATGTAAACTTAACTAATCTGTGAAATGTAATTGTATTGTAATGTACGGTTTAATCCACGTGGTTTATTGGAAATATATCTGTGATTTTTTTAAGCCTTTTGAGCTATGCAGCGACATATTTTGTTGATTTGTTCGATTAGCGACCTACTATACATATATCGTGAATATAGATTAGGTACGTTATTGTTGATTTGTTTATTTTATTAAAGATTTACTGAATTTGTGCAGTATTTTTTTTATCCATTTTCACGTGGAATCATGGTCACCCCATAAGTTGTAATGTATGATATTTTAGATCCGATTTATTTTTTAAAGTACTAATACATCAGAATCGCAATTTATTTGGAACGAATGTACTCCTATACATAATTCAGAAAAACGAATTTTGTACACAAACATGTCATATTTAAAAAGATATAGGCAACTATAGAGGGCCGTGCTGAATGAACTAAAATTGGTTTATTTTTCAAATTTAGCAAGTTGTATGAGAAACCAATGCGTTACATATGTTACTTGCCAAACATCAATTATTTTTTAATAGTTTTTGGCTAAGATTGTTTTGTCTTTTTTAGATATTTTCTTATATTTTTTTTTCCAGCACGGCCCCCTATCCGCATCTATATATTATTTGTTATTACGAATTCACAATATCTGTTGCGGTACATATAACGTGTTAATAGAGTACATTGCTTGAGTTTAAGAAACTTTTCAATACGCTATATATTTTTCAAGTTACACGGGGGCCGTGCTGAAAACGTTTGGCTGGCACGGCCCCCTTTTTTTGCAAATATCTTCAAAAGTACAGAGGTACATTGAAAAAGAAACAGGTACATATACTCCTAGAGGCGAGTACATTGCATTAGTGCACACATAAAACGCAATTTCTGGGGGGCCGTGCGGGGCAAACGTACATAAATATTCAGCTTGGAATGTTTCGCATTAATAATTTATTATTGCTTATTCCCTTATTATTTGCCTTCTAAAATGCTGTCGTCTAGAAAACGAGCAACGAAAAAGCAACAGGAGCTTCTCGTAGAGCGGCTCCACAATAATCCGCTAATGGCCCCGAGGTAAGAAATACAACTAAAGTCTGAACTTATCATTATAGTAAGTAACAAGTGAATAAACAACGAAAGAAAATTTGAGAGCATCAATATTAATTATCAGTTTATTGTTGTGTGTGTTAATAGGTATAATTCAGGTCTACTACGAGCGTCTTATTTTTTTTTAGAAAATCAAGCTGATGCCGAAGTTGTAGACTTTTAGACCAACGTCAGTAGCGAGCTGAACCAACTGGGCTGCAGCAGGACTGTAGAGCAGTGGCAACATGTAAGTGGTTTATGTTAGAAAAAATTACAATTGGATTGCATAATTTGCATTGTGTTCTTATCTAATTTAATTTCAACAGATTTGGAATGTGTGGGTGGCCAAAATAAAAAACAAGGCGAGAAAAGCACGAGACTCCACCAGGGCCACAGGTGGAGGACCGGCAGGAGCAGATCTCAATGATATTGAGAATAAAATTCTTGATATCATTGGGTCTGCTTCTGTATATGGTTTTGCCTCTTTGGAAATGGTAATTTATTTACCATAATTAGTACCATTAGTATTCATGGTATTTTTATGGCTGAAGGGCAATTTTTATTAAATACATTACTAAGACTGTTAATATTAATCTTACTTATTATTAATCCTTCCAGCACCGATAAATAAGACAATTAGTTATCTATTTTATTAGAGCACTGGTGCTCACGTGATACTCAATGAATTAACTGTTTTTTATTAATTTCAGGGAATACCTCCCTCGTCCCCATTGCCCACGTCGCCTGCCCAAAGTGTGTCGCCCTCTCTACAGCCTGTACTCGAAGAGCAGCCTGTGGTAACCGACAGCGGGACTCCTGCAGTACCACTGCGGCACGCAGGCGGTCGAGTTACCCGTCGTCGAAGACTGCCGAGGACTCCCCGTCCGCCAGTGCACCACAATTTGGTACAAGCACTTAATGAGAATAGCCGGTTAAATCAAAATCAAAAGTCATTTATTCAAATTAGGCTGAGAATCAGCACTTTTTGAACGTCAAAATTACAAAAGACAGTCCCCCAAAAACGCCCACCCTTCACCACTTCCTAGTGCTATCGCTGGGAAGAAGAAGTGGCGCAACAAACTCCCCAGCAGCACAGCTGTCTGTTCAATTAAAAAGAAAATACTTGATTGTATACAATACTGGGTACCTATGTTCGGTAATAAACATTACAAAACAGAACATAAAATTAAATTATTTGCCATAATATGTCAGCTAGCCACGCCAATATACCAACAAATATAATAAAAACTATACGTACTCAAGCTAAAAAAAATAATTACTTAAAATGTAAATAAAAAAGATTTAAAATAAAAGCCTCCAGGCATAAAGGGCGTGACAGCTTACATATTTATGCATTGCTGGTTTCTGTTCACATAGCACAAAGATAAAGTAAGACCATCGAAGTAAAATAAGTTCATAACAATAACCTGTCAGTAAGCTAATTCTGGAGAAAGAACATAAACATTGTCTTGCGTTAAACTAGGGTGACCAACTATTCTTATCGTCTAAGTAGTCGTTGATGGAATAGTATGCCTTTGAACAAAGGTTGGATTTTAGTTGAGCTTTAAACGCATTAAAAGGCAAGTCTAGAAAAGAAGAGGGTATCTTGTTATAAAAGGTTATACCAAGCCCAACAAATGAGTTATGAACCTTATGAAGCCGGTGAAAGGGGGCACGTAGTTTGTCCTTATTTCTAGTGTTAACACTGTGAATATCACTATTTTTCGTGTACAAGTGTAAATTTTGCCTAATATATAAAATGTTGGCAAGGATGAATTGTGATGCAACCGTGAGAATACCAATATCTTTAAAGAAATCTCTTAGAGAAACTCTGGCACCTAGTTGGTAAATTGCTCGAACAGCTCGCTTTTGAAGGATAAATATATTTTGTATATCAGCTGCTTTGCCCCACAGCAGAATACCGTAGGACATAACACTTTGAAAATAACTAAAATAGACTAAACGAGCTGTATCAACGTCAGTGTATTGTCTTACTTTCCTGACGGCGTAGGCAGCCGAACTGAGCCTTCCTGCTAGACTTGATATATGAGGTCCCCACTGAAGTTTGGCATCTACTGTTAGTCCTAGAAAAATTGCCGAGCCTACAGTTTCAAGCACCTCTTTATCTAAGACGATGTCGGGTCCTAGGTTTCTAACATTCGGTAGGGCGAACTTTACACATTTGGTTTTCTTGGCATTGAGAACTAGGTTATTTGACGTAAACCAATCTGTAACTATTGAGAGTGCACTGTTTACGTCGTCAAAATCTTGTCTATTCCTGTCTACTTTAAAAATAAGAGAGGTATCATCTGCAAACTGTACAACGTCACAGATGCCCTCCAAATGGAATGGTAAATCATTGATATAAACTAAGAACAAGAACGGACCCAGTATTGAGCCTTGCGGAACACCTAACTGAACTCGTAGCCCGGAAGATTTAACACCATTAACATCTACACATTGGACCCTATTATGTAAATAAGAAATGATTACGTTGAGAGTTTCGTTTTGAACACCGTAATGACGTAACTTACGCAAAAGCGTGTCATGGTGCACGCAATCAAAGGCTTTGGAGAGATCACAGAAAACTCCAATAGCATTTTGTGATTTCTCCCATGCGTCAAATATGTGTCTCAACAGTGCAACACCCGCATCTGTAGTTGAACGACCTTTTGTAAAGCCATATTGCTCATTATGGAGGAGGCTATTTAAATTAAAATGTCTTAGCAACTGCTTGAGTATTAACTTTTCAAATATTTTAATAAATGCAGGTAAGATAGAATTAGGCCTGAAATTGCCAACGTCATTCTTATTACCTGATTTAAATAATGGTATGACTTTACTACTCTTCATGAGGTCAGGAAAAGTTCCTAAATCAACACATTTATTAAATGTAACAGCTAGATAGGGGGCTACGATGTCTATTATATTGCTTATAAGTTTAGTGGAGATGCCCCAATAATCACCGGTGTTTTTAGACTTAAGTGTATTAAAAACATTAACTACATCACGTGGGGTTACATGTTCGAAACTAAATAAAGGACTACATTTAGGTACACTACTCTGCCCTCGTAACAGCAAATGCAGTAATCGACATTTTTTCGATTTTCCGTTTTTGTCAAAAATTACATAGGGAGACTTCAAGCTATAAGTAGTTTTTTTTTTTTTTTTTTCTATAGCTGGAACATGGTGAAATAATAAGAAAAAATGCAGCATTTTGTGTGAAATAATCTGATATTGTTAGCATGAATGCAGCAATGATCATAATATGATCGTGATTACTGCATTTCAATCTGGTATATTATACCAGATTGAAATGCAGTAATCACGTATTTAGTACCAAGTTAGAATGCAGTATTCACCTAAGTACTAGTAAGAAACGCAGTAGGTACTCGCATTTTGGCTGCGTTTTAATTTTGTAAATTCGTATATTTGTTTATTACTATGTTTTCTAAGGTGAAATGCAGTAATGGCTTACACTGCGATTGACCCTAGTATCATGAAATAAAATAGTTGAAATATGATGTGTTGTTATAGCGCATACTGCGTTTTACATTAGTGCCGCAGTCTGTGATCGTCACTCGCGGTCGTGAGACGTGTTCCGGCCGCACGCGGCTTTCGGCTCGTGTTTTGTTGTTCATGAGCCGTGAGCTATTTGGTAAGTTGATAATTATTTTATTAAATTTATTCCAATTTTTATTTTAAGACGTCACAAGTCTGTATTGATTATTTCTTTGAAGATAATTGTTTCAAATACCTACGTAAAGTCGAATCATTTTAAAATGGCCTTGGCGCCAATTCCCTTGTTCACAAACTAAACTAAATTTAAGTTCAGTGCATCTTTTTCTTTCCATTTCATTAAGAAAAGGACAGAAGATAAATATTAGTTTAGTCCTGTCAAATTAGTCAGCGTCTGACGTAAATTGATGTATTTTAAGTCGCCATGTTTTTAATCACGTCTAAACTGTCTATGGAGTATCTTAATTTGACAGGACTAAACTAATATTTTATCTTCTGTCCTTTTCTTAATGAAATAGAGAGAAAAGGATGCACTGAACTTAAATTTAGTTTAGTTTGTGTACAAGGGAATCGGCGCCAATGTTTCATGAACTATTTTTGATGTGATTTTACGGAATTCTTGACTACAAAAAAGTATAGAAGATCGTATTGTTTGTATTTAATGAAATTTGTTTTCACTGTTTTTCTGTGATTGCGTAGGTACCTATAATTTATTTTGTATATTTTGAATGCAGGTAAAATGTCTTCAAATAATTTACGCGGTCGAAGATTAGTCGATATGGTAGTAAAAACCGAAGAAAATACTATAATAGAGAAGAAAGAGACAGAGTTAGAACCATGTACACTTGTGGAAACTGTAACCGTGGAAATAGAACCCTTTTGTGATATTCATGATTTTGGTAGTCATTGGGCGCATCCATTTGATTACAACTGCTATAATCACATTTTACAACCGTCAGTTGAATATGATTTTTCGTTATACTTGCCGGTTGCTCAATTGGAAGAAAAAATTAAAATTTTAAATGATTATTATTATGAAGATACAAGCATTAGCATAATATGTAATGAAACAATGCCAAACTCACTTATGGGCACCCCGGCTGCAGAAAAGTCACCATTAGAAGACCAAAATCACGATTGTATTTTACAAAAAACGATTGATGACGGCGATGTTGATATTTTAACACCACCCGCCGCTGAATTTGATTCCTCGTTAAACTTGCCGCTAGCAGCTGAATTTGATGAGCCGATTGATATTTTAAATTATTCCTATTCAAAAGACGACAGTTTCAGCTTATTTTGTAATGAAGGAATCACAAGGTCACGTATAGTCACTCCAAAGGCTGTAGAAAACTCGCCAACTACAGAGAGAGAAAAGGAAATGGAAGTTGTTAACAATAGAGACCAGACCAGAGAAGAAGTTATGCAAGAAAGTATGATTGAAGATCATAACAATAGAGACCAGACCAGAGAAGAAGTTATGCAAGAAAGTATGATTGTTAGTGATGCTCCAAAGGGCCGAACAAAAACAGGCAATCCAAGGGTTAGAAATCGCTATCAAGAATCTTTAAAAATGGGAAAAGAAGCAAAGAAACGCACTAAATTAGAAAAATTTTGTGTTAAACAAGCATGTCCTCCATCCTGCAAAAAAAATGTTCAGAAATATTTTCAGAATTAGAACGTTTGGAGATCAACAAGATTTTCTGGGAGCTTAGTTACGAGGGACAGGGTTACTTAATTCAATCATTAGTCAAGAAGCTAGCAATTAACCGGCGCATACAAGGGAGTACCTTATCACGTAATAATACTTATAAATACTACTTTGAAAAAGACAATCAAAAGATAGAAATCTGCAAAATATTTTTTTTAACGACATTAGGTTATCACCAAAAAAATGATCGCCGAATTTTGGACGCTTTAAAGAAACCACTTAATGCACAAACTGACAAACGAGGTAAACGAGAGCACAAAGAGAAAATAGATAGAAATATACTACGGGATCATATTGAAAGTTTCAGACCAGCAATTGCACATTATAGAAGAAATCACGCGCCTAAGAGACGATACCTACCTAGTGATCTAAACGCAACCTATATGTTTAACGATTTTAAAGAAAAATACCCTGAAATAAAAACCTCTTACGAACTATATAGACAGTTTTTAAAAAAAAGACATGAACATTTCGTTTGCTCATTTGGGAAACGAGGAATGTGAAGAGTGTGAAGGCTATAAATTACATCAGCCCACGTGCAGAGAACCAGCATCTTGTGATGTATGTAGTTGCCATAACACACACCAAGAACGATACAAAAAAGCCCGAAAGTTGTATCAAGAAGATGTTGATTTATCAGCTGCTGATCCCAGAAAAATATTTTATTCTGCCGATTTACAGAAAGTTATTATGCTGCCAAGGATCGACATGTTTAAAGCCGTAATTTTTTGTCCAAGAATTATAGCATTTAATGAGAGTTTCGTGCCTTTAGGGCCTACTAAGGCTCCCTCTCTACAGCCCTTCGCCGCAGTATGGCATGAAGCTACCTCGGGCAGAAAACAAGAGGATATTATCAGTACTTATAAAGCGTTTTTTCTCAGCAAACGTGACTGCACCGATATAGTGGTGTGGACAGATAATTGTTCAAGCCAGAATAAGAATTGGGCTTTTTTTACATTTATTGTTCAAATTGTAAACGGTTCTGAAATATGTGCCGAAACTATTTCAATAAAATATTTAGAACCAGGCCACACTTTAATGTCGGCTGACAACTTTCACCACCAAGTAGAAAACCAATTACAAAAAGCAGGAAAGGTGTATGATTTTGCTGATTACATTGATTGTGTGCAGTTAGCAAATTCAGGGAAAGTCACAGTAAAACCTATGGAAGTTTCGGACTTCTGCAAATATATAGATCATTCATCTCAACATAGACTTAAAAAGAGCACAAACAGAGTATATTTAAAAGACATTGTGATTGTGGAGGTACACAGAAATAAAAGTAACTTGTTTGTGAAGACACAGTATGATGGAATGATTCACGAAATTGAGTTCCTAAAAGTTAAATACTTAAAGTCATCAATTCCTGATCCCATTATAAACATTCTTCCAAGGGGTATAACAGAAGCAAGAAAATCTGCTATTCTTTCTACACTGTCCAAAATAATACCACAAAACAGATTACCGTTTTGGCACAACCTCCACATCAATGATTCTTCGACTGATCTTGTGAATAGTTTAGAGGTAGAAGACTGTGATGAAACATGAAAGGCTGTGAGATTTAAGTTTAATTAAGTACTACTAAAAGACTGTTACAGTGCCATTATTAATTAATATATTTTTAGTTTCCTATGGAAGCAGTGTTCCGTTTAGATAAATATTTTTTAGTTTCCTTCGGAAGCAGTGTTCCGTTTATATAATTTTAGTTAAGTACCGTACTTAGTACAATATATTTTATTACTCTATGTGCCAACAGACTGTTTAAATGATAAAATAAAAAGATTTTTATAATTAATCATGTTTTTCCTTTTTTATTAAATGATTAACAACTCATTTTTACACTGCATTATGGCTTTTATTCTACAAATATTCAGTAATTAACTTTGCTAGTGCATAATGCAGTCAATGTGTTTCCTTGATAAAAATGCAGTAACAAACACGTGTACTGCATTTCACTATACTTCTTTGGTTTATTACAAATAGAGACACAAGGTTTAAGTGCAGTATTCAGGTTTCTAAAGACCTACATAAGAAAAATTAACATTAAAACTAAACTAAACAATACTTTGTATTTTTATGTACATTTTCCGTAACAAAACATTTATGAGTTTCATATCAGTTAAAGTAGAGATTTAATAAAAACACTTAAACGCGTTTTTCTCGAACCCGCCATTTTGCAAGTACTGCATTTGCTGTTACGAGGGCAGTACCTACTGTGCAAAAGGTTTTCAGCTTTAGACGAGGACGAATTTAAGGAGCGAGTCGTAGTTATCGGTATGTTGGCAAAAAACTCATTAAATGCCTCAGCTACGTCAGCTGCTTTATTAACTAATTTGTTGTCGACCATAATCTCAAGTAGTTTTTCTTGTTTAACCGATTTACCCGTTTCATTATTAATAATTTTCCAAGTGGTTTTTACTTTATTGGTAGAATTTTTGATTGTATCGCCTAAAAATTTTGATTTAGCAAATGCACTAATCTTTTTGAATAATTTTTGACATACTCTAGGAAAGGATACTCCTTTCCTAGAGTATGTCAAAAATTATTCAAACCTGTATTTTTTCAAACCATATAACTCGTATCGTCTCGCTCTACTTTTATAAATACCTGGAGTAGCCCATTGGTTAAAGCCAACAGAGGATCCATTAATGTTAATAGTTTTGGTCTTGAAAGTGGATTGGTATTCTTTTTGCACAACATCAAAAAGGGCACCATAAATTTCATTAGGATTCTCGTATTCTACTATAGATGTGTAATTCTATGAGCTATATTATTTTTAAACATTTTGCAACGACTGGCTGTATAAGGCCTGCATTCAAGTTTATGTGGCTTTTTATGTAATGGCATGGGGAAGCTAGCTAATAAACCACAGTGGTCGGACGTTAAGTCAGTTAACACTAATTTATTTTTGGCATCACAATCACTAAATATATTATCAAGACAAGTTGACGAAGAAGCTGTGATCCTAGTTGTTATAGAATGTGCAATCCTACTATAATATTATAAACGTGAAAGTTTGTATGGATGTATGGATGTTTGTTACTCTTTCACGCAAAAACTACTGAACGGATTTGGATGAAATTTGGCACACATATGGTTTATAACCAGGATTAACATATACGATACTTTTTATCCCGATATTCCCACGGGATCGAAACTTATGCGGGTGAAACCGCGGGGCGCAGCTAGTTATATAATAAGTTGAACGCACCCTGATTTTGACAGGACTAGCTATTTTGGAATGCAGCCTATGTAATCTGTGGTAACTTTCAGATCTAATTAAATGGTTGAAAAGAACAGTTTGTTTTTATTAAGAACCTGCGGAATCTCCATGCATCAGGGGAATCCAAAGGAAATACCACAAAGTGGCGACCGTGAGATTACGAAAAACAGCTGTAAAAGATGGATCTCGAGAAATTGAAGCGTGAACGCGAACAAATACGGCGTGTCTTTAATCGTCACGAGGCAACCGCAGAATCACAGGTAGACCTTGAATTTCTAATAGAAAAGATGGATAAGCTAGCATTACTAGACAAATCAATACAAGATGAGTTGCTAAGCTCCCAAACATTCGATCAGACAGGTTATGAAAAAGAATGTGACGAATGCGACCTATTGCGATGCAAGTGGCTAAAAGTAAAGACACGGCTGCGGGACATGAATAGATCGGATGATTTTATGAAACAGGAGACTGGAATTAAAAGACATAATCTCAACCTACCCAAATTAGAGATTCGCAAATTCGATGACAACCCCAAGTCGTGGCTGGCATTTTGGGGTCAGTTCAAGAAAATACATGAAGAGAAAAATATGGATGCGGAAACCAAATTTCAGTACTTAACACAAGCAATGACCCAGGACAGCAAAGCAAGAATCTTGGTAGAAAGTTATCCGCCCACAGAAGAAAATTATCCAAAGGTTATCCAGACGCTTAAAGAACGATTTGCCAAGGATGAAACACTTATTAAAATCTATGTACGGGAGCTGCTGAAGTTGGTGAACTGCAGAGATCAACTGTTACTGGACGTGCTTTATGATAGGATTGTTACAAATTTGCAAATATTAGAATCATTAGGAATTGTTAAAGAAAAATATGAATGTATTTTGCTTCCAATGATAGAATCGGCATTACCAGAGAGCACATTACTATTGTGGAGTAAAGTCCCTTATAAAGGGGAAAAATCAAGACTCGGTAACCTTTTGAATTTTTTGCAGACAGAAGTTGAGGCTGAAAGGAGAGTGCAAATAGCAAAAACTGAATTTATAGATAGTTCTAAAGCAGCAGTTTCAACAGCAGCATGCTTGGTGTCGGAGACAAAACAGGTAAAGGAGAAGTCCATCGTTAGTCAACCTGGAAAAGAAGGTAAGGAACATTGTTATTTCTGTGAAAAGTCTCATAATACCTTTGAATGTGGTAAAGCTAATACTTTTACTCTAGAAGAAAAGAAAGATGCAATTAAGAAGAAAGGGGGGTGTTATGTATGCCTAAAAAGAGGACACCTCGCCAAACATTGCAAAGTTTTTGTGAAATGTATGTGTTGTAGTAGACGACATTTAATGATCTTGTGCCCCACACTTCATGAGCAACCCAAGACAGAAACAGTCAGCAACTTTTCTAGTAATAATACAACAACCTTGTTACAAACCTTGATTGTTAAAGTTACGGGTGGCAAACACACAAAGAAAGTGAGAGCATTACTGGACTCCGGCTCACAGCGCACATATTTGAGGACTGCACTAGCTCATGAACTAGGATTAAAGGTAACAGGAAGTGAGAGCCTTAGCCACTCACTATTCGGTGGTGTCAAGAAGGCTACACAAACACATAGAGTGTTCGAATTTCAAGTGAGTAACCTCAATGACACATACATAACTACAATGAAAGGACTTGAACAAAACATACTTTGCGGCAATTTGCCTAAGGTTCAAGATTCAAACCTAATAAAGAATCTACAAAAACACCAGATCCACTTAACAGATGCTAAAAATAGTGTGGCCGCTATAAAGGACATAGACTTACTCATAGGTTCAGACTACCTAGGCTCCATCTTAGATAACAGCCTTGTGCATGTTACGGAAAAACTTGTGGCTGTTAAAACAAAGCTTGGGTGGACACTGCAAGGGCCTATTGATTTGTCTCATGGAGTATGTAATAAGGTGGTCCACACAAATTTTGTGACAGCTATACCGGAAATGGATAATTCATTAGAGTTTTTGTGGAATATTGAAACTTTAGGTATCAAAGATCCTTGTAATAGGGAAGTAAATGATACTGTTTTGGAAATTTCAGTAAATGATAGTGGACAATATGAGGTGCCATTGCTGTGGAAGAATGGATACCCAGAGATTGAATCTAACTGCGAAGCAGCAAGAAGACGTTTGGACAGTACTACAAAGAAATTATCTTCTACAGGAAAGCTTGAAGACTACCACCAAATATTTAAAGAATGGGAAAAGGAAGGCATCATAGAAAGAGTAAAAGAAGATAACAGTAACAACGGACATTACTTACCTCATCACGCAGTAATTAAGTTGGAAAGTACAACAACAAAAATAAGACCAGTCTTCGATGCTTCTTCCAAAGATAAGAATGGATTGTCATTGAACATGTGCATTGAGAAAGGCGTAAACCTTATAGAAGTTATCCCGAAACTTATAATGATGTTTAGAGCTGGTACCTATGGAGTTATATCCGATATAAGAAAGGCATTCCTACAGATTTCAGTGGCACCAGAGGATCGTAAGTACTTGAAATTATTATGGTGGAATGATCCCAAGGCAAAAGATGAAGTACTTACATATCAACATGCCCGAGTACCATTTGGTGTTGCATGCAGTCCCTTCCTTCTGGCGAAAACAATCAACCACCATCTGGAACAGCATACTCACATTTACCCAGAAACAGCTGCAAGACTAAAAGAGTGCTTCTACGTGGACAACTGTGTAACCAGCTTCGACACAAAACCAGAAGTCAAGAAATTCATTAAAGAAGCTACAGAACTTATGAATAAAGGTAAATTCGATTTAAGAGGCTGGATGATGAATTCAATGCAAGAAGAAGAATCACTCTCAGTATTAGGAGTACAGTGGGATAGAAAAAGAGATAACTTGTGTTGCAATTTAAACATGAAAAGAGTACCTGAAAAGATTACAAAGAGAGATTTATTATCAATTGCACAGCAGATATTCGATCCCATAGGTTTCCTGTGCCCAGTTACACTAATCCCAAAGCTTATCATACAGAAAGCATGGTTATTAAAGACAGGATGGGATGAAACTATTCCTGAGGAGCTAGAGAAAGAATATAAGGATTGGACACGTACCATCGACTGTCTCCAAGAGTGCACAATACCAAGGCGCCTTACAGAATTTCCACTAGACAACTGCAAAACAACAGTGCATGTTTTCTGTGACGCTAGCAAAGATGCATATTCAGGCTGTGTATTTCTACGAACAGAACATGAAGAACAGGTAACTGTACGACTTATAATAGCTAAAAGTAGAGTTGCACCCATCAAAAGGCAAATGACACTACCAAGACTAGAGCTGATGGGGGCAGTCATAGCTTCTAGATTATACAAAGAAGTCGTAACATCAGGTCTGCTCGCGATAAGCAAGAACCACAGAGTGTATTGCTGGACAGATTCTGCGGTAGTGCTGGCGTGGATACAAAGACAAGATACCTGGAAAACATTTGTGACAAACAGGGTAAAAGAAATCTGCGCTATCACAGATAGAAATAACTGGAATCACTTACCTGGTATTCATAATCCTGCAGACTTACCTTCACGCGGCTGCAACCCTAAGATTCTACTGGATACACAATGGTGGACAGGTCCTCAATGGTTGTACCTGAAAGAAGAAAACTGGCCAAAGTCTATCATTAGTAGTATTAATAGAAAATACGAAGAAATCATTAGTGGTGAACAGAATAAAAGCATAGCAGTCAATGGGGAGATAACTACAGACAACTTCAGCAATAGCTTATTGTATTTTAGTCAATATAGCAAGATAATAAGGCTTGTTGCTAGAATACTAAGACTGTGTCCTAGAACTAGGGAAAAATATACTATAAACTCTGCATATATAGGTTTTGAAGAATACAAGCATGCTGAAGAAAGATTATTTAAACTAATACAAAAAGAAAGCTTTACAGACAAGAATAATATAGATAAGAAGCTTATAACTACAGAAGAAGAGGGAATGATAAAAGTGAAAACTAGACTAGAATACAGTGGAGAAGAAAAAGATTTCATACACCCAATTTTACTACCAGGAAATAACGAGATAATACAGAGAATGGTTCAAGAAACACATAGAAAGATGAATCACGCTGGGACACAGACCTTGATGACTACATTAAGGAATTCATTTTGGATTACTGGTGTTAGAAAGCTAGTAAAGAATACAGTGTCAAAATGTATTACCTGCAAGAAAGACAAAGCTAAACATTATGTGGTTCCCGAACCACCTCTACCAGCAGACCGCATCAAAACGACAGCAGCTTTTGAAGTGACTGGTATAGATCTGGCAGGGCCATTATTCCTAAAAAATAATGAAAAATGTTGGATCGTCCTTTTTACCTGTGCTGTTTATAGAGCAATACATCTGGAACTCGTAGAATCATTATCCACAAATGGCTTTCTCATGGCTCTAAGGCGTTTTATAGCAAGGCGTGGCCGTCCGAGGACTATTTATACAGATAATGGAACAAATTTTGTTGGTTCTGCTAACCTGCTTCAAGAAGTAAACTGGCAGGAAGTTGAAGAAGCCACCAACTCTTATAAGATCCTATGGAAGTTCTCCGTGCCAGCAGCTCCGTGGTGGGGAGGATGGTGGGAACGGCTGATTCGAGTAGTAAAAGAAATGCTGCGCAGAATTCTAGGTAAAGCATCAGTGGACTGGATAGAACTTTCGACTATTTTATGTGACTGTGAAATAGTGATTAACAGCAGACCCCTTACATACGTGGAAATGGGAGAGGTTCAACCACTGACACCGTTATTGTTTTTACAGAACTTACCTACTGGAGAGACACCTGATCTTGACCAGATAGATGAGAAAAACATACAGGTTCGTTATCGTTACCTACAACAACTAAGACTACAATTTAGAACAAGATTCAAAAGCGAGTACCTATCTCTACTTATAAGCAAGGGAAAGCAACATAGAAAAGAACCTAAAATAGGAGAATTAGTTTTAATAGAGACAGAAGGGAAAAGACTATACTGGCCTGTAGGTATAATCCAGGAGACTTACACAGGAAAGGATGGTTTTACACGAGTAGCAAGAGTTCACACTGCCTCAGGAGTAAAGGTAAGACCCTACCAAAGATTATACCCTCTGGAACTCTCTATCTCCCAAGACTGGCTAGACAGTATCCCTGCATCCAGCACTGCTCACACACACCATTCACCGGAGCAGCCAGGTAATTCCCAGAGCTCAATCACACCTGTGCCTCTAGGCGCAACCACCAGGTTAGGACGTACAATAAAACTACCACTTAGATTTATGGAATAACTTTATTATTTTTTTCACAGGGCTTTATTCTGAATGGTATGATGCTCTCTGGTATGCTGTGTACTGATTACTAAATGTAAAGTTTGTTGATTGTTACAATAGGTACATTTCGATCTCTAGGACTGACTCTTTGAAAGTTATATTAAACTCTCAGTAATGTTATTTTAGTAACACTAAACTCCGTACCTATTTAAAGTAATATGTTTGTGATGTTAGATGCAATCTTATAGTAAGTATGTAACGAGTGTAACTTTGTAAACTAAGTATGTACTTTCGACTTTTTATTCTGTCCCGGGAGTGTGTTATAGAATGTGCAATTATATAATAAGTTGAACGCACCCTGATTTTGACAGGACTAGCTATTTTGGAATGCAGCCTATGTAATCTGTGGTAACTTTCAGATCGAATTAAATGGTTGAAAAGAACAGTTTGTTTTTATTAAGAACCTGCGGAATCTCCATGCATCAGGGGAATCCAAAAGAAATACCACACTAGTTGGTTCAAAAAACAAGTTAATTAAATTATAAGACCTCAAAAGATTGAGAAGTCTAATACTTAATGGAGTAACATCTAAAATATTAATATTGAAATCTCCACATAAAATAATACTTTTGTTATTTGATTTCAACCTGTTGAGAGAATCCTCCATTACCGATTCGAAACTAATAAAATCCCCAGAGGGGGGTCGATAGACGCAAATTATAACATATCGCTCAAGTTCAACACAAGACAACTCTATAGTGCGCTCGATTGAAAGATTAACTAAATCTAAACGTTGTTTACATTTCAACTTGTTTGAAACAAGAACTAAAGCCACCGCGAATAGCACTTTTTCTCACAAATGCACTCTGTACGGTAAAGTTTTCATCATTTATAAACACTACTTCATGTTCCTTCAGCCAGTGTTCAGTCAAACATAACACCTGAACATCATAGTTCTCCATAAATAAACTTAATTCTAGCTCTTTGCCGGACAGACCCTGCATATTTTGATGTACAACATTCAACATATGTGGCTGACCCGTTGTCGCACCTAATAGTTTAAACTACAAGGCGTATCAAAAGTAGTATTAGTATCAGTACTAACAGTAATCGATGGTACACTACAAGTACCAGTGTCACTGAGTATATTGTATGCTAAAAGATTAGCAATTTGTCTCCTACAACTAGGTGGCAAATACATAGTATTATTTGTCAGTTTGTAATCAGTAATGAATTGATTACAATCAAAATATAAAATAGCATCACTGTGACGCCAAGTCCTATTATAAATGAACATATTTAAATTATAAATATGCTTATTTTGCTCATCAGTTAAATAATGGGAATAAGGCAAGGCACAAAAAATAGATTTACAATAATTATTAGTCTCATTAAGATGCAACATCAAATGGACACATTCAATTATATCCTTTTTTCTTACATTTAAGCTATCCCCATATAATAATATAACAGTTGAACTACGGTTTATTTTTGTCAATTTGATATTACTAATTAATTGGCTAATACTGGCACCGGGTAAACAATAATTAATTACATATTGTTGCGAACACTGATATAACAAGCTACCAAAACCTTGACCAAATTTATCAGAAAAAATATAAGTAGTGTTCATCAAATTATTCATACTATTGCTATCATCACTAATACAGCTACCCACTGGCTGAGCTACTGAGGGTGTGGGTGTAATAAGTTGGGGTCCCTGGGAACAGGTACAGCTAAAAGAGAGGTTATTTGTCAAAGACTCATACCTCTCCGCATTATACCTGACCAGGTCTGCCAACTCATTAGCCTCCTGCATGCGCTTACTCAGGTCTTGTTGAGAAGCCTCATATTTACTAAAGATATCCTTTAGAGCGTATTCCCTAACAAACAACTCATCCTGAAGGTGCCGAGTGTCTGTGTCATACTGTCATACATAGCATTACACAATTCTAATTCACTATTACAGTTTTTTAATTCTTGTATTAAATTTACTTTTTTTTACCTAAGTTTTGTATTTAATTTGTTTACTTTTTGGCATTTTAAAGATTTTTGGGTTTTTTAATTAATCTATTAATTTTAATATATTTTTTTAACTTCTTGTGACTAGTAAACAATTTATTTTTAATCATAGTATCATCAGTTAAATCTATTGTTACAACTGGCTCAACACATATGGGACCCGACCCGCTACCAACCAACTCATCTTAAAGACTGCAGGTGATCGCAGACTCTTCACGGGCTTTGAGAGTTTCCAAAGCAGTTATTGTGTTGTGGGCCTTGCTTAATTCCTGTTCTAGTTCAGATATGCGTCTCAAAGCCAGTTCGTGGGTGTCACTACATTCCTGGAAATTTGATACTAGTTGATGGAGGTGTTGATGCTGGTCAAGTATGTCCATATGCCGTACATGTAGTTCAGTCAGCTGGTTCTTAAGCTCGGTGTTCTTGTCATTAATAAGCTTTATTTCCACCTCACTGTCTTCCCTTTCACAGAGCAGCTGTTTGCATGTAGCTTCAGAAACCTCTAGCTTTGTCAAGGTAGCTCTTCCCAGTTTTGCTTCCATCTCCTTGATTGTAGCACTGCGGGTCATCATGTTTCTCGAAATGTCAGTCACCTGAAATGTGTGAAGTTATGCAGCTAAATAACAGTGTGAGAAAAGATGTTCCAATATTTAGATTAGCAGGAGGTAGAAGGGAAAAATAAAAATAAAACTAAAGTAAGTTAAAAATAAGTACCTAGTGAAATGTTAACAAATGGATTTTAAAATTAGTTGAAGTTATTTGGAATGAGATGGAGATGATAAATAGAAGTGAAGTTACAAGGAATAGGTACTGTTTTTATTATAAAACAAGAAACTTAATTGACAATAACAATTTTATGACACTTAGCAGGTTATTAATAGGAATATGAATAAGCTTTAATGAGCCTATTTTTGTGCAGTAAATTATGTAGTGTTTATTGTCTGGGCGAATGTTTTCGTCGTCGATTTTGCTTCCACTAGTTGGCAAGCAAAAGGAGACATAAACCGTGCCGGTGTGTGATGGACGTAGCTCAGAGACCTGAGCGGTACTTTGTGATGTTCTGTGGTCTGTAATACAAGCACTTAAATAAAACAAAATACTCCCCGGGATCGATGAAAGTTTGAAATCCGTCACCGTTGGTACGTTGAGTTGACAGCCGGTTTTGAATCCTCTATTTTTACGAAGTTTTCGCGACAAAAAACACTTGATAATCACTTTTTGGAATACTTAATACCTAGGTTTAACTATATTACACTAATTTAACGTATCCAAACTCAAACTCAAATCATTTAATTCAACTAAACCAATTACAGGCACTTTTGAATTGTCAAAGGGTCGGTCAGTCAGAAAGATGAAGCTAGTTGCCCATTCCAAAGCGTAGGTACCTATGGAGAAGAACGGGCAAGAAACTCCATGGACACTCTTTTAAATCATAAAATTCTTACAAAATATTTGATTACATCATTCGTGTTGAAATTAACCATGTGAGAACGATGTAGAAAAGACGTGCACGTTAAAAGTGTCCGTTATAGAAAACATAAAAACAATTCAGAAATTAAAAATTACAATAAGCCGTGGCAGCTAAGAGATGACCAGTCCCTACTGACGGCGCCCGTTCACGAACATGACGTATGGATCAGCACCATTCAGCTCAACCATTTTGAAGGGAACTTAATGATCCAACACACACGCCACCACCAGCGAAACATTAGAGTGAGCATGACATACTCTCAGCCGCCAGGGCACATTTAAGTCAATGAAAGACGTACCCAGTAAATGGTAGCTTTATAGAAAGTACATAGTGCTCACACGTGTGCTATGCAGTTATACAATACTAAACAATTGAGTTTATACAATGCAAATATAGTTTTCTTCCAATGTTCCGCAGCTCCAGCAATGTTTCCGAATGCTAATTAGTTTAAGCGCCCCTGTGGAGCTGGACCAGCATTGAGCCAAGCATTTTTGTCAGCGATGTAATCCCCTAACTTATAATATGCTTGGCTACACAGTGTGCGTTTAATACAAGATTTAAATTTCGTTTCATTCAGTTGGAGTTATGTGGGGAGGAATTTTATTGTAACATTTTAAACAGTACCCCATGAAGGTTGAGTCTACTTTAGCCAGTCTGAAACCTGTTTGAACTAATTGGTCCCTATTTCTAGTCCTATAGTTGTGTTTTTCACCTCTTTTGTTGAACAGATTTAAATTTTTTCTTACGTACATGATGTTTTCATAGATGTATTGACAAGGTACCGTCATGATGTTAATATCTTTAAACAGTTCCCTTAAAGAATCGCGCCTGCGGAGGCCATATATTGCTCTGATGGCTCTTTTCTGCAGAATAAAAATGGACTCGATATCTGCAGCCCGTCCCCATACTAAAATACCGTAAGACATGATACTATGAAAGTAACTAAAATAGACTAGCCTCGCGGTATCTACATCAGTAACTTGACGGATTTTTCTTACAGCGTAAGCTGCTGAACTTAGCCTTCCTGCAAGAGATGTTAAATGAGGACCCCATTGCAGCCTTGAGTCGAGCGTGATCCCCAGGAAAACAGTTTTATCGACGAATTCTAGTTTCTCTTTGTTCAATACTATGTCACAATCACTACTTTTAACATTTGGTAAAGCAAATCTTATGCATTTAGTTTTTTTCCCATTTAATACCAAATTATTAGCAGTGAACATAGTTATGAGCTCGAAACTCTCGCAGTTGTAGAATCGCTACGTAGGTTCCGGGTTTATGTAGTAGGTAAACATGTTAGGGTAGTAACTGACTGTACTGCGGTCCGCGCTACGCTCACCAAACGCGACATAATACCGCGCATTGCACGATGGTGGCTTTTAATACAAGATTATGACATTAGTGTTGAGTATAGACCCGGTGAACGTATGAAGCATGTAGACGCGCCAAGTAGACATCCTGTTGATACAATGAACATAAACCGCCTTGAAGTTACTGATTGGTTTTATACGCTGCAATGTCAGGACGAAAAGCTTAGTTCGATTATAAATCAATTAAAAAACAATACAGCTGATTCAGGCATTAAAAATAATTACGAATTAGTAGAAAATCGACTTTACCGAAAATCTTTCAACGGAAATCGACTTGTGGTTCCGAATTCGGCTAGATGGAAAATTGTGCAAATGCACCATGATGACATTGGTCACGTGGGACTAAATCGTAGTTCAGAATTGATTAAAAGCCAATATTGGTTTCCTAAAATGACGCGTTTTATTAAGAAATACGTGACCGCATGTCTTCATTGTGCATATGGCAAGGGTAATTATGGTAAAAAAGAAGGCATGTTGCATCCGATCCCTAAGCCGTCTGATCCGAAGCGCATGGTACACATAGATCACGTGGGGCCATTCTGTAGGACAAGTAAGTACATGCTCGTAATGACTGATGCGTTTTCTAAATTTGTGATAGCTGAACCGACGCGTACTGTAAATTCGATTGAGACCATTCGTGCACTGAAACAGATATTCAGTTTATTCGGATACCCGAATCACGTGATGACAGATCACGGCAAAGCTTTTACGAGTAGGTACTTTAAAAAGTTTTCAGTAGATAAGCAGTTTAGGCATACGTTAAACGCTATTGCTTGCCCCCGCGCTAATGGCAAGGTTGAGCGTACTAATCGTACAATTTTAGATGCGTTACGGGCAACTGATCCTAGTGAAGCTTCCAGTAATTGGGCCAACTCTATACCTGACATTATTTGGGGCATAAACAATACAATTAACGACAGTATCGGTTATAAGCCTTATGATTTAATGTTTGCCCGCTCTGGTAGGTCAATATGTGACGTTTCTGTTCCTGGTTGCGAAGCAAAATCTGTTGAGGCACGAAGTAAGAAAGCTACAGCTAGGTTAGAACAAGCAAGCGCCAAAATGAAGCACAACTTTGATAAAAAACGAAAAAGTGCTCATATTTATAAGAAAGGGGATTTTGTATTATGGAGACAGGCTCCAACTAGTAGCGCCGCGAAGATAAATACCAAATTAGACGATTTGTTCTCGGGCCCCTATGTAGTAACTAAAGTAGTTGGTAATGATCGGTATCGAAATAGAAGCATAAAGGGCTTACGAGGTTACAAAAACTTTACTGGGCTAGTATCTGCAGATTCATTAAGGCCGTATAGAAGTATAGCTCCTATGTCCGATAGCGCTAGTAGCTCCGATAAGCCACTTGAAACTGAAGATCTTATTGAGTTATTAGAGAGCTAAATGTTTTGTACGTTCCCCATTGCGGGAGCAATTGTTGCAGGATGGCCGAATGTAACGGACGTGACGTCAGCCACCACGCCTTCCCGCCAGCCCTGCCGCCAAGCCGCCAGAATGACACTCCCCTTCCGCCACCGCCATCAGCCAAAGCCAAAAAAGGGGGGGATAGTGTTATATAAAGCCTTGCCAGCCATTTTTCTATGTTATTTTTTGGTAATAAAAAGTACAACGCTACGCTGCTGGTATTATTATTGAATCTTGTAATATAAATATTTTTTTGTTAGATTTCGTTCGGTGTTCAAAATATAGTATTTTGGCGTACTATATATTTCTTCAACAGTATACAGCGTGTCACGGAAAGGGTATATACATAGCAAAAGCACGGCATCCTTGGATGATATCAAACGATATTGGAAGGGGTTTTTAATCCTATGTCTACATGTTCGGAAGTTATGAGATTTTTTAAATCATTGATACCAGAAACCGAACTATTAAAATTGAAATAAGCACATCACTAGCACTAAGTCAGCTGATCGGTGTCAGCGAACTGTTCGTAAGTAAAAATAAAACTCTTACTCCTGGTAATTCTGAATAAAAGGTTCCGCATGTTTATTTTTTGTTTACAAAATATTATTACTGACTTTTCCTAAACTTTGATTATGTTTGTGAACTAGCTACAATACAATTAATTGGTCTTGGTATCATTTAACGAAATAATATTTAGATACCTGCTTGCATTGTCACGTATCATTTACACACTTGTTGGTTTTTTTACATAGTTGCCCTTTTGTAGAAGATTACTTTGCAGATTATTATTATCTACCTAGTAATCTTTCACCCACCTTACCATCGTACCTACAACATAGTAAATACCTACCTAATTCAAAAACAATATTCCTGTAAATATCCTAGGCTATGTCATTCGAAATGAGAACTTCTATCAAACCGTCAAATGTTGCAATCTTCGCTTAGTGCTAACATAAACAATGCGGACAAGTTAAAAAGTGTCGGCATAATAATTATGTACGGTATGTAATTGATCTTATTTGAAATAAATAAACCTACCGATTCGCTGTTTATGATTGTCACTTGTCAGCACAATACTTTGGGCAAATATGAACTTCAAAGATTGTGAGCCCATAACATAATAATTTTTACACAAATGATACGATCCAGGAGTTGTTTCGTAAAATCGTCAGCTCGTACCATTGAATTGATCATAAAAATCGAATCCTTACGTGCATTCACGAATTAATATTTTGCCAGTATAACTTAGAATAGAAAAAGGAATTTTAGTTAACAATATTTATGTCCAAGTGAACCCAAAACATCATTTCAATTCACCTCTTCGGAACTTATTCTTCTCCTAGTACAAATAAAATCACAGTTCACACATCGGGTTCCGTTCATAATTTTATTTTTAAAATGAGGTTATTTTTTTTAATAATTATGACGAAAACTATTATTAACAAGTTAATAGTTTTTTTTAATTACAAAATAATAGCACGCACGCATAATTTTTTTCTGTAGGACTAACCGAAGAATTATCGGAAGTTCACGGTCTGTCGGTGCTGTTTGAGTGGTACATGGGTTTTATTGGTTTGAGCTTTGAGCACGTTTAGTCTAATAATTCAAATAAAGTCAATAAAAAATGTCGCAAAACTGCATCTAACTGTGGAAAGAAATTAATAAAGTACTAGGAGGGCATGAGTAACAGGAATTGTTATTGCCGAATTGAAAATCGTTTGCTCACAGAACCCTGATTACGTTTACACACACAATGAAGTATCATAATGTGTGTAAACCTACTGGGTTAGGGACTCAGGGTCATAGGGAGAGTGAACCAATTGCCGTCCGTGTAGTTTCAATTAACAAGTCCTGGACCCTGGTAAATACAACTTCTATCGAGATAACGCGGCCGCGGAATGCAAGGGCAACTGAAGGAACAGGGTGGTTTTTAGTCAGTAAGAGTCTAACACTTCCTTCCTCCCCACCCAGGGCGGGAGCCGAGTCATTGATGATTTTCCCATCCCAAAAAAAAATAATGATTTTTCAATTATGAGTTTGAATTACGTAATTAGTTTGCTCTAGTGTATTAGATTTACGGAGTTTAGTTGAAATTATTAATAGGATGTAAAATAATCTTGAATTCTTGAACAACATTTTTTAATAGTAGTGGACAGGACACTAATTGGTAACGCTACCCTGTACCAGGATAGTATCCCAATAGGAGTTTTATTTTGCATTATTGTTGTTTGTTTTGCTCGTCAGTCGTCGTCTGTTCCGTGTCTAGTGCACTCGTTTTTATCTCTGTGATACGCGCATCAGTTCAGTACGACTACATCTAATTGACTTTTTTTTGTTGTGTTTGCAAAATGTTAAGTAATAGCGAATATTACGAAATGATGATGTGTGTTGGAGCAGAAGATGGTAATTTGCGAGCTGCCTGAGAAGTGTACCGTCGCCGTTTTACTGAGGGTAGACCAGATGCTGAGCGTCGGCAGCTGCCATGTTTTAGTCGGATGGCTTGGCCTCCGCGATCCCCAGACCTAACCCCGTTAGACTTCTTTTTGTGGGGGTACATTAAAAATGTAGTGTACGCAGTGCAGTGTGATACAATGGACAAAATGAAAGTGCGGATTGAGGCCGCTTTCCGGACAATAACACCAGACATGCTACGCAATGTTCAGGTGTCCATCAACAAGCGAGCGGCCTTGTGCATACAATACCAAGGTCACCACATCTTTAAAAATGTAAGTCAATTTAAATTAGGCAAAGCTTTAATTAAGATTTTACTGTTTACTCGGTAATAAGTAATAATAAGGGATGAAACTAGTTAACCTACCTAAACTTTGTTTCGATTTTTTACGTAAGTTTTGAATGTCAGTTTTTACGTGCAATTTCTGGCTTGATATTAACGAGTAGTAAACTGTAAATCAATAATTACGCATTATTTTTTACATCACGGTAAAGTAGGTATGGTCCGTATGGTTTAATATTGCGCGCGCGCCGCCGCCGAAAAAGCCGCCAAAGGGATTGTTGCGTCCCTTTGACGGCACGTGCGGCGACATGTTTTATTTCGTCAGTTCGCGCCGACAAAGAACAGCGCCTGCAGTAGGCTACTACGATACTAGGCGCGCAGAATTACGGAAGAGATTTATCGTAATATTGGCAACTGAAATTGAAGTCATTGACCTACGTAGTGCGGTGACACGTTTGTTATGATTTGAATTTAAGAAACCTAAGAAACCGAAAATTTGGTATCAATTTTTAGAGTATTTTATTTTGAGTTGAAACCCTTCCAATATCGTTTGATATCATCCAAAGAAGCCGTGCCCTTGGGATGTGTATACCCTTTCCGTGACACGTTGTATAGTACGCAGACCCGAAAAATAGTACAATCCTACTAATATTATAAATGCGAAAGTTTGTATGTATGGATGTATGGATGTTTGTTACTCTTTCACGCAAAAACTACTGAACAGATTTTGACGAAATTTAGCACACAGATAGTTTATAACCAGGATTAACATATAGGATACTTTTTATCCCGACATTCCCACGGGATCGAAACTTATGCGGGTGAAACCGCGGGGCGCAGCTAGTACTATATATATTATACTACGGTTGGCAACCCTAGGTGTCATTGTCCATTCGAACAACTCCATAGAATTCCTCAATTTTATTTTTTTGTGACGAGTGAGTAGTGTAGCTTTGTGTCCTGTATTTAAATTCAAAACACCGGCTATGACAAGTCTTATACAAATCTCAAAAAAAAAAAAAAACTTTCTGTGCAAAATTGTCGGACCAGGTGAGGATTTGTAAGTCAAATTAGGTAGGTAGTCATGTTTGGCTTTTAGTTAGAGCATGGTACGAAACTTTCAGTCAGCGAATACGACCCGCAGTTTTTGTAACAGCTTAGCTGTTACAAAAACTACGGAACCCTACACTGCGTAAATCGATTACCAAATTATTTAACATGGTCACACACTCACACTTAGACAGATCTAACTGTCATTCTGTCAAATCAATGCATCAATCACATTGTTACGTGCCGTTTGTTTAGCGTCGATTTGAATTTATTACTCCGTATTTACTTCTGTTCGTTACAATTCACAGAGTACATTTTTTACAATTTGAAGCTATCGAGTTGAGCGTTTACGTTCCACCAGTGGATTTGTTTTGAGATATTGGACTCCTGTTTTAGTGACAAGTGAGCACATTGACTCTATTTAGTTTATGTGAGCCTTGGACTCTTGTTTTACTCATGAAAAATGTCTACACCCGCTAGAGGTCGGGTAAACCTCTCTCTCGCCGATGTTTCAATTGCTCCATCGAAGAATTAGATGAAAAAATGCTTATCCTTCTGAGATCCTGGGTAACACCTACAACGGTAAGTTTATAATGTGTCATTTACAAGACTTATACGAACATTTAGGATGCCTGTGTTTGATCAATCAAGGGGTCATCAACTGTCAATCTCTACTATGTAATTCCACTATAACAGAAATTAACGTTTTAAGCAGTGTAAGATGATGTGTGAGAAAATCTAGACCATTGCAATGCACACATGAATAAATGTACTTATCTATTTAGGAATTCACTGATTTATTTTTGTTATCTTTTCAGATATCCTCTGATGACATCCTGTGTGTTGAATGTTTTGTATTATTACAAAACCGGACATCATCAACTACAACTCTATCCCTGTATCCCCTGCTCTTTTATAATATAATATTTTCTTATTTTTAGGTCTTAAAATTGAAACGAGTTTGTCGTGCTTGTTTGGAGGCTGCATCGAGAAGAATACAGAGCCAAGCTGTCGGTGGCGTTAACAGACCCACAGTGGAGTCTGCGCCAGTGATTGATAACATGGACGATAACATCGTAGATGCTGTGATTCCTGTACCACCTCCACTACCACTGCCGGTTCCACCACCTCTGGAACAACAATTATCTCGAACATATTCAAAAATTAATTCAATAGAGTACAAATGGGTTTGGGCAAGTTCCCGACATTGCCTGTTCCTTGGCTGTGCGAACACTGAACGTCTGTTAACCAGGCACTATAAAAGAAGTTTTGTTGTCACATCATAAAGTATATATTCCCATAATATTAGGTCAAAACAATTATCTAGTTAGGGCTAAAATTAAATCGAGACATGTGATTATCAGGATTTATTACACATACTTATTGATAAGTAGAGAGCAACATAGGGCAAATTCTTTAGAGAGTATCATGGCTTAAATATTGATAATTTTAGTATCGGAAAACAGTTAAATTGTTGCGGTAATTAATGTGCTTTCTGAAAATAAGCAAAAAAAACTCAGTTCAATATGAAATAAGATAAAAAAACTGATTTAAAAAAACACAGACACACATGTCACGTTTTTAATGAAAATATGTCACAAAATGCTTGTAACATATTGATATATCACATTGAAGATGTTAAATTTAGGTGTAAGGCTATGTGATAAGTTAAATAAAACACACTATCAAAATAAAGATCTTGTATTTAAAAATACAAATTTACGAAAAGAATGGCTTCCTTACACCATTAAATTAGTTTAAGGCACAATAATAAACAAGAGATCAATCAATAACATAGTAGATGCGCGCGAATAACGACAGTAATGATGGTGATGATGTAACCTTACTTTTGGCTGCATGCTGCGTAGGCAATGTCCCCGCTATAATGTGTCCAACCCTTGTATTTACTATATGTGGTTGACAGCTGCTGCTGCTAGGCTCCTCAGGCGGCAGCAGGCTCTGAAAGAATACATCCGCACCAATCAATACTGCTATTTCAGATGGCGTATGGTACTGCTCATCTGCCAACACAATGTTTGGTGGTATTTTTATTTTAGATGTATCCACCCTAGTATGGAGGAGTTTATATGTTATCTGTTCAACAACCTCATAATTTATTGAGGTTTTATAATTTGATGTCAATGAATGAACATCTACAGGGACAGAGAAACTGGAAAAATGTTTAGAATTTGTGACCATAGGGGTCACAAATTATTGAGATTGAGATGCTCAAATTATTTTGCACAGGTGCCAATTTTAATCGTTTGACAACCTTAGTTGTGATCATGGAGGTCTGTGATGCTGAATCCAGAATAGCCTTCACATGTATTTCATGGTTGTCTTTACCCACAAGTTTGACCCTCACTGTGGGAAGTAAAACTTCATTTAAATTGTTGCCGGACATCAAGGTCACCGGCGATGGTAATGGCTTGTAGTGGATGAGTGAGTTGTGCTGTTTGTTGCACTCATTGCACTTGAAATGATATCGACATCTCTTTTCATGTTGATTTAAACATATTGGACATAGTTTTTTTTCCTGAACAAAATTATAGCGTTGTTTAGCTGGCAAACATCTTTGCAATACGTACATGACTTGTTACCTGACAATGTGGATGCTACATTGACCACTGCCTTCTTTGCCGGAGCTGCAGGCTCAGAGCTCTCTAGAGCCAATGCTCGTTTCTCAAGGAACTCCAAAAATTGCTGGAAGGAAGGTGCTCTCTCGGCATTTCGATCAAACTGGTAGGCGCGCGCAGTGTAGCTATCTAGTTTACGTAATAAAATATACAACACAATGTCATCCCAATCGTCAACTTTGGTACCCAAATTTTTTAATGCAGCTAGCCCTTGTTTTATTTTAGAAACAAAATCACGAATGTTCTGTGGTGTTGATTTTGACAGAACATTGATATCTAACAAGGAATAAATATGATCACTGTTATGTTTGAACCTTGTTGATTGTTTTCATTAGTTGTCAAGTGTAACATTTTGTAATGAGGGTAAAAGGGAATAAAACAGTTTGCTTTCTGATGATCTCGACTTGGTTGTATCGTTTATTGGCGACTATGGAAAATAAGTTCGATTTCGGTGAAAATGACGGCTAATGTGACGAATATAGTGTTTCCCGGACAATTTAACCCAAAGACTGACAAGTGGTGTGATTATAAAGAACAATTACTGTGCGCGCTTGATGCGGCGGGTTGTGACGAAAATAACCTCGACAAGGGACGATCGCTGTTTCTTTCTCAATGCGGCAAAGACACTTTCGCGTTAATTGCATCACTTTTAGTTCCAAAACGTCCTACGGAAGTACAGTCAGGGTCATAGTAAACGACCCACCCCAACACTTAAAGATTATCGCCCGAGCGACGGCAGGCGCGTCACGTGACTCTGGCCCCGAGCAGCTCCCTCCCCTGCCGCCGCACCCATATCTGCCCGAGCATCCACCGATCCACCGATCACATATTATTTGCATGTTTTTAATAATATGGTATTTTTTCGGCTTCTGACCGAACCATATACCAAGAATAACTTTCAAAAAGACACTTTACGTACGGGTGAGGATACGAACCCGCATCATCAGACGCCAGCCGATCATCTAGACCGTGCCTTATACCACTAGGCTATTGGCTCAGTTGTCAATCTCAACGAAAATTCTAACAGCATTACTCCTCTTATCGAACAAGGTTGATAACGGCCTAATCTTCGAGATATTAAGGTTTAAATTTCAACATCCACGTAACTCCTCAATTAACTAAAAGATAAGGTTGAAATTAGCATAGATTTCTTGTTTGGTTGAATAGAATGTGCTTGATTCCGATTATTGCACTACCGTCATTTTACTTCAGAAACTTAACTGCTGTATGAACTGCGAGTTAAGGTTGAATTTAGAATACTTCTTCGCCTTATTTACTAAACTGTGATTGAGGGTATAATTACTTTACAAATCGTTTCGTTTTCGTGCCGATCCGCTTGTGTGTAATATCTTCGTCGTAATATTATCCGATTTATTAAGTTTTTGAACAGTCGATTTTATTAACTGATAGTATGGTGCGATTAACTACTTTTTTCAAGGCGAAAATTGTTGTTCTCTGAGAACAGGAACAAAGCATAAAGAAAATAGCACGAGATATGGGCATAACGGTAAGATTTATTGCACTATTACTTACAAGTTGAATTTTTTTTATGTATTTCTAATATAATCATTTTCATTACAGAGAAAAACAGTTCGTAGATGGATACAAAGGTATCAAGCGACGGGTGATGTGAAATGTGATCGCCAAGGCCCTCGTCCAATTGCTTACACTAATGAATCGGAGCGACACCGTAACATTGTGGAAGTTCACTCGGTGGAACCCTTCAAAACTACGCGTTCAAGTGATGAAACTTTTGGAGTGTCGCTTAGCACTGATGTAGCGTGTGCTGCATGCTTTAATATGGTTTTGGGCACGAAAAGTCCTCTTCAAGAAGTGATAGACAGTGACGGTCATCCTCTTCGTTATTATTAGGGTTTTACTCAGCAGATTCATTGTGTAACTTATCTGATAAAATTTCATTGGAACATGATCAAGTGTTAATAATTCCCAATATTTGTGGGATCATTAGTAGTTAATCAAAAATAAACAACCTTTATTAATATTAATCCAGTTACTCCTGTTTACAAGTAGTCTTTTAATGTGTTAACGATGCACCATCTGAACTCACATATTTTTCTATAATATTGTGTTAAATGGGTTATAAGAAAATGTGATAAAAGAGAAAGATGTATATTGCTATACTGTATAGTTTAGCATGTTGGTTCTTCCTCTGTAATTCACAGGCACGAATGACAACATTTCTTTTTTTTAACAAGGGTTTTTGTCCCATAAGATCATACAGAGTATAAAAAATTATGTTTTCACAACTTTAAAAATACATAGCACGTTATTTTTCTCTATATACTTTTATTTACATTTTATCGAACTAACACTAATATATACTATATACAAGTATATAATACGAAAAAATATATAGAAAAAACTGAAACAACTTTAAATAAATAAATATTGTAGTTATGTTTCTAGAAATATCTATAAACGAACCGTTATACCTCACCCAGGGTATCTATTTTGTGTTTAGTTAATATTCTAAGTAAATAACCCCAATTTAACACAGATAGAAAACTGTATACTCAACAGATTCCATGAAGTCCTAGAAATGTAATTATAGAAATAAATGAATATTGTTTATGCAACATGCCTAGCTTTTCTTACAAACCTTATTCCTAATTTAACATTTGATTTCTTAAATAATAATTAACGAAAATCACATAAAAACCTAAAAAAATAAAAAATAATAATAAATAAATAAATAAAGAACTTAAATTTGGAAAAAATCAAATATCTCATTGGCGGATTTGAACTCGTGACCATCGTATTGCTAAGCCGCAGTCTTAACCACTAGACCAACGTGCCATTCACAATGTACTACAAAAAACTTAAGCGGTTTGATGTCATTAACGGGGGGGTTCCATTTCTCTGGAGCGGAGTGTACCTTTAGTGGACATTTTTAGTGTTTTGGATAAGTTTTATGAACCTGAGGTTAATGAAATTTTGCAAGCGGGAAAATTTTACAAACGTCAACAAGTGCAAGGTGAAAGCGTGCAAGATTTTGTGGCGGCTATAAGTCTGCTTGGTGCAAAATGCAATTTCATGGACTTGAAACGCCAGTTGAGAGACCGACTAGTGCTGGGGGTGCGGGACGATCGCTTGCGACGCGACTTATTGAAAAAGAAAGACTTGACATACGAGGTTGCGTTACAGATGTGTCTGGACTATCAAGTGACGTTCCCTGATTTGTACCCTGCGTGTGTGGTAAGCCAACACGAGTGTGGACACTTCAGCTGAGAAGATGATGGGCGTATACGTCTGCGTGGATAATTACTCACCACCTATTACCACAAACGTTATGATAGACGGCGTTCATTTATCTATGGAAGTGGACTCGGATGCATCGCGTACCATTATGTCGGAAGAGACATACAAGATGCTGTGGTTGAGGCCCCCACCCCTACGAGCTACCAATCTAAAGCTCGTGACATGGACTCAAGACCCTTTGAAAGTATTAGGACTAGCAGACGTGCGTGTTGTGCTAGGTAATAAGGAAGCGCAATGTGAACTGGTCGTGGTGTCGGGGAATGGACCAAATCTGTTGGGCAGGAACTGGTTCCATACACTAGGCCTTCAAGTATCAGGATTGTGCTGGGCTGAAGAGGAGATAGAACAATATAAAAAACAATTTCCTGAACTATTTAAAGAAGGACTCGGCGAGTATAAAGGTCCTGAAGTGTCACTTCACGTGCGGCGGGATGCTACGCCCCGTTTCTTAAAGGCGCGCGCGGTGCCCTACCCTCTTAAGGAAAAAGTCATTAGACAGTTGAACGAAATGGTGGAGGCGGGTGTACTGACACCTGTCCGTTATTCTGAGTGGGGGACACCGGTGACGCTGGTGATAAAAGAAGACGGCACAGTACGAATGTGTGGCGATTATCGTGTCACGGTGAACACCGCTATAGATACAGACATATATCCGCTGCCGACGTCTGTGGAAGCGTTTGTGAGACTTAGTGGCGGCAGAATATTTAGTAAGTTGGACTTGAAAAACGCGTACACACAACTGAAGGTAGACGACGCGACAGCTATGCTGCTCACGCTGAATACTCCTATCGGTCTAATGAAAGTGAATCGTCTGCCATTCGGTGTCAGCGCAGCGCCAGCGATTTTTCAACGTCTGATGTCGACGGCGTTAGCGGATATGGACGGAGTGGCGTGTCTATTAGATGACATCGCTGTCACTGGAGCCACGATTGAAGAACACAACCGGAGACTTAGAGAAGTACTGAGCAAACTGCAACAGATGGGACTCCGCCTCAACGTAAAGAAATGCGTGTTCGCTGCGAACAGCATCACATTCCTAGGGCACATGATTAATGCAGAGGGACTTCACCCAGCACCTGCAAAAGTCAAAGAGATTCAGGAAAAGTCGGCCCCAACCAACAGAGAGACCTTGCGGGCCTTCCTGGGGTTATATAATTTTTATGAAAAATTCTTGCCTGACAAGAGCACTGTGTTGGAACCACTGTATCGACTTTTAGAATCAAAAAGACCTTGAAGCTGGGGTGAGAAAGAACAGAAAGCGTCTGTGGAGGCGAAGCGATTACTGTCATCAGATCGAACGTTGGTGGGCTATGACTTGCAGAAAGAACTACTTCTCATTTGTGATTCATCGGAATACGGTCTCGGTGCGATTATTGAACACATCATGGAGGACGGGTCAGAGCGGCTGGTGATGATGGCCTCACGGACACTACAGGCGCACGAGAGACGATATGGGCAGATTGATAAGGAGGCCCTGGCTATTATATTTGGATTGACAAAGTTTCACGAATTCTTGGCGGGTCGTAAATTTTGCATTGTGACAGATCATAAGCCGTTGGTCGGTTTATTCAATCCCGCAAAACCAATCCCAGACCAGATATCACCGAGGATGTTGCGCTGGTCATTGAAACTTTCCAGTTATAATTACAGTATCTATACAGTATAGGCCTGGTAAATTAATCGGCAACGCGGACGCGTTGAGCAGGTGGACTGCTCCGGACACGTCAAGTTTGAAGGAGGATGTGCTGCGCGACGTGCTGCTGCTGGAGGAGCAGCCGAGCGGCTGGGAGTTGGACGCTGCTAAGATAGCCGCGGTGACCAACAAAGATGTGGTATTACAAAAAGTAATGTTCCACGTTTTGCACGGATGGCCACGAAGGAACATAGACCCGAACCTACAAGCTTATTGGACACGGAGAGAGGCTCTTTCACACAATAAAGGTTGTTTATTGTGGAGCAACAGAGTCATAATACCTTCGTCCTTACAGGACAAAGTGTTAAAGTTGTTACATGCCCCCCATGCGGGCATCGTCCAGACAAAGGCGTATGCAAGAGGCTACGTGTGGTGGGTCGACATGGATCGGCAGATTGAAAGTGTTGTGGCCGCGTATGAGCAATGTCAGCTAGTGAGAAATAACCCACCAAAGGACCCGCAGACTTGGATTGTTCCAGAGAAGCCGTGGAGCCGTGTGCATGTGGATTTTGCGGGGCCCTTTCAGGGAAAAACGTTTTTAGTCCTAGTAGACAGCTACAGCAAATGGTTTGAGGCTGAAATCGTACCAGCGATGAACAGTGGTACGGTGATAGCTGTTATGAGAAGAATTTTCAATTCGCAGGGGCTGCCCGACGTGTTGGTGTCCGATAATGGACGTGCGTTCACCTCGGATAGTTTTATTTTGAACACGATTATCCGGATGTATAACCTCTAACAAGGTACGTAGGCGTCTATTCATCAAGAGTTCAGAGGGGCTTTTGTTAGTTATTGTGCAAGGAGTTACCCGCAATCCTAGTAGCATTCGAGGTATCTTAACATCCCATGAGATGTCATCCATTTTGTGCAACTTGTCTTTAACAGTTTGCACCATTCTTTCAGCCAAACCGTTTGTTGCAGGATGATCAGGTCTTAATATGTTTTATTTTATTCGCGTCCAGAAATTGCTTAACTTCAGCTGACACAAAGGACGTTCCGTTGTCGGAAACCAATGTCTCACACAAACCATGCATAGCAAATAAATTTTTGACGTGTCTGATGACCGTTCCCGCTGTCATATTGTTAACCAAAATCACTTCAGGCCATCTGGAATTTGCGTCTACAACAATTAAAATATATTTACCTTGGAAAGGTTCCGCAAAGTCTACATTTATTCGAGACCACGGCTTTGTAGGCGTGATCCACTCAGATTTAGTTTTCGGAGGCATGTGCCGATTTTCAAGACATTTGTCGCAGCCGCCTACTAATGCCTCAACATTTTCGTTCAGTTTTGGCCACCAAACATAACTCCTGGCCAGTAATTTCGTTTGGACGATGCCGTTATGTGTTTTATGTAAAGCACGTAGTATCGTTTCACGCAATGATGACGGTACCACCACTCGACAACCCAGTAAGATACAATCTTCATGCATAGAGAGTTCCGAACGACGTAACCAGGATCGACGCAATTCATCATCGGTAACTCTAGCTGGCCAACCGCTTAGTAAATGATGACTGACACGAGATAATAGCATATCTCGCTTTGTTGCTAATGCTATTTGGTCAGCATCCACAGGAAAGTCTGTAGGTGCCTCTGCCATCAGCAACACGTCACATAACTGCTGTTCAGGTTGGTCGGGAACCGGCTGTGGCCATCGGCTCAATCCATCAGCGTGACCAATTTGTTGTCCCGGTTTGTACACTATTTCGTAATTATGTGACGTCAACAAAATTGCGATCCTCGTTAGGCGAGGCGACAAGACCGTGGGCATAGGTCTCTTTGGATCGAATATGCCCAACAAAGGTTTATGGTCCGTAACTATAGTGAAGGATCTGCCCATTATATAGTTATGAAACTTGCTAACTCCAAATGAAATGGCAGTGGCCTCTTTGTCTAACTGTGAGTAATGGCGTTCGTGAGTATGTAGAGTTCTGGAACCCATAGCTACGGGGCGCTTCTGTCCGTCTTCCATAACGTGGGATAATACAGCGCCGACGCCGTATTCTGAACTGTCGCAGGTGAGTACCAACGGCTTATTTAAATCGTAATGAACGAGCGTCAAGTCCGATGACAGCAACCTTTTTAGCCGTGTCAAAGCTCCTTTGCTCCCTGTCTGTCCATTGCCAAGATTGTGCCTTGTCGAGCAACCTATGTAGGGGCTCGAGCATGGTGACTTTGTGAGGTACGAACCTCTCATAAAAGTTATATAATCCTAAAAACGCTTGTAGCTGTTGAACGTTCTTTGGTTCAGGAGTGTTGACGATAGATTCAACTTTGCTAGGTGCAGGATGAATACCTTCAGCGTCTATGACAAAACCTAGAAACTCTACACGTTCTTTGGCAAACTTACATTTGTTCCGATTGAGCCGCAAACCTGCCTTACCGATGCGCTCCAGTACTGTGTCGAGACGCTGCGTCATCTCCGACATCGTCCGGCCACTGACGATGACGTCATCGATCAGTACCGCGACTCCGGGAACGCCCGCCATCAACGCCGTCATCAAGCGCTGGAAAATTCCCGGGCAGGCTTTAACACCAAAAGCCAATCTGTGTACTGAAAACAAACCTTTGCATGTGTTTAAGGTTAACAGATGTGCTGTGGCGTCTGTTACGACCACCTGTGTATATGCACGGTCAAGGTCGAGTGTCGTGTAAAATTTGCCACCAGCAATCGTAGCAAACACTTCACTTGCAGTCGGCATAGGGTAGGTATCAGACTCGGTAGCCTGATTAACCGTACTACGGTAGTCACCGCAAAGACGAATGTCCCCGTTTCGTTTGGGTATTGGAACAACCGGAGTCGCCCATTCTGAAAAAGACACAGCGCAAAGTACCCCTTCCCCCACTAAACGATCTATCTCTTTTTCAACTTTGTCTTTAATAGCATAGGGTACTGGACGGGCCTTCAAAAACCTAGGCAACGCACCTGATTTCAAATGTATAGCCACAGGGTCCCCCCTGTAAGTACCGAGTCCGTCTCTGAAAACCTCGCTGTGCTTCCTTACAATCTGATCGTTCGCAGACATGTCCAGTTCAGATATCATATTAAAATTTAAAGTAATACCTAGTGCCTCGAACCAGTTACGTCCTAACAGATTCGGTCCCGGACCCGTAGGTACAGTCGCCAGCACATCAAGTTACCCCACTTTGACCTTGAACGCGTTATGAGCAACAACAGCGAGAATCGTGCGAAAGAGATGTATAGCTTTTTGTCAGTTCTTACTCGTAATATTTCGTGCTGCAGCGCGTACGTGAGGGTGTGTGCGTGTGCGCGTCGTTGTGTAGAATAAGACACTATGCGATAAGAAATAGCGTAGCAGGTTGAATACTTTTGAATTGAATCGAATAGAAATACTGGCATGGATATAAAAACAGGCGGCCCGCGCAATGATACGACAATCAATTTGTTTTATTGAAATGATATCTTCTTAATCCTTCCTTTTTACATATTTGTTTCTATGTATTACCTATAATTATTAAGTAGGTATTACCTACTCATATTACCTACATTTAAACAGGTAGGTAGGAATGGTATACACCGTTACACAATTATGAATGTTGTTAAGTAGCCAGGTAGGTATAATCCGATGTGAGAAAAACATTTTTTTTTTATTTCAAGCAGCTTTTAATAACCTTTTCCGGGTTTTGTTACCTACTTACTGGCGGGCTGGCGGTCAACAGTTTTCTTGCGTTCCTTGCTCTTTTATTGCTGGAAGCCCATAACACAATCTCCTTGAAATTTTGAAATAAATATGGATACTTACCGCATCACGAACCTGTGTGAAGTTTAGCCAATTAATTATACCTTTAGAGTCTCTTGTCAGTCCGCCGTGTTTGAGATTAACGTTACGTCCGCGACACGATCTTATTATCTACTAAAATAATAAGTTTGAACTTAGTGACGTAATTATCTATACCTACCGAAATTGCTTTTACATGCAAGTTCAACCTTATTGCGCTACTAATAAGATACGATTTCGAAGATTATGAATTTTCAAATAAAATTCTAATCTATTATTATCGTTACTTCATCATCATCACCAGCCTATAGCAGTCCACAGCTGGACCTATGTCCAGCCGTGGACTGCCGCCTCTCCTATTGCCGCCATTCAACTCGATTTTCGAAAAGAAAAGGACAGGGGTTCCCGTAGGAACCTATTCCTATGGGAACTCGGGTGAAGCCGCATAAAATGCGAAAGTGAGTTTGTATAGTTGTTACGCTTTCAGTTTTCACGCAGCGGCGTAGCTAGCCGTAATGGGGCCCATATCAAATTACCTTGGTGGGGTCTTTTACAAAAGGACAGTGACGTTTTCAACCGACTTCAAAAAAGGAGGAGGTTCTCAATCCGACTGTATTTTTTTTTATGTTTGTTACCTCAGAACTCCGTTATTTATAAGCCGATTTCCAAAATTTTAGGATATACTTTCAGATTGGTCCCATATAAATTTCCTCAAAAACGGTTCAGTAGTTTGGTTTTTAAACTAAAATCACTGGTAAAAGTTACAACTTAAAAGTGAAAAAAAAACACTACAAAGTGAAAACTAACTTTAATTTCGGAAGTCGGTGCACTGACTTCCGAAATTAAAGTTATTTTTCACTTTGTAGTGTTTTTATGGATGTCAGTTGTTTTTTTTTGTATAAAGTTTTTATTTTTAACCGACTTCTAAAAAAGGAGGAGGTTCTCAATTCGGATGTTTGTATTTTTTTTTTTTTTTATGTTTGTTCGCGCATAACTCGGTCGCTTGCCAACCGATTTGAAAAATTCTTTTTTTGATAGATAGGGTATACTTCCCAAATGGTCCCATGAAAATTCTATCGAAATCGGACAAGCGGTTTTTGAAAAATCATCAAAAATCTAAAAATTTTTTGTTTAAAATTCCGTGCAGATTACGTGAAACTTCGTGGAGCACTTCCGACGTCTGACTCCCAGACTGGAGCGGGCCGGGGCTGCCTTGAGGCGGCTCCTGCCCAATCTAGGGGGACCAAACGCCTCCTGCCGGAGGCTCTATGCGGGGGTCGTGCGGTCCATGGCCCTTTATGGGGCACCGGTGTGGGCGCGTTCACTGCGGCTTCGACCAGCCCGCCGGTTGAAAGCGTCCCAAAGGGTCATGGCTGTCCGAATGATCCGAGGATACCGCACGGTCTCCGCGGAGGCGGCGAGCCTCCTTGCCGAATTGCCGCCATGGGATCTGGAGGCCAAAGTCCTCACCCACATATGGGAATGGCGAGAGGAGGCAAAACGCCGGGGCGTTACTCCGCTGCCGCGAGAAATCACGGTACAGCGGACAGAGCTGGCGGGAGAGCGGCGGGATCTCATGGCGGCATGGAGAGTGCGATTGTCGCAACCCAGTGCTGGGCATGCCACAATAGCAGCGATTAGTCCCCTCTTTGAGGAGTGGCTAGAGAGGCGCCACGGCGCCCTCACCTTCCGCCTGACGCAGGTCCTCACCGGACACGGTTGTTTCGGGAGGTTCCTGTTCAGGATAAAGCGGGAGGAAACCCCAGGGTGTCCCCACTTTGACGGCATGGTTGGCGCAGTGGTTAAGCGATTGACTGCTGCGCTGCGTGTCGCGGGTTCGATTCCCGCTCGGAACAAATATTTGTATGACCTACATGTATTTGTTCCGAGAGTTACAACAAAAAAAAAAAATTGTATATAAGTAGTTTATCAGCCATCTTGTTACCATAACACAAGCATTAGGTTGCTTAGCTTGGGACAAATGGTGCTGTGTGATGTGGATCGCCCGGAGGACACGGTGGAGCATACGGTGGAGGTCTGCCCGACTTGGGAGGAGCACCGCCGTGTCCTCGTGGCGGCGATCGGCGGCGGCGATCTCTCGCGTCCGGCCCTGGTCCAGGCCATGGTACGGAGTGAATGGGAGGCCGTTACCTCCTTCTGCGAAGCAGTAATGTTCGCGAAGGAGGAGGCGGAGCGCGTGAGGGAGAGGCAATCTCGGCGCCCTCACGCCCCTAACCGCCGCAGGAGACGCCCTGGACGGGAGTCAACAGCCGACTTCCGGCCACCGTAGGCGTGGGCCTGCGGGCGGTGAGTAATGGGTAGCTCACCGTCCGATCAGGACCAGGCCCGTGTCGGAAGGCGCGTTGTGTTCCACGCGCGCCTCAAAGAGATGTCAGCAAATGGAGGGGCCCGATAGGGCCGAAGCCTGCCAGGGTAGTGGGATAGTCCGAAAGGGTTACCGCTGCCCTGGAACAGAAAGGGCTAAGGAAGGAACACGGATGGGTTTTAGTCAGTAAGAGTCTGACACTGCCTTCCGCTCCACCCAGAGCGGGAGGGGTCATTTGATGATTTCCCATCCAAAAAAAAAAAAAGGCCACTCAATCGTTGTGAACGTTCCTCTTCAGTTTCATTGGCTAGTCGAGCGTGTATTAAAGAAAGACGATGGTCGTGATCTTCTTGACTTTCATTAGCCAATCAAGTATGTGTTAAAGATAGACGGCGATCGTAATCTTCTTGACTCTCGTTAGCTAATCGATTGCGAATTAAAGATATACGATGATCGTAATCTTCTTGGCTTTCAGTGGCCAATCGAGTACGAATCAAACTAAGACGACGATTATAACCTTCTTGACTTTCCTCATTCAACCTACGTAACATGTAGGTCCTCTGTTTTGACAGTCTGTTTTCGCGCTGGTCAGGGTTCTCATTCGAAATGCGTTGAGCATTTCTTTCTCTAATTTCTTTTAATCGTTTTCCTTTCTCATTATCAGTTTCAGTTCGACGCCGTTTTCTCATACGAGAAGCATCTTTACTAGGCCTACCCATATTTTTATAAGATTAAAAATATGTCACTAAAAATTAACAAATAAAAATTTTTTTTGCAAAAAAAAAACCGACTTCAAAAAACCCTAAAAGCACTAAAAAGTTAAAAATAATACTATAACCTACCTATATTAATAAACCTAACCTAACCTACGATTAACCTATACTAAAATTTAACAATTTTTTGAAGTCGGTGCCAAGCAATATACGATAACTAAATTACTAATATACCTACAGACTAAGGCCAGAAAAAACAAAACATAAATCTTACAGCTTCTAAATATTCATTCAAATCGGAAAACAACAAAAATACTTTAAGATAGATTTCCTAATACCTAATAGGTATTTAATTTACCCAAAGAAAAAAGATACTAACGTTAATTAACCAACTTAATAATAATAATATATTTTTACATACAAATCAATAAAATCAGAGCAAACACAGTTTACACAATGCAACGACGCAAGAAAAGCAAGGAGTTCGACGATTAACTTCAAGATCTTGAGTCACGTGAACATAATGAGCAATTGTGTAGCAACCTTACTTGTAGAAATTTCGGTAACGAAACCATAGCGCGATTCAGAAATGAGGCCTCAATGAACAACGCCATCTATCGAGCTTTGTTGTACTAAAACGGAAATATACTCTGGAATTACCAGTCGTTTCATTACTTAGCTTGGCACCGACTCAAAAAAATTGTTAAATTTTAGTATAGGTTAATCGTAGGTTAGGTTAGGTTTATTAATATAGGTAGGTTATAGTATTATTTTTAACTTTTTAGTGCTTTTAGGGTTTTTTGAAGTCGGTTTTTTTTTTGCAAAAAAAATTTTTCACTTTTTTTGTGATAATTTTTTTGATTTTTCAAAAACCACTTGTCCGATTTTGACAACATTTTTATGGGACCGCTTCAGAAGTATATCTCCTTTCGAACAAAAAAGAATTTTGAAAATCGGTCCACAATTGGCGGAGTAATCGCGTAACAAACACACAAGAAAAAAAAAACATACCGTTGAATTGAGAACTTCCTCCTTTTTTGAAGTCGAAAGTAAAAACTTTTTTACAAAAAAAACCGACTTCCAAAAAAGACACTACAAAGTGAAAAATAACTTTAATTTCCGGTGGCGAACAACGAAAATGCGAACCAAACGACACCGACTTTCGAAATTTATTTATATAATTTTGGAAGTCAATTGTTTTTTTTTTCAAAAAAGTTTTTTTGAGTAAGTAATAAATAAATATGCCGTCGGGGCCCCGTATAAAGCGCAGGCCACACCGCCAGCTAGCGGGCGGGCGGGCTAGGCGGGCGAACATCGTTTCACCTTTTTTCATACTTCGGTAGCTTATCTCTGTAGTTCGCGGTGTGAACCCAAGTATGAAAAAAGGTGAAACGATGCCTCGCTCGGCTCGCCCGCCCGCCCGCCAAGCTGGCGGTGTGGCCTGCGCTCCGACCTCTGCTTTTGGCGCCTTAACTACACAACCGATCATCATGGAATTTTGCATACCTACGAGTACCTATCAGAAAAGGACATAGGAATAGGATAGGTTACTACGGGAACGCGTGTGAACGTTCGAAAAAATCTCAAAATAAAATGGGGAATAATAATCTTTTTATTTAATACTAGCTGCGCCCCGCGGTTTCACCCGCATAAGTTTCGATCCCGTGGGAATATCGGGATAAAAAGTATCCTATATGTTAATCCTGGTTATAAACCATCTGTGTGCCAAAATTCATCCAAATCCGTTCAGTAGTTTTTGCGTGAAAGAGTAACAAACATCCATACATCCATACAAACTTTCACGTTTATAATATTAGTAGGATTAATTGAAAACAAAAAAAACTTATACCTACTCTAAATTTAAATATACCTACTTACAACAAAATTTATAAAACCAAACTATACAATAGATTAAAAATAAGTAGATAATATTTATTTTTTACAAGCTTTTAATTTTAGAAAGAAAGAAAATAGGTTTATTTTCGGTAAACATGACGCGAAAAGGAACACAAACACAAAAAAAAATATTTGTATTAGTTTTATTGATATTTGTAACAGATTAATTATACCTACAGTTACATCTCTATCAAAATCAAATGCTGCCGCCAAACAAAAGTAAGCTTTTACCTAGATTAATATAATTTGACTGGGCTGTTTAAGGCCCGGTACCCACCCACAGGCGGCACGGCACGACAATTTCATTGATATGTCACAGCCTGCTTTGGCATCCTTCGGGACGTTCTGGCATGCCGTGGCATCCCGAAATGTGAATGTGATAAAATGAGAACACAAATCATTCGCGCTTACTAAAATCCCTTGTCGTGCCATGCCGCCAGTGGGTGACGGCCCTAACTTAAATTATCACTAACAAATTAGTAAAGGAAAAATGCTCAAGAATATAACAATGGTGCGAAAAGAAAAGAAATTTCAATTTACACTATCTTTATCACGTTATTAGAAGAATTATCCATACTAATATTATAAATGCGAAAGTAACTTTGTCTGTTTGTTACGCCTTCACTGCCAAACCGCTGGGCAATTGTGATGAAAACTATGGAGATAGTTTGAAGCCTGGGGCAGGCAATGGAGGAAGCTAGTTTATTATGACACAACATCAACGAACGACATGTCTGGCGTCTTTCCCAAATCGAGCAATGGAAGAATAAGCGTTTGAGAAACAGTGGTTGGAAATACCTTTATTTTGATAAATAAAATAATAACAATATTAAAATATACCTAACTTATGGATTGTAAAACTGTGCTACTATTTAATGTGAACGGAAACCCGGGTGATTGAAGTGCATTATTTAATAGTGCCGTAGAATCGGAGTTCGTCATCTAATGGTAAGTGCACCACCCTGCAGGTGTGCACGCGGCAGTTGTCTTCCGGCGTCCATAAGGCGCCTCCTGACTGTGTCCATTGAAATCTAAAACAAAGAAAGTTTTGTCAATTTTATACTTACCTAGGATTCCGTAATTATGACAAATAGTACGGGCCAATTTAACTAATCTGCATTCGCGATTTATTTGCAAAAAATGTAAACAAATATGAGTTTACGGAAAAATAACTTTAATTACTACACCATTAAGTTCAGTTTACGCTACAACTTCAAACATTTTATTACTGCTAGTCTAGTAGTGCTAGTCACTCTAAAATCAACCTAATCACCATTAAAATAAAGTTGATATTTGTTTAACTTGAAATAACATCAATTTGAAGCATTAGTTGAATAGACTTTATATTATGAGTATTGGGACGGTTAAAAAATATTCTTGAAAATATAAACATAAACAAAAAAACCATTTATCGAATTGAGAACTTCCACCCTTGTTGAGGTGGGTTGTAAAGAACTGAAGATGTATCTAATACATAGTAGGTAATAATAATAAGTAGTAAGTAATAACAATTGAGACTGGCCGCGCGGCGCGCGTCAATCCGGTTTGCGTGAGCGCCGAGCGCCCTTCCAAGTTCCAACTACCTACATGTCTATTAGGTAGTAGGTATGATTTTAATCAATTTTGTTATTCACTTTTTAAGAAAACCATATTTTATGAAAGTGATGAATAAGTTGAGCTGATAAGGTATGATTACAAGCTACACATGGACTCACGCTGTACGAAGTTGATGTTATTCGTGTGGTCAGAAAAGGATCGGCAGAGTGTGCGGCGTCTGCCGTCGCACCGTAGTGGATCTCGCGTAAAGTTGGCGACGATGGGCTTCTATGGTTCCGCTTTCTTCCCACCGCCGAAGCCAGAAGTAAACATATTTTTTCTGAAACGAAACAAATAGGTAGCTATAGTTTATTTGCCCATTATTACTCAATGACTATAGGCAAAGATGTATTAATACTTATAATTCCCTACACTACAGTAATAAAGTTATTAAGTTATTTAATTACACACAAACATCGCTATCATTACAGGGTTACACCCAATGCGATAGCGTGGTAACTAGATTCTAACTAAGCAGGGGCTGCAGTCCCGCTAGGAGTAATAGTGTTCTGTGCTGCAGTCTCGACATTCATAGCGATCGCTTTACGACCGAATTCGGTCGCAAAGCCCTGTCACTGCATACATTACACCTGTCAATCCGGGACTTTGCGAGTTGCGACCGAATTCGGTCGTAAAGCGATCGTTATGAATGTCGAGACTGCAGCCCCTGGGCCCGTTTCAACGGACAAACAGAAAGTGCGTAATTGCTCAGATATTTACTATAGAATCCAATCACTACCTACTGGATTAACTTTTGTTTAGAATGTGTCATGACTAAATGGAATCAAAAACAATAGTTCATCGAATTCTGTTTACTTAGGTATAATAATTATTTCTCTGAATTTAAGCTTTCACGGTTACCTACTCCACATTTTAGTGACGCTTGGAACAGCGCGCAGCGTTCACTAATTTCGAAAATTCTGTATAAAAACACCATTGACACTTAGACATTGAGAATCAACCTTTCTATTTAAGATTACAAAAAATATTACTCACCGTTAGGCCCGTCTGCCGACAAATATCTATCACCCGGCATCCACTCAATCGAAGCGCTATGATGCGCTCTCTTTGAATTTGCGTCAACTGAGGCGCCATTATATTTATAAATTGTTTTAAGAAATTTCACAGCACAGCACAGCACACAGTACGATTCCAAATCACAGAACTTATATACCCTAACGGGTTCCAAATGCGTACGCAACTGACTGACGTAATCTAACGATGTGACGACTAACGACTGACGAGTGACGACTGACGAGGGACTTTCGTTTAATGTCGTGAAGGATCGGGGAAACTCGGGAGCAGCGGCGGACGCGCAGGGGCGAGTGGGTGTGGCTTATTCCTAGTAAAACATGATAATTGGCTCCCAATTTTTAGTATGTGCAACCATTGGGCAATTTTAAAAACGTTGAAAACTCCACCAATGGTGCCAAAGATACTTTCTTTCTAACACTCCGCAGCGCGTCGTAGTTATATTTATGTATAGGGTTTACGTTGACGTGCTGCCGTCTGTACAATGACATTCAAAACACACTTAATGTCTTTATATTGTACTTGCACTTGAGCTTGTCCCATCACTGTGACCGGTGAGCTGTTCCACGTGCACAGGCGGTTGGGTACCGCGCGCAAAGCGCTACGCGAGCGCACGCGCACCCACGTCTGCTGGTTCACCAAGGAGAAAGTGGCGCCGGAGTCCACCTCCATCGCTACCTGCGCGCCGTCCAGTAGTAGCTTCACCTCGTATGCTGGAACGCGAGAGCTCCTTGTGCTCTCCATGTTATATATGCCCTTAAGCACGTCAGTCTCGTTTTCGGCTAAGTTGATTTTTTCAGAACGACCTTTCTTTTTAGCGGTGCATATTCTCTCGATGTGACCTTTCTTCTTACAAAGGTGGCACACGGCGTTGACGAAGCGACATTCGCCCGCGTGCCGGTCTCCACATCGATAACACAGTCGCACATTTGCTTTGGCTTGCACGGCGTTGACGTCCATCGGTTCACATGACGGCGGCGACGTCGCCGCGGCGTCCACTGCCGTTGCGTCGTAGCTGACGGCGGCACCGGTGACAGAGGCGCTCTGCATCATACGAGCGTCCTTGCCCGCACTTTCGGTCGATAGCATAGCATCCACTACGTCATGGTATCGCAAATTATCTTTCTTTAGCAGTTCGTACTGCAAATTGTGATTGTTCATACCGCATACCAATCTGTCACGAAGCATCCTTTCCATGTCTGTAAAGTTACAACCGGCACAGATTTTCCTGAGTTGCGCTATGTATTCCGCGGCAGATTCACTGTGTAGTTGATCGCGCTTATAAAATTTGAACGACACAGAAATCTCATTAGGTTTTGGGCTGTGCTGTTTGGTTAGGATCGCTTCAATTTCACTGAATGTTACTTCAGTAGACTTTTTAGGTGTAATCAATGCCAGAAGAGTCTCGAACACTTGTACGCCGCACACTGAAAGAAAGAAAGAAAGAAAATACATTTATTTAGCACAGACTAAAAGACACACAATACATCAGATACATAGGTACATCAGATAGCAAATAATAAAGAAAACAAATAGAAAGTAATAATAATAATAATAGCATTATTGAAACTAAACTACCTAGTATAAAACATATGCAAGAAATTAGCAGGAATGTGTGCCTCACGGCTGCACCAAAAAGCAGTAAGCAGTATTTATATTTTCGTGCAACACTCGCCGAAACACTGACACATACTCGAGTGGGGATAGTAGCATACATCATATAATTGAAACATCTATTGTTCACGCAACGAACCGGTCCGCGGGGACCAGAGGGAGCTGAGGGGCGCGCGGGAGGGGTGCGCGGGAGAGGCGCGCGCGCGGCTCGTGCCTGCCGCCATGACACACCGCTACGAACGCCGAAGTGAGACCACGCACGTCTATTAAATATAACCTCACTCGATTATAACATTACCTCCAAATATTTAAGTATAACCGATGCAGAAAAGTAATAAAGAATATTGTTTATATGGAAGCCTTTCATCTCGTGAAGAACCCAACCAACTCAAAACGAGCTGCTCGTAAATATCAGCTCCGACAATTGGCGACCGGACAGGACACGAAGAATTATTTGATTGGAATAAATTACAAGTGCACGGTGCCGCCATTTTTTTGGAATCTGGCTTGCTTGGGTGAGATATCGCTGGTGCTGCGCTGCAGGGCATGCACAATACCTACACTAGAAGAAGGACGAACACAGGGGAGTTGGCTTATTATTCCTTTCTATCCACCTATTTCCTTTCCTAGGTATCAATTGTGTGAATAGTGTGCGAGTTTCGTTGTGCGCCGGCTAGCGTCCATGCTTGCTTATTATTATTACACGTGCATTTTCTTTTTTTCCATTGTTTCACAAGACGTGTTGGTTAATGGGTTTCTTTCTCTCACAACGTAATTTCCTAACCGCAATCCGCATAATATTCACTTCGCATCTTGCTTAAATATCTATATATATAAAATTCAAAGTCCTGACTGACTGACTGACTGACTGACTGAGACATCAACGCACAGCCTAAACCGCTGGTCCTAGAAACATGAAATTTGGAGGGTGTATTCTTCGTGAAGAGTAGGTATCCACTAAGAAGGGGTTTTTCGAAATTCCACCCCTAAGAGGGTGAAATGGGGGGATTTTGCTTGTATGAAAAATCTTATTCCTTGAGTTAATAAACTTGAAACCTGGCACGAATATTTATCTAAGTAAATTATGAAGTTGGGCATTTTTTGTTTTTAACTACTACCCCCTAAAAGGGGATTGGGGGGTTTCAAAGTTTGTATGGAAAAATTTTAGCGCGCTGTCCGATTTAATGGAAACTCAGTATTTATACCTAAAATTGAAAGAAAAGAATAATGTGTATCAGGGTTTTTCGAAAATCTACCCCTGACGGCCTGAAAAGGGGTAGTCAATTTTACAGGGGAGGATTTTACAGCGTGGCTTGATTAACTCGAAAATTGGTATAAATAATCTTTGAGTCAAGTTATGAACACATCCCCAATGATTTTTCAAAATCCCACCCCTGTGGGGGTGAAAAGCGGGGATACAGTTTATATGAAAAATCTTATTCGTTGGGTTAATAATCTTGAAAATTGGTATGAATACTCGCCTAAGTAAGCAATAAAGTTTATCATTATTAGTTTTTCAAAACTACCCCTCAAAGTGGATATAGGGGTGCTAAAGTTTGTGTGGAAGAATTTGAACGCGCGGTCCGATTAACTCGAAACTCAGTGTAAACTTAAGACCAAAAATAAAGAATAAATGTATCAGGGTTTTTCGAAAATCTTTCCCTAACGGGTTGTAAAGGGGAAGATAATTTTACACGGGAGGATGATGATGTTTGGCTTGATGAATTCGAAAATTAGTATTAATAATCTTTGAGTCAAGTTATGAATACATCCCCGATTTTTTAAATTCCACCTGTGTGGGGGTGAAAAGCGGGGATCCAGTACAATAAACTTGAAACTTGGCAAGAATACTTGCCTAAGTAAGTAATAAAGTTTGTCATTATAAGTTTTTCAAAACTACCCCTCAAAGGGGGAATATTTAAAGGAAAGAATAATTATTATCAGGGTTTTTCGAAAATCTACCCCTGACGGCCTGAAAAGGGGTAGTCAATTTTACAGGGGAGGATTTTACAGCGTGGCTTGATTAACTCGAAGAGTGGTATAAATAATCTTTGAATCAAGTTATGAACACATCCCAAATGATTTTTCAAAATTCCACCCCTGTGGGGGTGAAAAGCGGGGATACAGTTTATATAAAAATCTTATTCGTTAGGTTCATAATCTTGAAAATTGGCATGAATACTCGCCTAAGTAAGCAATAAAGTTTATCATTATTAGTTTTTCAAAACTACCCCTCAAAGGGGGATATAGGGGTGTTGAAGTTTGTGTGGAAGAAATTGAATGCGCGGTGCGATTAACTTGAAACTCAGTATTGATACTTTTGACAGAAAATAATTAATAATAAGTATGTAAAGTGGTCGAAAATTGACCCCTGACGAGGCAAAAAGGGGTAATTCGGTTTTTTAGGGCGGATTTGTACTTGAAACTGTATGTAACATTTTCACGCCTAAACCACTGAACTTCTGATTTGGTAAAGAGATAAATGGCATCCTGGGGAAGCACATACTTTTTATCCTGGTAGCACGTTCCCGTGGGATAATTTCCGACATCCACGCGGGCGAAGCCGCGGGCAGAAGCTAGTTCGAAATAAAACATTTCCAGTGATACAACCTTCTTTATTTGTCCCAACATCTTTACTTTTCTTGAAATATGCCTGATTCTAAGGCAGAGCAGGGCTCTGAGAAGAGAGAAGAGAAAAGCGTAGATATAGTGTTCAAAGTAAAAACCACCTTAAAAGTGTCCTAAGGAAACATTACCTGTCGATGTGTCCATAATTGCTGCGGTCGATCGGCGGCCTCGGTCGGCTAATATCGTGGGTTCTAATCCTTAGTTTGCCTACCACATAGGTACAGACGGCAGCACGTCAACGTAAACCCTATACATAAATATAACTACGACGCGCTGCGGAGTGTTAGAAAGAAAGTATCCTTGGCACGATTGGTGGAGTTTTCAACGTTTTTAAAATTGCCCAATGGTTGCACATACTAAAAATTGGGAGCCAATTATCATGTTTTACTAGGAATAAGCCACACCCACTCGCCCCTGCGCGTCCGCCGCTGCTCCCGAGTTTCCCCGATCCTTCACGAAATTAAACGAAAGTCACTCGTCCGTCAGTCGTCACAATTCACATCGTTAGTTTACGTCAGTCAGTTGCGTACGCATTTGGAACCCGTTAGGGTATATAAGTTCTGTGATTTGGAATCGTACTGTGTGCTGTGCTGTGCTGTGAACTTTCTTAAAACAATTTATAAATATAATGGCGCCTCAGTTGACGCAAATTCAAAGAGAGCGCATCATAGCGCTTCGATTGAGTGGATGCCGGGTGATAGATATTTGTCGGCAGACGGGCATAACGGTGAGTAATATTTTTTGTAATCATAATATTATAAAGGCTAATATTGAAAAAATGTATCAATGGTGTTTTTATACAGAATTTTCGAAATTAGTTAATGCTGCGCGCTGTTCCAAGCGTCACTAAAATGTAGAGTAACCGTGAAAGCTTAAATTCAGAGAAATAATTATACATAGGTAATGTAAACAGAATTCGATGAACTATTGTTTTTGATTCCAATTAGTCATGACTCATGACACATTCTAAACAAAAGTTAATCCAGTAGGTAGTGATTGGATTCTATAGTAAATATCTAAGCAATTACGCACTTTCTTTTTGTCCAGGGCCCAGGGGCTGCAGTCTCGACATTCATCGATCGCTTTACGACCGAATTCGGTCGCAACTCGCAAAGTCCCGGATTGACAGGTGTAATGTATGGAGTGACAGGGCTTTGCGACCGAATTCGGTCGTAAAGCGATCGCTTTGAATGTCGAGACTGCAGCCCCTGCTTAGTTAGAATCTAGTTACCACGTTATCGCATTGGGTGTAACCCTGTAATGATAGCGATGTTTGTGTGTAATTAAACAACTTAATAACTTTATTATTGTAGTGTAGGGAATTATAAGTATTAATACATCTTTGCCTATTGTCATTGAGTAATAATGGGCAAATAAACTATAGCTATTTGTTTCGTTCCAGAAAAAATATGTTTACTTCTGGCTTCGGCGGTGGGAAGAAAGCGGAACCATAGAAGCCCATCGTCGCCAACTCTACGCGAGATCCACTACGGTACGACGGCAGACGCCGCACACTCTGCCGATCCTTTTCTGACCACACGAATAACATCAACTTCGTACAGGGTGAGTCCATCTGTAGCTTGTAATCATACCTTATCAGCTCAACTTATTCATCACTTTCATAAAATATGGTTTTCTTAAAAAGTGAATAACAAAATTGTGATTAAAATCATACCTACTACCTAATAGACATGTAGTAGGTAGTTGGAAGGGCGCTCGGCACTCACGCAAACCGGATTGACGCGCGCCGCGCGGCCAGTCTCAATTGTTATTACTTACTACTTATTATTATTACCTACTATGTATTAGATACATCTTCAGTTCTTTACAACCCACCTCAACAAGGGTGGAAGTTCTCAATTCGATAAATTGTTTTTTTGTTTATGTTTATAATTTGAAGAATATTTTTTTACCGTCCCATACTCATAGTCTATTCAACTAATGCTTCAAATTGATGTTATTTCAAGTTGAACAAATATCAACTTTATTTCAATAGTTATTAGGTTGATTTTAGAGTGACTAGCACTACTAGACTAGCAGTAATAAAATGTTTGAAGTTGTTGCGTAAACTGAACTTTATAGTGTAGGACTTAAAGTTATTTTTCCATAAACTCATATTTGTTTACATTTTTCGCAAATAAATCGCGAATGCAGATTAGTTAAATTGGCCCGTACTATTTGTCATATTACGGAATCCTAGGTAAGTATTAAATTGACAAAATTTTCTTTGTTTTAGATTTCAATGGACACAGTCAGGAGGCGCCTTATGGACGCCGGAAGACCACTGCCGCGTGCACACCTGCAGGGTGGTGCAGGCGTGGTTCGCGGCACAGGATGACGTCATCCGCCTACCATGGCCTGCAAAGAGCCCCGACTTAAACTCAATCGAGAATCTATGGGGTCTCATGTTTCTCGATTAGGATGCTTCAGAAATCCGCAACAATGAAAACTTGCGGCGAGAAGCCCATACTACATGGGAGCAATTCAGAGGCAAGGACACCTGCTGGAACATGGTGGCCAGCATGAAGGACAGGCTGGTTGCCGTTTTAGACGCGCAAGGTGGTCCGACCAAATATTAAATACTTATATTATATTGTAAAGTATATATATTTTCATTTCATTTCAACAATCATTAAATTTTATAGTAATATTAATAAATAAATACCTATATTTGCTTAAATATTTGTATTGTTATGTTATTACAATTTTGCAGTATCTTCGAGGTATAGTTATTAGAGGTTAATTTACTTTTTATTTATAATTTAATTCAATCAAATCATTATATTGTTTTGGCAACGCTTTCTGCTTATTTATGTACCTATTTCATAGCAACTGAAAGGCCGATCTTGGTGCGTATTTCTGAGGTCAAGTTTGGGCTCTTTTAGGTCATGGCATATTCTATGTCGCTAATAAGACCCGAGCGAACTTAGTTTAGTCTACAACACTATAGGCAGTACACTCAATGTCACCGACACTGACACCGTGTCAGAACACTTAGACACTCGGTGTCGCAAGGTGTAGGTATTCGTTGAGTTTGTGTGTTCACACATACAGACACTGCACGGCGTATAGTGTCGTAGCCTAAACTTACCATTAGATGACGAACTCCGATTCTACGGCACTATTAAATAATGCACTTCAATCACCCGGGTTTCCGTTCACATTAAATAGTAGCACAGTTTTACAATCCATAAGTTAGGTATATTTTAATATTGTAATTACCTATTTTATTTATCAAAATAAAGGTATTTCCAACCACTGTTTCTCAAACGCTTATTCTTCTAAAAGCTTGTAATAAATAAATATTGTCTACTTATTTTTAATCTATTGTATAGTTTGGTTTTATAAATTTTGTTGTAAGTAGGTATATTTAAATTTAGAGTAGGTATAAGTTTATTTGTTTTCAATTAATATTAAATAAAAAGATTAAGATTATTATTCCCCATTTTATTTTGAGATTTTTTCGAACGTTCACACGCGTTCCCGTAGTAACCTATCCTATTCCTATGTCCTTTTCTGATAGGTACTCTTAGGTATGCAAAATTCCATGATGATCGGTTGTGTAGTTAAGGCGCCAAAAGCAGAGGTCGGAGCGCAGGCCACACCGCCAGCTTGGCGGGCGGGCGGGCGAGCCGAGCGAGGCATCGTTTCACCTTTTTTCATACTTGGGTTCACACCGCGAACTACAGAGATAAGCTACCGAAGTATGAAAAAAGGTGAAACGATGTTCGCCCGCCTAGCCCGCCCGCCCGCTAGCTGGCGGTGTGGCCTGCGCTTTATACGGGGCCCCGATGGCATATTTATTTATTACTTACTCAAAAAAACTTTTTTGAAAAAAAAAAACAATTGACTTCCAAAATTATATAAATAAATTTCGAAAGTCGGTGTCGTTTGGTTCGCATTTTCGTTGTTCGCCACCGGAAATTAAAGTAATTTTTCACTTTGTAGTGTCTTTTTTGGAAGTAGGTTTTTTTTTTTGTAAAAAAGTTTTTACTTTCGACTTCAAAAAAGGAGGAAGTTCTCAATTCAACGGTATGTTTTTTTTTCTTGTGTGTTTGTTACGCGATTACTCCGCCAATTGTGAACCGATTTCCAAAATTCTTTTTTTGTTCGAAAGGAGATACTTCTGAAGTGGTCCCATAAAAATGTTATCAAAATCGGACAAGTGGTTTTTGAAAAATCAAAAAAATTATCACAACAAAAAATTGAAAAATAAAAACTTTTTTACAAAAAAAAAACAACTGACTTCCATAAAATAACTTGTGTGTGAGTGAAAAATAACTTTAATTTCGGAAGTCTGCACCGACTTCCGAAATTAAAGTTATTTTTCACTTTGTAGTGTTTTTTTTTCACTTTTAAGTTGTAACTTTAACCAGTGATTTTAGTTTAAAAACCAAACTACTGAACCGTTTTTGAGGAAATTTATATGGGACCAATCTGAAAGTATATCCTAAAATTTTGGAAATCGGCTTATAAATAACGGAGTTCTGATGTAACAAACATAAAAAAAAATACAGTCGGATTGAGAACCTCCTCCTTTTTTGAAGTCGGTTGAAAACGTCACTGTCCTTTTGTAAAAGACCCCACCAAGGTAGTTTGATATGGGCCCCATTACGGCTAGCTACGCCGCTGCGTGAAAACTGAAAGAGTAACAACTATACAAACTCACTTTCGCATTTTATGCGGCTTCACCCGAGTTCCCATAGGAATAGGTTCCTACGGGAACCCCTGCCCTTTTCTTTTCGAAAATCGAGTTGAATGGCGGCAATAGGAGAGGCGGCAGTCCACGGCTGGACATATGTCCAGCTGTGGACTGCTATAGGCTGATGATGATGATGAAGTAACGATAATAATAGATTAGAATTTTATTTGAAAATTCATAATCTTCGAAATCGTATCTTATTAGTAGCGCAATAAGGTTGAACTTGCATGTAAAAGCAATTTCGGTAGGTATAGATAATTACGTTACTAAGTTCAAACTTATTATTTTAGTAGATAATAAGATCGTGTCGCGGACGTAACGTTAATCTCAAACACGGCGGACTGACAAGAGACTCTAAAGGTATAATTAATTGGCTAAACTTCACACAGGTTCGTGATGCGGTAAGTATCCATATTTATTTCAAAATTTCAAGGAGATTGTGTTATGGGCTTTCAGCAATAAAAGAGCAAGGAACGCAAGAAAACTGTTGACCGCCAGCCCGCCAGTAAGTAGGTAACAAAACCCGGAAAAGGTTATTAAAAGCTGCTTGAAATGAAAAAAAATAATGTTTTTCTCACATCGGATTATACCTACCTGGCTACTTAACAACATTCATAATTGTGTAACGGTGTATACCATTCCTACCTACCTGTTTAAATGTAGGTAATACCTACCTACTTAATAATTATAGGTAATACATAGAAATAAATATGTAAAAAGGAAGGATTAAGAAGATATAATTTCAATAAAAATTGATTATCGTATCATTGCGCGGGCCGCCTGTTTTTATTACCATGCCAGTATTTCTATTCGATTCAATTCAAAAATATTCAACCTGCTACGCTATTTCTTATCGCATAGTGTCTTATTCTACACAACGACGCGCACACGCACACACCCTCACGTACGCGCTGCAGCACGAAATATTACGAGTAAGAACTGACAAAAAGCTATACATCTCTTTCGCACGATTCTCGCTGTTGTTGCTCATAACGCGTTCAAGGTCAAAGTGGGGTAACTTGATGTGCTGGCGACTGTACAAAGGGATGATCTCATGGGGTTGGTAGGCTGATGCCGCTGAGTGTGGTGGCTGTGGTTGCAGAATCTATGGTTGTGTGGGTAACTACTCTGTATTCACAGGCGGAATCTTTGCCTACAGAACCATGGTTTTAGTCTAATTTGTTTTTCTTTAGTCTTAACTTTTTTTTTTTTGTGTTTTCTCTTTAGTCTTAATTTTATTGATTTTTTTCTAACTTGGATTTAATCTTAATGTATAGTCAAGCAAAAAGGCGTGCAAAATCCATGAGAACCTACTGCCGACAAATTGCTGTGCAGTTTGGCAGGTGTTATCTGAGTATAAAACTGTAACATTATGGATTAAATAAACAAAAAAAAAAAAAAAAAGAGTTAATAAAACAGAGGGGTACATTTAAAATGCGTTTAACTAAATTTAAAGGTCACCTTGCCATTTTAAATCAAATTAGTCCAAGTCAGATTACTAAACAACAAATTACAGAATTAGGTTTACGTTTATGTAGAATTCAAGCTCTTTTATCAGATTTTGATGCAATTCAAATGCAAATTGAAATGCTGTCAACAGAGATAGACGATCAAATTGATGAAAGAGATACCGTAGAATCTCAATTTTATTCTCTCATCTCAGCAGCCCAAGAAATTATTGATTATCATTCTAGTGGTGAAGAGTTTAAAAGTGTAGGTGCAAAAACAAATTGTTCTAGTCATGACAATTGTAATAAGTTAAATAATATTAAACTACCTACAATAAAACTTCCATCATTTGATGGTAACTACCTCAAATGGTTGGAGTTTAGAGACACCTTTGATTCTATTATCCACTCGAATGAGTCCATACCTGATATCAATAAATATCACTATTTACGCTCCTCATTAGAGGGGACTGCTGTTGTCGTAATAAAGTCTATAGAGTTTACTTCTCAGAACTACAAGGTTGCTTGGGACCAACTATGTGAGCGTTACGATAGCAAAAAGATCTTGATTAATAACCATTTAAAGGCGTTATTGAATATAGATAGTTTAACGAGGGAATCTTATAAAGCCCTTCGTTTTATTATTGATCACATTAATAAAAACTTAAGAGCCCTTAATTTATTAGGCTTGCCAACTAATTATTGGGATATTTTAATCATTTATTTGGTTACCATTAAATTAGATTCCACTACTTTAAGAAAGTGGGAAGAACATAGAAACAAGTTATCGGATTTACCCTCTTTATCGGAATTTCTTCAATTTTTACGTGACCGCGCAGATATACTTGAAACGATGCAAGTTACTAAAAATGATAAATCTGATTCTAATAATAAATCCAATAATCCTAAAACAACAAAGGCCTGTGCTACTTCAGCTGGCCGCAAACCTTTTAAAGAGCCTTCTTGTCCGGTATGTCATGAAGTTCATCGGATAACAGAGTGCATTAAATTCCAAGAAATGAGTCTGAATAGTAGATTGAGTGAAGTCTTAAAGGTAAACCTTTGCTCAAATTGTTTACGTAGGGGGCACAATGCTGAGAAGTGTCGCCTCGGCGCCTGTCAAATCTGTAAACAAAAACATAATACACTATTACATAAAAACTCGGAAATAAATAATGCGTTAGTTACACAGTCTGAGAATAACGATACATCTAGTGTGCCATCAATCGCTAGTGCTGTATCCTCTTGCTCTGTCTTTATGAGTAAACAAGTGCTTCTCTGTACTGCTTTAGTAAAATTAACTAATAAGAAAAATAATAAGACTTACCTTGCCCGGGCTCTCCTGGATGCCGGTAGTCAATCCAGTTTCATATCTGAAAACATTAAAAATAAATTAGGGTTAACTTCTATTAATTCACGACCTATGTGTATTAGTGGGGTTAATAACATGCAATTCAATATAAAAGATTGTTGTGAACTTACCTTTAATTCCTTAATAAGTTCTTACAGCATGAATATTAAGTGTTTAGTTATACCTGAAATTATAGGTAACTTACCTAATAGTGAAATAAATCTTTTAGAATTAAACATACCTGGGAATATTCAGCTAGCTGATCCCGAATTTCATCGTTCTTCTCAAATTGATCTGCTGCTTGGCGCTGATATTTTCTTTGATATCATTGCTACAAAGAAAATAAGATTAGGTAATAATAAACCCATACTCCAGAGTTCTAAACTAGGTTGGTTAGTAGCTGGGCCAATATGCAGTTTAGATTATAATGAACAAAAGAACTTACATTGTAATTTTACTAAGGAAATAAATAAAAACCTTACCAAGTTCTGGGAACTTGAAGAACTTCCTTCTTCAAGCGTTTCTTACTCTGAAAATGATCACTTTTGTGAAAAACATTTCATAGAAAATACTTCACGTTTAGAAAACGGGAGATTTAATGTTAAAATACCATTTTGTGAATCACCAGAAACATCACTGGGCGATTCCTATAGCATGGCCTTAAAACGTTTTCAGAGTCTCGAAAAGAAGTTTATTAAAAATCCTACATATAAAAAACAATATTGTGAGTTTATTGACGAATACGAAAAATTGGGACACTTAAGTAAGGTTGAGAAACCACTATTTGGGTATTTTATGCCACATCACACTATATTTCGAGAAAATAGCGAAACAACCAAGGTCAGAGTAGTTTTTGATTGTAGTGCAAAATCTCGGTCAGGAAAATCGCTGAACGATATCCAGTTTATAGGTCCCGTAATTCAGGATGAATTAATAAATATTCTAATTAGATTCCGTCAACACAAATTTGTTTTGTCTGGGGACATAAAAAAAATGTACCGACAAATTATAATCGATCCCTCGCAGCGCCACCTACAATTAATAGTTTGGCGTGATGATGTAGACAAGCCAATAGAAATATTACAGTTAAATACCGTTACATATGGGACAGCGTCTGCCCCATTCTTGAGTACGCGATGCTTGCTACAGTTAGCAAAAGAATGCAATGATAAAATCATATCTGAAATTATACAGCACGATTTTTATTATGATGATTTTTTGAGCGGTGCTGATACGGAAAATGAACTTTCCCATATATCTATCATTCAGTTAAAAAGGTACTAGCATCTGCTTGTTTTCCTATTCATAAATTTCGAACAAACTGTCCACAAATATTTGATGCTGACTGTACCTTATCACAGTCATTGGACTTAAATAAACAATCAAGTGTATTAGGATTGTGGTGGTTTCCTGAAAATGACCATCTACAGTTCTCAGTTAATTTAGACAAAACGGTTAAGGACGTCACAAAACGTTCTATTTTGTCAAATACATGTAAAATCTTTGATCCTTTAGGCATGCTAAGTGCATGTACTATACGACTTAAAATCCTATTACAAAAACTTTGGGTTTTAAAATTAAGTTGGGATGAGTTAGTTCCACAGAATATTAAGAAAATTTGGGAAGGGTTTGTTTCCAATGCCCATATACTAGCTAACATTAAGGTACCTAGACATGTTTTAGGTACTTCTCCAGTGTTAATAGAACTTCATTGTTTCGTAGATGCATCCCAAGAGGCTTACGGGACTTGTGTTTATTTACGTTCTATAGACCGTCATAATAATGTACAAGTTATCTTGTTATGTGCAAAGACACGCGTCGCGCCGCTGAAACCAACTACGATTCCGCGTCTCGAGTTGTGCGGAGCGTTGCTGGGCGCGCGACTAGCCGCCAAGGTGAGTCATTCTCTTCGTTGCACTATTGACCGTAAAGTCTTTTGGTCCGACTCAACCGTCGTTTTGCGTTGGATTCGAACACAACCTAAATTACTCAAGGCATTTGTTTGCAACAGAGTCAATGAGATCCATGAATTGACAACCAGGGAATCTTGGAGACATGTACCTACCACTTTAAATCCCGCTGACCTCGCTTCTCGAGGAGTCGATCCAGCTCAACTTCAGGCCTCAACTCTATGGTGGAATGGCCCAGATTTCATGGTGCAAAATGAAACAAACTGGCCTCTTAATATAAATTCCATAGATTCTTCCAATTTACCTGAAACTAAAATTCCTACCAGTGACTGCATAACTATGACTAATGTTGCACAGTCATCATTAATTAAGTTTAATAATTATTCGAAAATAAATAGATTAAAAAGAATTATTGCTTATGTCTTACGTTTTGTACATAATTGTAGAAATCCTAAAAATAAAATATTAGGTAATTTAAAAGTAGAACAAATCGAAATTTCATTTACTTACCTGATAAAACTTGCTCAAAGTCAAACTTACCTTTCAGAAATAGACTTACTAAAACAAAATAAAAATCTTAATCCTAAATCTTACCTGTTACAGTTGCCACCTTTCCTCGACGACAATGGAGTGCTCAGAGTTGGTGGTCGTCTACAGAATGCAGCTTGTAAATTTGAGAAAAAGCACCCGATCCTCCTGGACGGTAAGCACTATTTCACTCGGCTCATAATGGAAGGCGAGCACCTACGTCTGCTGCACGCAGGTCCTCAACTGCTCCTTAGTTCCGTTCGTGAACAATTCTGGCCTATAGGAGGCAGAACTTTGGCTCGCAGCATTGTGAGAAAGTGCGTTGTTTGCACACGACTGCGAGGAAAAACTATGGAACCGCTGATGGGCAATTTACCTGTAGATAGGGTCACACCTTGTTATCCGTTTCAAGTATGTGGCGTTGATTTCGCTGGACCTTTCCTTATTTCTAGTAAGAAAGGAAGGGGTAACCGAATAACAAAATGCTATCTTAACGTTATAGTTTGTTTTTCTACTAAAAGTATTCATTTAGAAATCGTTAGTGACCTTAGCACTAATGCATTTATACTTAGCTTACGTCGATTTATTGCTAGGAGAGGTAGACCTCATACGATTTATTGCGATAACGGCACAAATTTCGTTGGGGCAAATAACGAGTTGGGTAGGTTACTATTGGCTAGTGTAAATTCTATTTATGACTACACCAATGCTGAAGGTATCAAATTCGTTTTCAATCCTCCATATTCACCGACTTTTGGTGGAATTTGGGAGGCGGGCGTTAAGTCTGCCAAGTTCCACCTTAAGAGAATCATGGGCAACGCTAGCCTCACGAATGAGGAATTGGGCACATTGTTCACACAAATTGAAGCCATCCTCAATTCCCGTCCCCTTTCCCCTCTATCATCTGACCCTACTGACTGTTCCCCATTGACTCCTGGCCACTTCCTTGTGGGGCGGCCCCTAACATCGCTGCCGTCTCCACCTGTTACGTTAAAGGCTCCAGACCGGTACAAGATGATAGAACAGCTGAGGCAGCATTTTTGGCAGCGCTGGCACCAAGAGTACCTAGCTGAACTGCAGCAGCGGACAAAATGGCGCTTGAAAGACAGAGAGTTGAAGCTGGGAGATTTGGTGATCCTAAAGGAGGAGAACGTGCCACCCATGAAGTGGAGACTCGGGCGAGTCCTACAACTTTATCCTGGAAAAGATGGAGTTTGCAGAGTGGCCGACTTCTACACTGCAAGAGGCACTGTCAGACGTGCAATAAACAGAGCCTGTCTTCTCCCTCTTACGGAAGAACTTGAAAGCAGCAGCTTTCAAGGGGGGGAGGATGTTCACGCAACGAACCGGTCCGCGGGGACCAGAGGGAGCTGAGGGGCGCGCGGGAGGGGCGCGCGGGAGAGGCGCGCGTGCGGCTCGCGCCTGCCGCCATGACACACCGCTACGAACGCCGAAGTGAGACCACGCACGTCTATTAAATATAACCTCACTCGATTATAACATTACCTCCAAATATTTAAGTATAACCGATGCAGAAAAGTAATAAAGAATATTGTTTATATGGAAGCCTTTCATCTCGTGAAGAACCCAACCAACTCAAAACGAGCTGCTCGTAAATATCAGCTCCGACATCTATTGTGACCATATCTACCTTCCTTTGCGCTTCCGTGAGATACTGCCGTAAGCGTCGTCTAAAAACAGCTATGGTGTTAATTTCTCTGATTGGTGGTGGCAGGTTATTCCATATTTTGGAAGCCGCGTAACGGAAGCTACCTCTAAAAGCGGCTGTGCTATGCGACTGGGTCGAGAGTTGTTGCGAGCATTACCTTCTCCCACATTCTCGTCTACTGGCTATCCAGCTCAACTTGTCGTACAGGTAGTCCGGCTTCTGGTAATTAACTACACCAAACAGAAGGCACGCTAAGTGTAATTTGCGTCTCGATTTCATTTTCAGTGTGAAATGTTTGTTTAAAAACGGACTCACGTGACTTCTGGGAGGAATTTTATAACAAAACCGAGCACAAGCGTTTTGGACCCTTTGAATGAGCCGATCTGTGCGAGCCAATAGGCGGGGGCCGTAGACGGTATCTGCGTAGTTTAGCCTAGACAAAACCAGGGTTTCAACTAGCCGCTCCCGCAGCGTTTCGGACAAGTACGGCCTAATCTTGTACAGAACTTTCAGGCGGTAAAAGCAGTTGCTTACCGAGTCGGCTACGTGTTTTTCGAAACGGAGGTCTTTGTCCATGATAAGACCGAGATTCCGCGCCTCATAAACTCTGTCAATTGGTTCGCCCATTAGCTCCAGGTGCAACGTTGCGGGTAATTTAGCTAGTTGCTGCCTTGTGCCAAACACCATGTATTTCGTCTTGGTTGGGTTTAGTGACAGGCAATTTTCTCCAGACCCCACTGTATAGAAATTTGCCCTTTTTGTCGAATCTGAGACGACGCCATTCGCCTCAAAACAATATTTAAGTCTGTCGATGTAATTGTCCCAATTATCACATTTCACATTGAACTCGTGAAATTTCACCGATTTACACTCCATTGTCATGTTTTCTACTCGTCGCCAATATTATGTCTTCAATAAAACACCAAATATCGTAATTTGTGTATTGAGCTAAGTAGCCTAGAAATACAAGTAAGTGAAATCACAAGAGTAGGGTAGGAACAACAATATGATTGAGGGTAGACTGAAAACGTACTAAACATAAACTTATAAACTAGGAAGTATGTAGGTCCCTATATACAACAGAAACAAAACTATCTAAAGTATGGTCTTTGGTCCATGGTAAGCCCACTGTCGATGCTCATGCACAGAACTTCAGTATTCAGAGGGTGTTTCAAGTTTGCGGCCACACGCTGTTGGAATGATCTTCCACCGCCAATGCGATGCCTGAAATCATTACAATCCTTTAAATACCAACACAAAAATTTACTGTTTCATGAACAAATTTCACTTCAACCTTAATATGTACTTTAGTATTGGTAAACTGTACCTCAGGGGTCATGGCTTGCAGGCTCTGGTTTGGGATCTCCTAGGGCGTGGGCTGCTTGGAATATGATCTTCTGTCGGTTTTAACGTCTGTGTTTTGCTGTAGAATTCTCCCTTTTTACTTGGGTACGCCTCTTAGCTTTTCACTTTGCAACTTAATTGATCAGCTGTCTCCGTCAACCGTCTTGTCAGGTATAGTGGCTTGATGGGAAAAAAAATGTCCTTTTATTTAACTAATCAGATTACTGTATTCTTTTTTTAGTCGTTATCACGTTGTAATTACCATTTTCTTCCTGGACTGAGGACTTTGGTTCTCCTTTGAGTCACCAAGTTTGTCATTTTCACCTTCTAGCACAATTTCACCAAACACTGTTTTGCAAACACCACAGGTACACATTCACCCAATTCATAATTATGTCTATCATAACTTTGATTAATAATGAGTCATGTTATTGCTAATTATTACATTCAAGATGTCATGTCAAAACATCAAATCTATGTTTATAGAAGTATAGCATTGCACAGATAACTATATAATGTCAGTAGCATTGTGACAGCTGCGCACGCGTTCAGATTAATAATACCCGGCGCGGCGGCGCGAGATTCGTTGCCCGGAATTAAATTAAATTAAATAATCATTTATTTCAGGAAATTATTCCCATAATAAGCACTACAAAATACATAGAAAAAACACAACAAATACAACACAAATTACATACCTACATAAAACATTACACATTAAAAACATTGCATTAAAAATAAAATTAGTTGAAATAAAATAAATTAGTTGAAATAAAAATAAAATTATGGTTATTAATATATGGAATGCTACCACATGACAATTATTTTTCATGTTTCTTTTTTTTATGTATGATTATTTTATTTTATTTCATGTTTTGATTGTTGTTTCTTTTCTTTTGGTTTGTGTCGAATCATGTTGCAATGGTTTATTTTATTTCTTGTTTTGATTGTTGTTTTTATTTACTTAGGTATAATTGCATGCCGCACTGGTTGCCGTCATCACGTTAACGCCGGCTGCCGCTGAAAACCAGTGCTGGGGTTCTGTCTCGTATAGGATCTTAGCATTATGCTGAGCGATGGCCGTTTTGCGTGAATGTGACGCATATTTAGCCCCCACTTTTTTTTATTTGTGTGTTTGTTGTTTTTTTTATGCGTCATGTTTGCCGCAAATGGGTCCATATTGGCTCACCTAAAGTTCTTTACCCGAAATTGTTCTTCCTAATGATTTGTAATCCGAATGCTCACTCTTCCTAAAATTTTTCATCCTAAAGTTTTCATTCATACTATTTGTAGTGCTAGCGGCGATGTTCATTTCCGAAAATTGTAATTAATAATATCATTAATGTAAATATATTTAAACTCCAACTGTTTTTTATCATAACGCTTTTATCCCTAAACATAAGTAGGTACTTACCATAAAATTTTCGCTCATACTCAGAAAGAAACATTACCAAGTGTAATAAAAAATATATGTGGGTAGAAGATGATATTTATAGTTTTAATTTGAGGGTATGATTATTATTTGGGGGTATGCTTTACATAATTAATATAAATTACTGAAAGGACCGCACCAAGAACATAATCATGAACCAGATGCTTTAAAGGAAAAGGTTTGTTTTTAAACTATTTCTTGTGATTACAAAACAACTTTTCACATTTTTACATTTAGCAATTTTATTTTTGGTTATTGTTGTTACATACCTAATACTATAGCTGGTTGCATATTAGAAAATCAAAACTTTCCTGAGCAAATTTCAAAAGAACAACGTACAAATCAACAAAGTTTAAAATAACGATGGTTTTTTGATCAACAGTTCAGCTGACCAAAGTTGGGAATATCAAAAATCAAAAGTCATTTATTCAAATTAGGCTGAGAATCAGCACTTTTTGAACGTCAAAATTACAAAAGACAGTCCCCCAAAAACGCCCGCCCTTCACCACTTCCTAGTGCTATCGCTGGGAAGAAGAAGTGGCGCAACAAACTCCCCAGCAGCACAGCTGTCTGTTCAATTAAAAAGAAAATACGTGATTGTATACAATACTAGGTACCTATGTTCGGTAATTAACATTACAAAACAGAACATAAAATTAAATTATTTGCCATAATATGTCAGCTAGCCACGCCAATATACCAACAAATATAATAAAAACTATACGTACTCAAGCTAAAAAATAATTACCTAAAATGTAAATAAAAAAGATTACTACCCAAATAAAAGCCTCCAGGCATAAAGGGCGTGACAGCTTACATATTCATGCATTGCTGGGTTCTGTTCACATAGCCGTCACTTGAAGTCACAAAAAGATAAAGTAAGACCATCGAAGTAAAATTTAGTAGTTAATAACAATAACCTGTCAGTAAGCTAATTCTGGAGAAAGAACATAAACATTGTCTTGCGTTAAACTAGGGCGACCAACTATTCTTATCGTCTAAGTAGTCGTTGATGGAATAGTATGCCTTTGAACAAAGGTTGGATTTTAGTTGAGCTTTAAACGCATTAAAAGGCAAGTCTAGAAAAGATGAGGGTATCTTGTTATAAAAGGTTATACCAAGCCCAACAAATGAGTTATGAACCTTATGAAGCCGGTGAAAGGGGGCACGTAGTTTGTCCTTATTTCTAGTGTTAACACTGTGAATATCACTATTTTTAGTGTACAAGTGTAAATTTTGCCTAATATATAAAATGTTGGCAAGGATGAATTGTGATGCAACCGTGAGAATACCAATATCTTTAAAGAAATCTCTTAGAGAAACTCTGGCACCTAGCTGGTAAATTGCTCGAACAGCTCGCTTTTGAAGGACAAATATATTTTGTATATCAGCTGCTTTGCCCCACAGCAGAATACCGTAGGACATAACACTGTGAAAATAACTAAAATAGACTAAACGAGCTGTATCAACGTCAGTGTATTGTCTTACTTTCCTGACGGCGTAGGCAGCCGAACTGAGCCTTCCTGCTAGACTTGATATATGAGGTCCCCACTGAAGTTTGGCATCTTTCTTTTTTTTCGTCGGTCGCAAGACTCTTAAGCGAGTGGACGTGTGTCGGCTCTCCGTAGTTTTTGTGTTTTCGAGTTTCTGTGATTGGACAATTAACGTGATTTGCGATTCCTTGTCACACACGTTGATTTCTTACCTGTTGTTGCCTCCTACTGGGCGGTCCTAGAAAGGGATATAAACATTTCTAAACTTTCTGTCATTTTAAAGTGATTGTGTGGTTCGCCGGGTTTGAACTCGCGACGCGTCGGTTGGGTCGGGCCGACCCGGTTGCTCTCCCACTACGCCACCAAGCAAGTAGCTACGACGAGCGAAATTGTTCTGTGCTACGTGTGCTACGTACGTGCGACGACGTCACCAGCCTGTGCTACGACGTGCTACGGGCCCTCTACGAAACCTGTATCGGCTACGCGGGTGTGAGACGCGTCGTTGATGAATCAAACAAACAACTGCGAGTAAAGCGGCGGGCTACTTACCAGATACCATAATTTAACATTACATTTACATTACACAATTACATTACACACAAAAAAAAAAGAAAAAATTTTTTTTTTTTTTTTTACCTCAGCTTATCTGGTAGTTAAACCTCTGCCTAGCCCTTCGGGGATAACAGGCGTGAATAATTATACGGCATGATCCCGCGGGATCACCCGTATAATTATAAGAAAATAAATTTTTGTTTTTAGTGTCCAGCGAACTCCTCCGAAAACTCCAAATATTGCTATGGCTCAGACTCAGTCTGAACCTGATATCAGCTCCGCGATTGAGTTAAGCGAATTTGTAACAAATAGAAGCAAACGACCAAGACAAGAATACTCGCCTCGAGACCAACAGGATTTGCAGGACTTATTGGATAACTGGAAAAGAGACCAGGACACCCGTATCACCAAGATGCTAGAAGATCAAACTGCTTTAATGTCAAAATTAGTTACCGACATAAGTGAGATTAAGGCCCAAAACATAAAAATTCAGGCGTCTAACGCCGAAATCTGCAAAACCAATGCAGAAATTGAGCGATCGATGTCCTTTATTAACAAACAATTTGATGACTTAAAGAAAGAGGTTGACGAGCTTAAAAAAGAGCGGCAGGAACAGCGTGGCTATATAGAAGGTCTTGAAAGGAAGATTATTGATCTGCAATATAAGTCAAGGTCGTCGGGAATAGAAATAAGGAATGTTCCACAAGCCGACGACGAGACTACGGGCGCCCTAATCAGGACAGTCTGCAATATAGGCAAACTAGCTGGAATGCCAATATCCGAAACCGAAGTTCGTGATATATATCGCCTCCCGGGAAAACAAACTAAGGGTATGACGGCCCCCACCATACGCCCAATAATTGCTGAGTTTACAACAGTGCAAAAAAAAACACAACCTATTGTCTGCCGTCCGTTCCTACAACAAAAAGGAATCAAAAGAGAACAAATTAAACACTGAGCTGATTGGTATATCGGGTAAACGTCAGGCGGTATATGTTGCTGAGCAGCTGTCTTCTACATCTAAAAAGCTGTTTTACTTAGCGCGACAATATGCGAAGGAAAATGCCTACTGCTTCTGTTGGGTAAGCAATGGAAACATTTTCCTTCGCAAGCAAACGGGCGATAAACAGCTGTTGATAAGTTCAGAGAAATGTCTCCAAGAGCTCACCAACAAGTGACTAGTTGCACCTGAGCCCGGTCATTACTTAGAAACCCTGGGCTATTTATTGTATCTGTATCACTTTTTAATTAATCTGTTAACTTCAACTACAAATTTTACACTATGTTATAAATTACTAATCAACACATTTTACACAGAATAAACGCTACTTGCACACTAAAAATTAACATAAAACACACATACATACCGACTTTCCCCCGCCACTACATTATATTCACAGAAGAGCGATGTTGTTATTTTTTAGTACCAAGACTTACACTCCTAATGTATTTCTATTTTTGTTCATTATTAAAGAGCATAAATGGCTAACATAAATAATATAAATCAGGACATTGATAGTCTTAATCCTGAAAACTCTTTCTCTTGTGACCCCCATGAGTGTATTAAATATATAAATAGAGCTGACAGTAATATAAGCTTATTGCACATAAATATTCGCAGCGTTAATAAAAATTTTGATAGCCTTCTAGCGTTGATGTGTTTAATTAATATTGATTTCGATCTGATTGTTTTGACTGAGTGTTGGCTGAGTAAAGTGATTAACCTCCCAGTTCTGAACGGATACCAGTCGCACTCAACAAAAAACATTACGAACCAAAACGATGGGGTTATAATCTACACCAAAATTGGGCTAAACGTCAATGTATGGGAACCTAACATCATGTATGCAAATAGTCTTGTATGTCAAATTGATAATAAACTCACGGTAGTAGCAATATATCGCTCTCCATCGAATAATACCAAGGATCACTTCGATAGTTTCTTGTCAAGTCTAAACAATATCTCTGAAGAAATATCAATCATGCCCAACATCTCAACTGTTGGTGATCTGAATATAGACATAAAACTAGGCAATAGGAATGACCGTGCACTTGAATACCTAATCTTAAACGCGTCCCATGGACTACTACCAACACACCTCCTACCAACTAGATTGGAAAATTGCCTAGATCACATCTTATTAAAAACTAAGTTAATGGCCACCACATTGGTATTGGAGTCGCACATTACTGACCACAAACCGGTTATTCTTTTGATCTCAAACACAAACCCAACACGGAACAAAAGTTTCACTATTTCCCGATTAAATCACGAAGCCATTAAAACTGAGTTGGAAAACACTGACTTTTCAGATATCTACAAAATTAAGGACGCGAATATTGCTATGAGTACACTAATTACAAAGATATCAACAGCAATAATCAAACATACAAAATATATTATTGTACCTAGAAAACAAAGAACGATTAAACCTTGGATAACTCCAGGACTCCTAAAATGTATCAAGCACCGAGATAAACTGCACGTTAAATCTAAGAAGTCACCTAGCAATCTAATACTACATGTAACTTATACGCGTTATCGAAATTACTGCAATATGCTACTGCGTAAATTAAAGAGGACCTATGAAAAGAGTGAGCTTGAAAAATCTAGGAATAATCCTAAAGCACTATGGAAAACCATTAAGGAGATAACCAATACAGGTAAAATATCCTCTAGTCCTGTTGAACTACTCAAAGTATGCGACAGTCCTGCATCTTCCCTCAACAATGTCTGTTCTTTCTTTAGCAACATAGGTAAAAACATGGCTGCAAAAATAATGAATGACCCATCTAAAGTCCTTTTAAACCGCGAGACCATTCAATATGGTAATAACAAGACTCTGAAGCCGCCTGTCAATTCACTTGCCATCCAAAAAGTTAACGAATGTGACATAGAAACTATTATACTGCAGATGCGCCATGACTGTGCCGTAGGCTGGGACGGAATATCTTCCTCGCTCCTTAAGTCATGTCGTCATATTCTAGTATCGCCAATAACATATATCTGCAATCTCTGCATTGAGACAGGAGTTTTTCCAGATTCTCTGAAGAGAGCCATAGTCCACCCAATTTTTAAGGGAGGGGACAGAGGTTGTGTCGATAATTATAGGCCTATATCAGTACTGTCGTCGCTCTCTAAAATTCTCGAGAAGATTCTTAATCAAAATCTTAGAAGCTTTCTCGATAAATACAAAATTATAGCGGACAATCAGTACGGCTTCCGGTCTGGAGTCTCCACTGAAGACGCAGTATTGGACCTAACGCAATCTATTTCTAAGACTCTGGACAATAGAACAAAGTGCCTTGGTATTTTTTTGGACTTGTCAAAAGCCTTCGACACAGTCTCTGTCCCCAAACTAATACTCAAGCTAGAGTGTTTGGGTGTACGTGGCATAGCTTTGGAAATTTTCAAAAATTACCTGAGGAATCGCACCCAGCTGGTAAAGATTGGCTCCAGCTGCAGTGATGAAGAGGTTGTGCTGTACGGTGTCCCCCAGGGAAGCATTCTAGGTCCCACCCTTTTTCAGATATACATAGATGACCTTTGTAGAGTGTCAATACCAGCTTGTAAGGTCTATGCTTATGCAGATGACACAGCGATTCTGGTCGAAGGGCCCTCCTGGGAAGATGTGAAACAAAGGGCGGAATCTGCAATGTCTACAATTATTAACTGGCTTGACCTAAACTTGCTGACTTTAAATTTAAAAAAAACCTATTACCTGGCCTTTGCGGTCCGGTCCAACACTAAACCCACAAGTAGTTTCACGATAACGGCTCACACATGCCAGAATCAGCAAATACCGTGTTCATGCCCTCCCATTGTCAGAGCAGAGAGTGTCAAATATTTGGGTGTGCATATAGATGATGGATTAAAATGGGATAAACAACTCGATACACTTACTTCTCGAACACTACGTCTTATACACACATTCAAATCTCTCCGAGAATCCGCCGGTATTGACACTCTAAAAATGGTGTACTTCACATTATGCCAATCGATTATTGGATACTGTGTGACTGTATGGGGTGGGGCTGCGAAGACTTATCTTCTAAGAGCAGAGAGGGCTCAAAGGGCTGTGCTTAAAGTTATGTTAAGGAAACCCTACAGATACCCTACAGCGCAACTTTACGCTGATTGCAAAGTGCTGACGGTTCGGCAGCTCTACATTCTCTAATCTGTCTTGAGGATACATGCCAGCTTACCCCCATCTGATCCAAGTAAGCGTACATATGTTCCCCCGGGTGTACAGTACAAAACCACGTAACCAGTAAATTTTGGCCGATCGCTGTCTCCTAAGATACAGGTTTCTACCTAGTTTAAGAGACAGGGTTCATTAATTTTTGTATGCATAGACCTTTTTTCTTTTCTTTTTCATAAGCTTATTCTATTGTTCTTGTATTGTATTGCTATTGTATTGTATTGTTTTGCTCTGAACTGTGTCTGTGTGTTTTTATTTTGGATAAATAAACAATTATTATTATTATTATTATCTACTGTTAGTCCTAGAAAAATTGCCGAGCCTACAGTTTCAAGCACCTCTTTATCTAAGACGATGTTGGGTCCTAGGTTTCTAACATTCGGTAGGGCGAACTTTACACATTTGGTTTTCTTGGCATTGAGAACTAGGTTATTTGACGTAAACCAATCTGTAACTATTGAGAGTGCACTGTTTACGTCGTCAAAATCTTGTCTATTCCTGTCAACTTTAAAAATAAGAGAGGTATCATCTGCAAACAGTACAACGTCACAGATGCCCTTTAAATGGAATGGTAAATCATTGATATAAACTAAGAACAAGAACGGACCCAGTATTGAGCCTGGCGGAACACCTAACTGAACTGGTAGCCCGGAAGATTTAACACCATTAACATCTACACATTGGACCCTATTATGTAAATAAGAAATGATTACGTTGAGAGCTTCGTTTTGAACACCGTAATGACGTAACTTACGCAAAAGCGTGTCATGGTGCACGCAATCAAAGGCTTTGGAGAGATCACAGAAAACTCCAATAGCATTTTGTGATTTCTCCCATGCGTCAAATATGTGTCTCAACACCCGCATCTGTAGTTGAACGACCTTTTGTAAAGCCATATTGCTCATTATGGAGGAGGCTATTTAAATTAAAATGTCTTAGCAACTGCTTGAGTATTAACTTTTCAAATATTTTGCTAAATGCAGGTAAGATAGAAATAGGCCTGAAATTGCCAACGTCATTCTTATTACCTGATTTAAATAATGGTATGACTTTACTACTCTTCATGAGGTCAGGAAAAGTTCCTAAATCAACACATTTATTAAATGTAACAGCTAAATAGGGGGCTACGATATCTATTATATTACTTATAAGTTTAGTGGAGATGCCCCAATAATCACCGGTGTTTTTAGACTTAAGTGTATTAAAAACATTAACTACATCACGCGGGGTTACATGTTCGAAACTAAATAAAGGACTACATTTAGGTACACTACTGTGCAAAAGGTTTTCAGTTTTAGACGAGGACGAATTTAAGGAGCGTGTCGTAGTTATCGGTATGTTGGCAAAGAACTCATTAAATGCCTCAGCTACGTCAGCTGCTTTATTAACTAATTTGTTGTCGACCATAATCTCAAGTAGTTTTTCTTGTTTAACCGATTTACTCGTTTCATTATTAATAATTTTCCAAGTGGTTTTTACTTTATTGGTAGAATTTTTGATTGTATCGCCTAAAAATTTTGATTTAGCAAATGCACTAATCTTTTTGAATAATTTTGAATAATTTTTGACATACTCTAAGAAAGGAGTATCAAACCTGTATTTTTTCAAACCATACAACTCGTATAGTCTCGCTCTACTTTTATAAATACCTGGAGTAGCCCATTGGTTAAAGCCAACAGAGGATCCATTAATGTTAATAGTTTTGGTCTTGAAAGTGGATTGGTATTCTTTTTGCACAACATCAAAAAGGGCACCATAAATTTCATTAGGATTCTCGTATTCTGCTATAGATGGTGTAATTCTATGAGCTATATTATTTTTAAACAATTTACAACGACTAGCTGTATAAGGCCTGCATTCAAGTTTATGTGGCTTTTTATGTAATGGCATGGGGAAGCTAGCTAATAAACCACAGTGGTCGGACGTTAAGTCAGTTAACACTAATTTATTTTTGGCATCACAATCACTAAATATATTATCAAGACAAGTTGACGAAGAAGCTGTGATCCTAGTTGGTTCAAAAAACAAGTTAATTAAATTATAAGACCTCAAAAGATTGAGAAGTCTAATACTTAATGGAGTAACATCTAAAATATTAATATTGAAATCTCCACATAAAATAATACTTTTGTTATTTGATTTCAACCTGTTGAGAGAATCCTCCATTACCGATTCGAAACTAATAAAATCCCCAGAGGGGGGTCGATAAACGCAAATTATAACATATCGCTCAAGTTCAACACAAGACAACTCTATAGTGCGCTCGATTGAAAGATTAACTAAATCTAAACGTTGTTTACATTTCAACTTGTTTGAAACAAGAACTAAAGAGCCACCGCGAATAGCACTTTTTCTCACAAATGCACTCTGTACGGTAAAGTTTTCATCATTTATAAACACTACACTACTTCATGTTCCTTCAACCAGTGTTCAGTCAAACATAACACCTGAACATCATAGTTCTCCATAAATAAACTTAATTCTAGCTCTTTGCCGGACAGACCCTGCATATTTTGATGTACAGACGCCAGCACATCAAGTTACCCCACTTTGACCTTGAACGCGTTATGAGCAACAACAGCGAGAATCGTGCGAAAGAGATGTATAGCTTTTTGTCAGTTCTTACTTGTAATATTTCGTGCTGCAGCGCGTACGTGAGGGTGTGTGCGTGTGCGCGTCGTTGTGTTGAATAAGACACTATGCGATAAGAAATATCGTAGCAGGTTGAATACTTTTGACGTTTTGACTTGAATCATCGAAATACTGGCATGGTAATAAAAACAGGCGGCCCACGCAATGCCTACAATACATACGAAAGCTTATAATCAATTTGTTTTATTGAAATGATATCTTCTTAATCCTTCATTTTTACATATATGTTTCTATGTATTACCTATAATTAGTAAGTAGGTATTACCTACTCATATTACCTACATTTAAACAGGTAGGTAGGTATGGTATACACCGTTACACAATTAATTTGCGAAATTTGCTCTTTGGATAAATGTTGTTAAGTAGCCAGGTAGGTATAATCCGATGTGAGAAAAACATTTTTTTTTTAATTTCAAGCAGCTTTTAATAACCTTTTCCTGGTTTTGTTACCTACTTACTGGCGGGCTGGCGGTCAACTGTTTTCGTGCGTTCCTTGCTCTTTTATTGCTAATACCCATTACACAATCTCCTTGAAATTTTGAAATAAATATGGATAAGTGCTTACCCCATCACTTAATTATACCTATAAAGTTTTACCAATTAATTATACCTATAAAGTCTCTTGTCAGTCCGCCGTGTTTGAGATTAACGTTACGTCCGCGACACGATCTTATTTTACTAAAATAATAAGTTTGAACTTAGTAACGGAATTATCTATACTACCTACCGAAGTTTGCTTTTACATGCAAGTTCAACCTTATTGCGCTAGTAATAAGATACGATTTCGAAGATTATGAATTTTCAAATAAAATTCTAATCTATTATTATCGTTTCTACATCATCAGCCTATAGCAGTCCACTGCTGGACCTATGTCCAGCCGTGGACTGCCGCCCCTCCTATTGCACGCCATTCAACTCGATGTTCGGAAAGAAAAGAACATGGGTTCCGTAATGGGGCCCATATCAAATTACCTTGGTGGGGTCTTTTACAAAAGGACAGTGACGTTTTCAACAGACTTCAAAAAAGGAGGAGGTTCTCAAACCGACTGTATTTTTTTTTAATGTTTGTTACCTCAGAACTCCGTTATTTATAAGCCGATTTACAAAATTCTTTTTTTATTTGTAAGGATATACTTCAGATTGGTCCCATATAAATTTCCTCAAAAACGGTTCAGTAGTCTGGTTTTTAAACTAAAATTACTGGTAAAACTTACAACTTAAAAGTGAAAAAAAACACTACAAAGTGAAATATAACTTTAATATAAAGTTATTTTTCACTTTGTAGTGTTTTTATGGAAGTCGGTTGTTTTTTTTTTGTAAAAAAGTTTTTATTTTTCACTTTTTTGTTGTGATAATTTTTTTGATTTTTCAAAAACCACTTGTCCGATTTTGATAACATTTTTATGGGACCATTTCAGAAGTATCTCCGTTCGAACAAAAAAAGAATTTTGAATATCGGTCCACAATTGGCGGAGTAATCGCGTAACAAACACACAAAAAAAAAAACATACCGTCGAATTGAGAACCTCCTCCTTTTTTGAAGTCGAAAGTAAAAACTTTTTTACAAAAAAAAGCCGACTTCCAAAAAAGACACTACAAAGTGAAAAATAACTTTAATTCCCGGTGGCGAACTTCACAACGAAAATGCGAACCCAACGACACCGACTTTCGAATTTATTTATATAATTTTGGAAGTCAATTGTCTTTTTTTCAAAAAAGTTTTTTTGAGTAAGTAATAAATATGCCGTCGGGGCCCCGTATAATAGATACGGTGGTAGCTCCGACCTCTGCTTTTGGCGCCTTAACCGATCATCATGAAATTTTGCATACCTACCTATCAGAAAAGGACATAGGAATAGGATAGGTTACTACGGGAACGCGTGTGACACCGCGAAAAAATCTCAAAATAAAATGGGGAATAATAATCTTAATCTTTTTATTTAATATTACTTAATGAAAACAAAAAAAAAACTTATACCTACTCTAAATTTAAATATACCTACTTACAACAAAATTTATAAAACCAAACTACGAGTATACAATAGATTAAAAATACGTAGATAATATTTATTTTTTACAAGTTTTTATTTTTAGAAAGAAAGAAAATACGTTTATTTGCGGTAAACATGACGCGAAAAGGAACACAAACACAAAAAAAAAAATATTTGCATTAGTTTTATTGATATTTGTGACAGATTAATTATACCTACAGTAACATCTCTATCACCAATGGTTGCCCAACAAAAGGCCCGGTACGCACAGGTGGCACGGCACGACAATTTCATTGATATGTCACAGCCTGCTTTGGCATCCTTCGGGACGTTCTGGCATGCCGTGGCATCCCGAAATGTGAATGCCAACCATGATAAAATGAGATCACAAATCATTCGCGCTTACTAAAATCCCTTGTCGTGCCATGCCGCCAGTGGGTGACGGCCCTAACTTAAATTATCACTAACAAATTAGTAAAGGAAAAATGCTCAAGAATTTAACAATGGTGCGAAAAGAAAAGAAATTTCAATTTACACATCTTTATCACGTTATTGGAAGAATTATCCATACTAATATTATAAATGCGAAAGTAACTTTGTCTGTTTGTTACGCCTTCACGGCCAAACCGCTGGGCAATTGTGATGAAAACTATGGAGATAGTTTGAAGCCTGGGGCAGGCAATGGAGGAAGCTAGTTTATTATGACACAACATCAACGAACGACATGTCTGGCGTCTTTCCCAAATGGAGCAATGGAAGAATAAGCGTTTGAGAAACAGTGGTTGGAAATACCTATATTTTGATAAATAAAATAATTACAATATTAAAATATACATAACTTATGGATTGTAAAACTGTGCTACTATTTAATGTGAACGGAAACCCGGGTGATTGAAGTGCATTATTTAATAGTGCCGTAGAATCGGAGGTCGTCATCTAATGGTAAGTTTAGGCTACGGCACTATACGCCGTGCACAGTGTCTGTATGTGTGAACACACAAACTCAACGAATACCTACACCTTGCGACACCGAGTGTAAGTGTTCTGACACGGTGTCAGTGTCGGTGACATTGAGTGTACTGCCTATAGTGTTGTAGATTAAACTAAGTTCGCTCGTGTCTTATTAGCGACATAGAATATGCCATGACCTAAAAGAGCCCAAACTTGACCTCAGAAATACGCACCAAGATCGGCCTTTCAGTTGTTATGAAATACTACTACATGGGCATAAAGCGTTGCCAAAACAATATAATATTATTATTAAATTATGAATAAAAAGTAAATTAAACTCTAATAACTATACCTAGAAGATACTGCAAAATTGTAATAACATAACAATACAAATATATAAGCAAATATAGGTATTTATTTATTAATATTATTATAAAATGATTGTTGAAATGAAATGAAAATATATTATATATACTTTACAATATAATATAAGTATTTAATATTTGGTCGGACCACCTTGCGCGTCTAAAACGGCAACCAGCCTGTCCTTCAAGCCGGCCACCATGTTCCAGCAGGTGGCCTTGTCCTTGCCTCTGAATTGCTCCCATGTAGTATGGGCTTCTCGCCGCAAGTTTTCATTGTTGCGGATTTCTGAAGCATCCTAATCGAGAAACATGAGAGCCCATAGATTCTCGATTGGGTTTAAGTCTGGGCTCTTTGCAGGCCATGGTAGGCGGATGACGTCATCCTGTGCCGCGAACCACGCCTGCACCACCCTGCAGGTGTGCACGCGGCAGTTGTCTTCCGGCGTCCATAAGGCGTCTCCTGACTGTGTCCATTGAAATCTAAAACAAAGAAAATTTTGTCAATTTAATACTTACCTAGGATTCCGTAATATGACAAATAGTCCGGGCCAATTTTACTAATCTGCATTCGCGATTTATTTGCAAAAAATGTAAACAAATATGAGTTTATGGAAAAATAACTTTAATTACTACACCATAAAGTTCAGTTTACGCAACAACTTCAAACATTTTATTACTGCTAGTCTAGTAGAGCCAGTCACTCTAAAATCAACCTAATGACCATTGAAATAAAGTTGATATTTGTTCAACTTGAAATAACATCAATTCGAAGCATTAGTTGAATAGACTTTAGATGAGTATGGGACGGTTAAAAAATATTCTTCAAATTATAAACATAAACAAAAAAACAATTTATCGAATTGAGAACTTCCACCCTTGTTGAGGTGGGTTGTAAAGAACTGAAGATGTATCTAATACATAGTAGGTAATAATAATAAGTAGTAAGTAATAACAATACAGACTGGCCGCGCGGCGCGCGTCAATCCGGTAAAATCCGGTTTGCGTGAGCGCCGAGCGCCCTTCCAACTACCTACTACAAATGTCTATTAGGTAGTAGGTATGATTTTAATCACAATTTTGTTATTCACTTTTTAAGAAAACCATATTTTATGAAAGTGATGAATAAGTTGAGCTGATAAGGTATGATTACAAGCTACACATGGACTCACCCTGTACGAAGTTGATGTTATTCGTGTGGTCAGAAAAGGATCGGCAGAGTGTGCGGCGTCTGCCGTCGTACCGTAGTGGATCTCGCGTAGAGTTGGCGACGATGGGCTTCTATGGTTCCACTTTCTTCCCGAAGCCAGAAGTAAACATATTTTTTCTGGAACGAAACAAATAGCTATAGTTTATTTGCCCATTATTACTCAATGACTATAGGCAAAGATGTATTAATACTTATAATTCCCTACACTACAATAATAAAGTTATTAAGTTATTTAATTACACACAAGCATCGCTATCATTACAGGGTTACACCCAATGCGATAGCGTGGTAACTAGATTCTAACTAGATTGTGGGGGTCGAACATGGACTAATCCTAACTAAGCAGGGGCTGCAGTCTCGACATTCATAGCGATCGCTTTAAGACCGAATTCGGTCGCAAAGCCCTGTCACTCCATACATTAGGTACACCTGTCAATCCGGGACTTTGCGAGTTGCGACCGAATTCGGTCGTAAAGCGATCGTTATGAATGTCGAGACTGCAGCCCCTGGGCCCTGGACAAAAAGAAAGTGCGTAATTGCTTAGATATTTACTATAGAATCCAATCCAAAGAGTATAATAATAATACGGATCCAATCACTACCTACCTACTGGATTAACTTTTGTTTAGAATGTGTCATGACATGGAATCAAAAACAATAGTTCATCGAATTCTGTTTACATAATATGTATAATTATTTCTCTGAATTTAAGCTTTCACAGTTACTCTACATTTTAGTGACGCTTGGAACAGCGCGCAGCGTTAACCAATTTCAAAAATTCTGTATAAAAACACCATTGACACATTTTTTTAATATTAGCCTTTCTATTTAAGATTACAAAAAATATTACTCACCGATAAGCCCGTCTGCCGACAAATATCTATCACCCGGCATCCACTCAATCGAAGCGCTATGATGCGCTCTCTTTGAATTTGCGTCAACTGAGGCGCCATTATATTTATAAATTTATGCCATTTACGCCATTATGTTTTAAGAAAGTTCACAGCACAGCACAGCACACAGTACGATTCCAAATCACAGAACTTATATACCCTAACGGGTTCCAAATGCGTACGCAACTGACTGACGTAAACGGTAAACTAGTGAATTGTGACGACTGACGAGTGACTTTCGTTTAATTTCGTGAAGGATCGGGGAAACTCGGGAGCAGCGGCGCACGCGCAGGGGCGAGTGGGTGTGGCTTATTTCTAGTAAAACATGATAATTGGCTCCCAATTTTTAGTATGTGCAACCATTGGGCAATTTTAAAAACGTTGAAAACTCCACCAATCGTGCCAAGGATACTTTCTTTCTAACACTCCGCAGCGCGTCGTAGTTATATTTATGTATAGGGTTTACGTTGACGTGCTGCCGTCTGTACAACATTCAACATATGTGGCTGACCCGTTGTCGCACCTAATAGTTTAAACTACAAGGCGTATCAAAAGTAGTATTAGTATCAGTACTAACAGTAATAGATGGTACACTACAAGAACCAGTGTCACTGAGTATATTGTATGCTAAAAGATTAGCAATTTGTCTCCTACAACTAGGTGGCAAATACATAGTATTATTTGTCAGTTTGTAATCAGTAATGAATTGATTACAATCAAAATATAAAATAGCATCACTGTGACGACAAGTCCTATTATAAATGAACATATTTAAATTATAAATATGCTTATTTTGCTCATCAGTTAAATAATGGGAATAAGGCAAGGCACAAAAAATAGATTTACAATTATTAGCCTCATTAAGATGCAACATCAAATGGACACATTCAATTATGTCCTTTTTTCTTACATTTAAGCTATCCCCATATAATAATATAACAGTTGAACTAGGGTTTATTTTTGTCAATTTGATATCTATACTTATAATAAATCTGTAGAGAGGTCAATTCTGTACATGAAATATATTTCCAAAATAACTATCAGGGGGTGATTAGGGATCGATACTGATGCCAAAAATGCAATCAGTAAAATTTTTGTCTGTCTGTCTGTCTGTCTGTCTGTATAACCGTTATAGAAACAAAAACTACTCGACGGATTTTAATGAAACTTGGTACAATTATTTTTCATACTCCTGAGCTGGTTATAGTATACTTTTCATCACGCTACAATCAATAGGAGCAGAGCAGTGAAGGGAAATGTTGCGAAAACGGGAGAAGTTACTCCATTTTTTACGCTTCCGTCGCGTGTGCAACCTTAATGGTTAAAGCTACACAGAAATCATGTATGACGGAAATGTTCTCCTTAAAATTATATAAAAAATATCCCACGACAGCATATGTCTATCTTTTATGGTTGACTCACAATAACACGTGTAACTCCCGATAGCTTAGCAGTTCGAAGCTTTCTGATTATATTTGTCTACTCTTACATTTATAACACTCTCAGTCATTCTTAATTAAAAAAGTTAACATTATTAACTATTCCATAAAAAAGAATCATAGAAATCGGTATAGAAACACCAAAGTTATACATGAAATACGCTAATAATAAGCCATCGCGCTTGAATACTGAATCACGCTCGACGCGTCTCGCGCCTCGCGGCCGAAGGTATAAAAAGGCGGGGCGTCCGAGCGCGAGCTTCACTCACCGTTTGGCTCTCGCCGCGTGCGGTCGTGTTCAGTGCGCTCCGTTCCCGGTCTAGTGCCCCTCGCTGTCGCTCTCGTTGCGTTTACGTAACGGCTCTCTAGTAGTCGCCCCGACTACACCCGATCTTTTGATTAATTGATTAATTTCAATTAATCGAATACAAGATCGCTCCAACTGCCTTTTTCAAGGCATATTTCTTAACGTATAGTTATTGTTAGAGTCACTAGGCCCCTTCTGGGCTAAAACCTCAGTTTCGAGGTCCTCGGTGGAAACCTAACTGGTGCCAACGAAACCGAGTGGGGTGTTGACCCAATCACACCCGCCGAACCCCTTCAGGGCTAGGCAGTCAATTGGACGGGTCCCAATTTCCGGCCTTGGGGGGTCTCCTAGTCGGGGTTGGATGACAGTTTTCCTTCCACAGCTCTTCACACTGGTGTCTTTAGGGTGTCTACCCTTCGCGCCAGTATAGCATAGTCCCGTCGCACAATAAGACTGGCGACGGGTTCCAAGCTTAGGTCGTTCCGTTAGGCTTAGGTCACCTCCCTGTCTACACCCGACAGGGAGGGTATAGGGCACACACCCCCGGGCCCGTCCACCCGGGGCTAGGAATAGGGAACACACTCCCCATTATTTTACGGATTTAATCCGTCCCATAACCCCTACTATGGCAGAATCTGCCATAGTTAACTTTATCAAAGAGGTCCTCCTCAAGGACCCTGATTTTCATGCCAAATATGGCAAAACACTGGCTGCTATGCAGCTCATCTCCCCCTCCCCAGTCGGCGATTCGAGTTCACTCGATGAGCCGGCTAACTCTCCAGTGTCCATGGACACCGAAGAGGCTTCGGGCAAACGCGCCCACGATTCAACAGACGAGGACTCACCATCCATCACAGAGTCCTCCTCCTCCCAGTCCTCTGACGATGACGGCTTCACCGTCGCGTCAAGCAAAAATAAAAGGAAGAAGAAGAAAGCCTCTTCTTCTCCCTTAATCAAGAAAACAGCGGTCTCTACATCGGCCGCTACCCCCGCCCCCGCCTCCCTGGCCTCTCGCGCCGCTACCCCCACCCCGACCGCCCCGCGGACCTCCCGCGCCGCTTCCCCCACCCCGCCCGCTAGCCACAGCGCCGGCGTCACTACTTCCGCCCCAAGGAAGATACCCCCTCCACCCCCTGTGTTCATTCAGGACAAAGGGAAATGGACGGACGTTTCCAAGTGGTGCACCGACCTAAAAATCGGTTTCACCACAGCTAAATCTACCCAACAGGGTATAAAAGTCTCAGTCCCTACGTCCAAGGACTACAGAGACCTCACCCGCGTACTCCGGCAGAGAGGTGTGTCTTTTCACACCTACTCCCTCCCGGAGGAACGCCAAACCAGGGTTGTCATCCGCAGGGTTCCTAAGGAAATCCCTGTTGAAGACATCAAGGCGGACCTCGAGGCACAGAACATCCCTGTGTCCGACGTCCACCGTATGCACCGCGCCAGAGGACAAGTCGCATTCGACATGATCCTCGTAGTCTGTCCCCCTGTAGAGGGGCTTAAGCACCACCCCATCTTCTCACTGAAGGCTATCTGTGGTCTCACAGGCCTTCTCATCGAAAAACCCCGCAAGAGCGGGGTCGTAGGGCAATGCCACCGTTGCCAACTATATGGCCACTCCCAGGCTCACTGCCACGCCAAACCCAGGTGCGTCAAGTGCCTGGGCGAACATGGCACATCAGACTGTCCCCGTCCCAAAGACCGTTCCCTATGCACGGAACCCCCCAGCTGCGTCCTCTGCGGCGAATCCGGGCACCCAGCCAACTATCGTGGCTGCCCTAAGGCCCCCAAATCATCTTCTTCCAAACTGGCTAAGCGTGCAGACGCCCGCCAGCAAAGGGAATCCCCGTCCCAGAACCCCCCGTCCCAGCTCCCCGAGAGACTAAGCCCCCAAAGGCCTAGTCCTTGGAACCAGCTAAACCACCAGAGAGCTTTTCCTGCTCTCATGGCAGCCTCTCAGCCGCCTCCCTCCCCCGCCCCCGCCAGGGTGGACCCCCGATTATGCCCCCCCGCGCTACAAGCTGTGGCCGCCAAGGCTCCCACCCCCGCTACTAAAGCGGCTCCCGCCGCTTCAGCCCCCTCTCCTCCCACCAACTCTACCCCGTCAGCAGGTCTCGATCCGTTCAACGTGATCAGCAGTACCTTCCTGACCTTCCTCACTCCCCGTGCCAAGCAAATGGCACAAGAGATCACCGCTGCAAAAGCCTCCGGCGATCTCTTCCGCATACAGGCGATTTACAACGCGTACCCTGAGATTACGCAAGCCCTAGTTTCCTTTGTCTCTAAACCGTAATGGATAAAGACAATATCACGCGAACGAAACCCCGATCCCTCAAATTGGCATCCTTCAATGCCAATGGCCTCCCACAACAAAGAGCCGAGATCGCCACCTTCCTCCGCGATCATCAAATTGATATTCTTCTCGTTCAAGAGACTTTCCTCAAACATCACCACCGTAGCCCTGGTATTGCGAACTATCGTATTGTTCGTAATGACAGGACGAGATGCCACAAAGGCGGCACTCTAATCTATTATAAAAAGGCTCTATACTGCATTCCTATGGATCCTCCCCCCCTCTCACGAATTGAAGTGTCCATCTGCCGTCTAGGCATGTCAGGCCATCAGCCGATCACCCTAGTGTCGGCTTACCTCCCTCCCCAACAAGGCACAGAAGACCCACAGGTTCTGTCTGACGACATTTCCATCCTTCTTGGTTTGAGCGACTCTGTTATCATAGCGGGTGACCTCAACGCCAAACACCCTGCTTGGAACAGTGTCACGACCAATAGCAGAGGCAAACACCTCTTCAACCTCTGTCCCTTACTCAACTTCGATGTCATTGGACCTATGTTTCCCACTCACTTTCCCCATGACCCCAACCACACCCCAGACGTCCTGGACGTGGGGCTCCTGAAAAATGTCAACCTACGGCTAGACACTATAGAAGTGGTTCATGAGCTTACCTCAGACCACCGACCAATCATCTTTCGGTTGGCCCCTCGCACCGGCCTCACTGACCCCGACCTACCCCCCCAGACAAAAGTGGTAACGGACTGGAGGAAAGTAAGGGATTCCCTGAACTCCACCACATCCCCCCACTTAGACACCATCCCCGGTCATTTCACCTCTATCGCAGACACGACGGCCGCGATCGACTCATTCACGGAACACGTACGGTCAGTCATGAACGATTGTTCTAGGGAGATTCCAGCGGCGGACGACCGTCGCTGGAAGCTGCCTGACGACGTACGTGAACTGCTGAATGAGAAGAACGCGGCTGTCCGTGCCTACAGCAACTTCCCCTGCAGTGCTAACAAAGCCCATATGCGTTACTTGCAGCGTTCTGTTAAGTCGCGTATATCGGAGTGGCGTGAAGCTAGCTGGGACAAGATGCTAAGCGAACTAGAGCCCACTCACCTGGCCTTCTGGGACCTTCAGAGGAAACTCAGATCCAAAGAAGTAGTCTCCATACCACCTTTGGTCCGCCCTGACAAAACCATCGCCTTCGACGACGATGAAAAGGCCGAGTGTCTAGCCATCAGCCTCGAAGCTCAATGCTCTCCCAGCACCCAACCAGTAGACCAAGCTCACCTCTTGCAGGTCGATGCGGAAGTCGAACGTAGAGTCTCCCTCCCGCCAGTCGAAGACCCTGATGATCCTCTGCCTCCCGTCACTCCAGACGAAGTGCAGGATATAATCAAGGGTCTCAAACCCAGAAAGGCCCCCGGTTCAGACGGGATCACCAATAAGGTGATCCAGCTCCTCCCTGCCCCTCTGATATTGCTACTGGCCACCATCTTCAATGGCGCTATGAGCAACAACCTTTTCCCACAATCGTGGAAAGAAGCCACCGTCATTGGCATCCATAAGCCCGGAAAGTCCAGGTCTGAACCGACGAGTTACCGTCCCATTAGTCTGCTCAAAGTCCTTGGTAAGATCTACGAGAGGCTTATTTATAAGCGACTCAGATCCTACGCTGAAAACAAGGGCCTCATTCCCGACGAGCAATTTGGTTTTCGAACCCAACACTCCTGTGTCCAACAAGTCCACCGCATCACCGAACATATCCACTACGGATTTTGTCGCGGTATGATGACTGGTGTTATCTACTTCGACATAGCGAAAGCGTTCGACAAAGTCTGGCACAATGGCTTAATATATAAGCTGTACCAACTCGGTGTGCCAGACCGGCTCGTTCTCATCCTACGGGACTTTCTGTCGAACCGCACCTTCCGCTATAAAATCGAAGGAGCTCTCTCGCCCCCCCACCCCATCAAAGCAGGAGTCCCCCAGGGCTCTGTACTTGCCCCCCTCTTATTCTCGCTATACACTAGCGATATACCTAGAGACGCTAAGTCCCAACTGGCTCTGTTCGCAGACGACACAGCCATCTACTACACCGGCCGCAGCCATATCCAACTACGGCTCCGTCTCCAAACAGCAGTCAACAAGCTGGCTGCCTGGTTTAGGAAATGGCGTATCGAGGTAAATCCTGATAAAAGCCAAGCTGTCCTCTATAGGAAAGTTAGACGCCTTCTCACCCCACCTCCACCTATCACCATGTTTGGCAAGCCGATCCCCTGGGAAAAGCGAGCTAAATACCTAGGTGTCATCCTAGATCAAAATCTCACCTTCAGAGAGCACATAAAGTCGGCCCGTTCGCGAGCCGCTTTCGCTCTCAGCTGTCTCCACTCCGTCCTCAATGCACGCAGTAAGCTGTCACTGAAGTGCAAAATGCGCCTGTACACGGCGTGTATCCGTCCCATAATGACCTATGCTTGTGTAGTCTTCGCACAAGCTAGGCCCAGCTATATCCATAGGATGCAGACCCTCCAAAACCGCTTCCTCCGCAAGGCCACAAACTCCCCTTGGTTCGTTCGTAATGAGATCCTCCATGTTGATCTCAAAATCCCCACTATCCAGCAGTTCATGAAACGCCTTTCCAAGCGTTTCTTTGACTCAGCCGCTAAACACCGCAACCCTCTGGTGGTAGCGGCCGCAAACTACATCCCCTCCAAAATTAGTAAAGTTCGCCGCCCAAGGCATGCTCTCGTAGCCCCCGACGACCCCATAACCCTCCTCCAAGAGTGTGATAGGGCCACCAGTACAGTACGTAGAATTAGAAAACCGTCATTCCGACCTCGCCGCCGAGGTCCCTCGCGACCGCGCCCCCGAGTAAATTGCCCTCCCCGTCCCTTGCCCGCAGAAGTGCCAGCCCGCGCCGTAGCTGAGCCTGTAGTTTTAAATTCCCCGACTGCGACCTCTGAGTTTGTTTCGGCCTTTCTTCTCAGAGATAGTCCTAGGAAACGCCGCGCTCATCAAAGCATTAACAATACCGATTCGATCCAGCCTGTCCCTTTGCTGCCCTCTCCCAGCGACGACCTAAGCCGAGGTCCGTACCCCACAGGGGGTGCCCTTAGCGTGCAGTCGCTTAATTCTAGTTAGTTTTTAAGCCCTGGCTGGAGGCTTTAAGTTTACTTAAGGCATCCACAGGATAGTCCGGTTAAGTAGTTATGACCTTTAAGGTCAACTACGAGATGCCATACACAAAAAAAAAAAAAAAAAAAAAAAAAAAAAAAAGAGCGCGAGCTTCATTCACCGTTTGGCTCTCGCCGCGTGCGGTCGTGTTCAGTGCGCTCCGTTCCCGGTCTAGTGCCCCTCGCTGTCGCTCTCGTTGCGTTTACGTAACGGCTCTCTAGTAGTCGCCCCGACTACACCCGATCTTTTGATTAATTGATTAATTTCAATTAATCGAATACAAGATCGCTCCAACTGCCTTTTTCAAGGCATATTTCTTAACGTATAGTTATCGTTAGAGTCACTAGGCCCCTTCTGGGCTAAAACCTCAGTTTCGAGGTCCTCGGTGGAAACCTAACTGGTGCCAACGAAACCGAGTGGGGTGTTGACCCAATCACACCCGCCGAACCCCTTCAGGGCTAGGCAGTCAATTGGACGGGTCCCAATTTCCGGCCTTGGGGGGTCTCCTAGTCGGGGTTGGATGACAGTTTTCCTTCCACAGCTCTTCACACTGGTGTCTTTAGGGTGTCTACCCTTCGCGCCAGTATAGCATAGTCCCGTCGCACAATAAGACTGGCGACGGGTTCCAAGCTTAGGTCGTTCCGTTAGGCTTAGGTCACCTCCCTGTCTACACCCGACAGGGAGGGTATAGGGCACACACCCCCGGGCCCGTCCACCCGGGGCTAGGAATAGGGAACACACTCCCCATTATTTTACGGATTTAATCCGTCCCCCAACCCCTACTATGGCAGAATCTGCCATAGTTAACTTTATCAAAGAGGTCCTCCTCAAGGACCCCGATTTTCATGCCAAATATGGCAAAACACTGGCTGCTATGCAGCTCATCTCCCCCTCCCCAGTCGGCGATTCGAGTTCACTCGATGAGCCGGCTAACTCTCCAGTGTCCATGGACACCGAAGAGGCTTCGGGCAAACGCGCCCATGACTCAACAGACGAGGACTCACCATCCATCACAGAGTCCTCCTCCTCCCAGTCCTCTGACGACGACGGCTTCACCGTCGCGTCAAACAAAAATAAAAGGAAAAAGAAGAAAGCCTCTTCTCTTCCTTTAATTAAAAAAACAGCGGTCCCTACATCGGCCGCTACCCCCGCCCCCGCCTCCCTGGCTTCACGCGCCGCTACCCCCACCCCGACCGCCCCGCGGACCTCCCGCGCCGCTTCCCCCACCCCGCCCGCTAGCCACAGCGCCGGCGCCACTACTTCCGCCCCAAGGAAGATACCCCCTCCACCCCCTGTGTTCATTCAGGACAAAGGGAAATGGACCGACGTTTCGAAGTGGTGCACCGATCTAAAAATCGGTTTCACCACCGCTAAATCTACCCAACAGGGTATTAAAGTCTCAGTCCCTACGTCCAAGGACTACAGAGACCTCACCCGCGTACTCCGGCAGAGAGGTGTGTCTTTTCACACCTACTCCCTCCCGGAGGAACGCCAAACCAGAGTCGTCATCCGCAGGGTTCCTAAAGAAATCCCTGTAGAGGACATTAAGGCGGACCTCGAGGCACAAAACATCCCTGTGTCCGACGTCCACCGCATGCACCGCGCCAGAGGTCAAGTCGCATTCGACATGATCCTCGTAGTCTGTCCCCCTGTAGAGGGGCTCAAGCACCACCCCATTTTTCAACTGAAGGCTATCTGTGGTCTCACAGGCCTTCTCATCGAAAAACCCCGCAAGAGCGGGGTCGTAGGGCAATGCCACCGTTGCCAATTATATGGCCACTCCCAGGCTCACTGCCACGCCAAACCCAGGTGCGTCAAGTGCCTGGGCGAACATGGCACATCAGACTGTGCCCGTCCCAAAGACCGTTCCCTATGCACGGAACCCCCCAGCTGCGTCCTCTGCGGCGAATCCGGGCACCCAGCCAACTATCGTGGCTGCCCTAAGGCCCCCAAATCATCTTCTTCCAAACTGGCTAAGCGTGCAGACGCCCGCCAGCAAAGGGAATCCCCGTCCCAGAACCCCCCGTCCCAGCTCCCCGAGCGACTAAGCCCCCAAAGGCCTAGTCCTTGGAACCAGCTGAACCACCAGAGAGCTTTTCCTGCTCTCATGGCAGCCTCTCAGCCGCCTCCCTCCCCCGCCCCCGCCAGGGTGGACCCCCGACTATGCCCCCCCGCGCTACAAGCTGTGGCCGCCAAGGCTCCCACCCCCGCTACTAAAGCGGCTCCCGCCGCTTCAGCCCCCTCTCCTCCCACCAACTCTACCCCGTCAGCAGGTCTCGATCCGTTCAACGTGATCAGCAGTACCTTCCTGACCTTCCTCACTCCCCGTGCCAAGCAAATGGCACAAGAGATCACCGCCGCAAAAGCCTCCGGCGATCTCTTCCGCATACAGGCGATATACAACGCGTACCCTGAGATTACGCAAGCCCTAGTTTCCTTTGTCTCTAAACCGTAATGGATAAAGACAATATCACGCGAACGAAACCCCGATCCCTCAAATTGGCATCCTTCAATGCCAATGGCCTCCCACAACAAAGAGCCGAGATCGCCACCTTCCTCCGCGATCATCAAATTGATATTCTTCTCGTTCAAGAGACTTTCCTCAAACATCACCACCGTAGCCCTGGTATTGCGAACTATCGTATTGTTCGTAATGACAGGACGAGATGCCACAAAGGCGGCACTCTAATCTATTATAAAAAGGCTCTATACTGCATTCCTATGGATCCTCCCCCCCTCTCACGAATTGAAGTGTCCATCTGCCGTCTAGGCATGTCAGGCCATCAGCCGATCACCCTAGTGTCGGCTTACCTCCCTCCCCAACAAGGCACAGAAGACCCACAGGTTCTGTCTGACGACATTTCCATCCTTCTTGGTTTGAGCGACTCTGTAATCATAGCGGGTGACCTCAACGCCAAACACCCTGCTTGGAACAGTGTCACGACCAATAGCAGAGGCAAACACCTCTTCAACCTCTGTCCCTTACTCAACTTCGATGTCATTGGACCTATGTTTCCCACTCACTTTCCCCATGACCCCAACCACACCCCAGACGTCCTGGACGTGGGGCTCCTGAAAAATGTCAACCTACGGCTAGACACTATAGAAGTGGTTCATGAGCTTACCTCAGACCACCGACCTATCATCTTTCGGTTGGCCCCTCGCACCGGCCTCACTGACCCCGACCTACCCCCTCAGACAAAAGTGGTAACGGACTGGAGGAAAGTAAGGGATTCCCTGAACTCCACCACATCCCCCCACTTAGACACCATCCCCGGTCATTTCACCTCTATCGCAGACACGACGGCCGCGATCGACTCATTCACGGAACACGTACGGTCAGTCATGAACGATTGTTCTAGGGAGATTCCAGCGGCGGACGACCGTCGCTGGAAGCTGCCTGACGACGTAAGTGAACTGCTGAATGAGAAGAACGCGGCTGTCCGTGCCTACAGCAACTTCCCCTGCAGTGCTAACAAAGCCCATATGCGTTACTTGCAGCGTTCTGTTAAGTCGCGTATATCGGAGTGGCGTGAAGCTAGCTGGGACAAGATGCTAAGCGAACTAGAGCCCACTCACCTGGCCTTCTGGGACCTTCAGAGGAAACTCAGATCCAAAGAAGTAGTCTCCATACCACCTTTGGTCCGCCCTGACAAAACCATCGCCTTCGACGACGATGAAAAGGCCGAGTGTCTAGCCATCAGCCTCGAAGCTCAATGCTCTCCCAGCACTCAACCAGTAGACCAAGCTCACCTCTTGCAGGTCGATGCGGAAGTCGAACGTAGAGTCTCCCTCCCGCCAGTCGAAGACCCTGATGATCCTCTGCCTCCCGTCACTCCAGACGAAGTGCAGGATATAATCAAGGGTCTCAAACCCAGAAAGGCCCCCGGTTCAGACGGGATCACCAATAAGGTGATCCAGCTCCTCCCTGCCCCTCTGATATTGCTACTGGCCACCATCTTCAATGGCGCTATGAGCAACAACCTTTTCCCACAATCGTGGAAAGAAGCCACCGTCATTGGCATCCATAAGCCCGGAAAGTCCAGGTCTGAACCGACGAGTTACCGTCCCATTAGTCTGCTCAAAGTCCTTGGTAAGATCTACGAGAGGCTTATTTATAAGCGACTCAGATCCTACGCTGAAAACAAGGGCCTCATTCCCGACGAGCAATTTGGTTTTCGAACCCAACACTCCTGTGTCCAACAAGTCCACCGCATCACCGAACATATCCACTACGGATTTTGTCGCGGTATGATGACTGGTGTTATCTACTTCGACATAGCGAAAGCGTTCGACAAAGTCTGGCATAATGGCTTAATATATAAGCTGTACCAACTCGGTGTGCCAGACCGGCTCGTTCTCATCCTACGGGACTTTCTGTCGAACCGCACCTTCCGCTATAAAATCGAAGGAGCTCTCTCGCCCCCCCACCCCATCAAAGCAGGAGTCCCCCAGGGCTCTGTACTGGCCCCCCTCTTATTCTCGCTGTACACTAGCGATATACCTAGAGACGCTAAGTCCCAACTGGCTCTGTTCGCAGACGACACAGCCATCTACTACACCGGCCGCAGCCATATCCAACTACGGCTCCGTCTCCAAACAGCAGTCAACAAGCTGGCTGCCTGGTTTAGGAAATGGCGTATCGAGGTAAATCCTGATAAAAGCCAAGCTGTCCTCTATAGGAAAGTTAGACGCCTTCTCACCCCACCTCCACCTATCACCATGTTTGGCAAGCCGATCCCCTGGGAAAAGCGAGCTAAATACCTAGGTGTCATCCTAGATCAAAATCTCACCTTCAGAGAGCACATAAAGTCGGCCCGTTCGCGAGCCGCTTTCGCTCTCAGCTGTCTCCACTCCGTCCTCAATGCACGCAGTAAGCTGTCACTGAAGTGCAAAATGCGCCTGTACACGGCGTGTATCCGTCCCATAATGACCTATGCTTGTGTAGTCTTCGCACAAGCTAGGCCCAGCTATATCCATAGGATGCAGACCCTCCAAAACCGCTTCCTCCGCAAGGCCACAAACTCCCCTTGGTTCGTTCGTAATGAGATCCTCCATGTTGATCTCAAAATCCCCACTATCCAGCAGTTCATGAAACGCCTTTCCAAGCGTTTCTTTGACTCAGCCGCTAAACACCGCAACCCTCTGGTGGTAGCGGCAGCAAACTACATCCCCTCCAAAATTAGTAAAGTTCGCCGCCCAAGGCATGCTCTCGTAGACCCCGACGACCCCATAACCCTCCTCCAAGAGTGTGATAGGGCCACCAGTACAGTACGTAGAATTAGAAAACCGTCATTCCGACCTCGCCGCCGAGGTCCCTCGCGACCGCGCCCCCGAGTAAATTGCCCTCCCCGTCCCTTGCCCGCAGAAGTGCCAGCCCGCGCCGTAGCTGAGCCTGTAGTTTTAAATTCCCCGACTGCGACCTCTGAGTTTGTTTCGGCCTTTCTTCTCAGAGATAGTCCTAGGAAACGCCGCGCTCATCAAAGCATTAACAATACCGATTCGATCCAGCCTGTCCCTTTGCTGCCCTCTCCCAGCGACGACCTAAGCCGAGGTCCGTACCCCACAGGGGGTGCCCTTAGCGTGCAGTCGCTTAATTCTAGTTAGTTTTTAAGCCCTGGCTGGAGGCTTTAAGTTTACTTAAGGCATCCACAGGATAGTCCGGTTAAGTAGTTATGACCTTTAAGGTCAACTACGAGATGCCATACACAAAAAAAAAAAAAAAAAAAGAGCGCGAGCTTCATACAAGATCTCGGTGTCAGTTGTTTCTCGCATGGTCAATATTGTACGTCGCTCTTTCCCGGGTTAGCAGTTCTAGAAATCTTTATGTTCACGTGCCGGACGGGTCAACTTTCAACATAGTTTACCCGGGAGCTTTGCGCTGAAGTATTTTCGTTCTATAGGTACATTTTTTTTTTTTTCTGGATGGGAAATCATCAAATGACCCCTCCAGCTCGGGGTGGAGCGGAAGGGAGTGTCAGACTCTTACTGACTAAAACCCACCCGTGTTCCTTCCTTAGCCCTTTATGTTCCAGGGCAGCGGTAACCCTTTCGGACGATCCCGCTACCCCTTCTATAGGTACTTAAGCCTCATGTGAACGTGATCTAAACAATATTACCAATACATTAACTTAATAACACACGAGGAGTTACACGCTGACGGAGTCGCGGGCAAAGCTATTAACAATAATATTGTGCGGTTCCGTATTGCGATATTTTTCAACAGTATTGTAGATTGACATATTATATTTCCCTACTAAAATACGAAAGTTAATCTGTCTGTTACATCAAAACCACTGAACCGTGAGGAAGGACATAGGCTACTTTTTTTTACGAAAAACGGCGGAAACGTGGACGAAGTCGCGGGCAACAGCTATAGGTACTATATAAAATTATATATTCTGTCTGTAGGTATGTTACATTTTCACGCCTAAATCACTGAACGGATTTCGATAAAATTGCCTGCCAGCAGATGCCAAAGAGATAGATGGCATCCTGGGGAAGGACATACTTCTTATCCTTTCCGACATTCACGCGGGCGAAGCCGCGGGCAGAAGCTAGTTACTAATAAATTGGCTAATACTGGCACCGGGTAAACAATGATTAATTACATATTGTTGCGAACACTGATTTAACAAGCTACCAAAACCTTGACCAAATTTATCAGAAAAAATATAAGTAGTGTTCATCAAATTATTCATACTATTGCTATCATCACTAATACAGCTACCTACTGGCTGAGCTACTGAGGGTGTGGGTGTAATAAGTTGGGGTCCCTGGGAGCAGGTACAGCTAAAAGAGAGGTTATTTGTCAAAGACTCATACCTCTCCGCATTATACTTGACCAGGTCTGCCAACTCATTAGCCTCCTGCATTGAGAAGCCTCATATTTACTAAAGATATCCTTTAGAGCGTATTCCCTAACAAACAATTCATCCTGAAGGTGCTGAGTGTCTGTGTCATACATAGCATTACATAATTCTAATTCACTGTTACATGTTTTTAATTCTTGTATTAAATTTACTTTTTTTTGCCTAAGTTTTGTATTTAATTTGTTTACTTTTTGGCATTTTAACAATTTTTGAGTTTTTCTAATTAATCTATTAATTTTAATATATTTTTTTAACTTATTGTGACTAGTAAACAATTTATTTTTAATCATAGTATCATCAGTTAAATCTATTGTTACAACTGGCTCAACAAATATGGGACCCGACCCGCTACCAACCAACTCATCATAAAGACTGCAGGTGATCGCAGACTCTTCACGGGCTTTGAGAGGTTCCAAGGCAGTTATTGTGTTGTGGGCCTTGCTTAATTCCTGTTCTAGTTCAGATATGCGTCTCAAAGCCAGTTCGTGGGTGTCACTACATTCCTGGAAATTTGACACTAGTTGACGGAGGTGTTGATGCTGGTCAAGTATGTCCATATGCCGTACATGTAGTTCAGTCAGCTGGTTCTTAAGCTCGGTGTTCTTGTCATTAATAAGCTTTATTTCCACCTCACTGTCTTCCCTTTCACAGAGCAGCTGTTTGCATGTAGCTTCAGAAACCTCTAGCTTTGTCAAGGTAGCTCTCAGTTTTGCTTCCATCTCCTTGATTGTAGCACTGCGGGTCATCATGTTTCTCGAAATGTCAGTCACCTGAAATGTGTGAAGTTATGCAGCTAAATAACAGTGTGAGAAAAGATGTACCAATATTTAGATTAGTAGGAGGTAGAAGGGAAAAATAAAAATAAAACTAAAGTAAGTTAAAAATAAGTAGTGAAATGTTAACAAATGGATTTTAAAATTAGTTGAAGTTATTTGGAATGAGATGGAGATGATAAATAGAAGTGAAGTTACAAGGAATAGGTACTGTTTGTATTATAAAACAAGAAACTTAATATTGACAATAAAAATTTTATGACACTTAGCAGGTTATTAATAGGAGTATGAATAAGCTCTAATGAGCCTATTTTTGTGCAGTAAATTATGTAGTGTTTATTGTCTGGGCGAATGTTTTCGTCGTCGATTTTGCTTCCACTAGTTGTCAAGCAAAAGGAGACATAAACCGTGCCAGTGTGTGATGGACGTAGCTCAGAGACCTGAGCAGTACTTTGTGATGTTCTGTGGTCTGTAATCTGTAATACAAGCACTTAAATAAAACAAAATACTCCCCGGGATCGATGAAAGTTTGAAATCCGTCACCGTTGGTACGTTGAGTTGACAGCCGGTTTTGAATCCTCTATTTTTACGAAGTTTTCGCGACAAAAAACACTTGATAATCACTTTTTAGGATACTTAATACTTAGGTTTAACTATATTACACTAATTTAACGTATTTATAACACTTTTAATAATTTATTAAAATAATTAACTAGACCGTTTTTTTGACAACCGGCTACCAGTGTTGCTACAAAAAAAAAAAAAAAAAGAGAAAACAATGTCAACAATATCAATGTTTAAATTATTTATTACACTATTGACCAAATCGTTTAAAGGTCAAAATGGATTACTGGATAAATTTTTTAAGCATAAAACTTTATTAAGCATAATAATAAGGCGTAGTCGACGGAGCCCCGCTTCGCGGGGCCCCTATTTCTGTCTGCAGGGTTTAAAGGAACCTAACCTGTCCGAGTCGGGGTGCCCCAATTCCCGAGCTCGCTTCGCTCGCTCTTGCATCCTAAGTTCTCATTGCCTTTTTACTAAATTGAGATGTGTTAGACCTTGGGGCACCCCGACTCTTGGAAAAAAGTGATTCAGAATCCTAATTAACACGTACACTCCGCTCCAGAGAAATGGAACCCCCTTCGTTAATGACATCAAACCGCTTAAGTTTTTTGTAGTATATCGTGAATGGCGCGTTGGTCTAGTAGTTAAGACTGCGGCTTAGCAATATGATGGTCACGAGTTCAAATCCGCGATTGAGATGTTTGATTTTTTTAACCGACTTCTAAAAAAGGAGGAGGTTCTCAATTCGGATGTTTGTATTTTTTTTTTTTATGTTTGTTCGCGCATAACTCGGTCGCTTGCCAACCGATTTGAAAAATTCTTTTTTTGTTAGATAGGGTATACTTTTTAACCGACTTCTAAAAAAGGAGGAGGTTCTCAATTCGGATGTTTGTATTTTTTTTTTTTTTATGTTTGTTCGCGCATAACTCGGTCGCTTGCCAACCGATTTGAAAAATTCTTTTTTTGTTAGATAGGGTATACTTTCCAAATGGTCCCATGAAAATTCTATCGAAATCGGACAAGCGGTTTTTGAAAAATCAAAAAAAAAATCTAAAATTTTTTTGTTTAAAATTCCGTGCAGATTACGTGAAACTTCGTGGAGCACTTCCGACGTCTGGCTCCCAGACTGGAGCGGGCCGGGGCTGCCTTGAGGCGGCTCCTGCCCAATCTAGGGGGACCAAACGCCTCCTGCCGGAGGCTCTATGCGGGGGTCGTGCGGTCCATGGCCCTTTATGGGGCACCGGTGTGGGCGCGTTCACTGCGGCTTCGACCAGCCCGCCGGTTGAAAGCGTCCCAAAGGGTCATGGCTGTCCGAATGATCCGAGGATACCGCACGGTCTCCGCGGAGGCGGCGAGCCTCCTTGCCGAATTGCCGCCATGGGATCTGGAGGCCAAAGTCCTCACCCACATATGGGAATGGCGAGAGGAGGCAAAACGCCGGGGCGTTACTCCGCTGCCGCGAAAAATCACGGTACAGCGGACAGAGCTGGCGGGAGAGCGGCGGGATCTCATGGCGGCATGGAGAGTGCGATTGTCGCAACCCAGTGCTGGGCACGCCACAATAGTAGCGATTAGTCCCCTCTTTGAGGAGTGGCTAGAGAGGCGCCACGGCGCCCTCACCTTCCGCCTGACGCAGGTCCTCACCGGACACGGTTGTTTCGGGAGGTTCCTGTTCAGGATAAAGCGGGAGGAAACCCCAGGGTGTCCCCACTTTGACGGCATGGTTGGCGCAGTGGTTAAGCGATTGACTGCTGCGCTGCGTGTCGCGGGTTCGATTCCCGCTCGGAACAAATATTTGTATGACCTACATGTATTTGTTCCGAGAGTTACAACAAAAAAAAAAAATTGTATATAAGTAGTTTATCAGCCATCTTGTTACCATAACACAAGCATTAGGTTGCTTAGCTTGGGACAAATGGTGCTGTGTGATGTGGATCGCCCGGAGGACACGGTGGAGCATACGGTGGAGGTCTGCCCGACTTGGGCGGAGCACCGCCGTGTCCTCGTGGCGGCGATCGGCGGCGGCGATCTCTCGCGTCCGGCCCTGGTCCAGGCCATGGTACGGAGCGAGACTGCGAGAGTGAATGGAAGGCCGTTACCTCCTTCTGCGAAGCAGTAATGCTCGCGAAGGAGGAGGCGGAGCGTGTGAGGGAGAGGCAATCTCGGCGCCCTCACGCCCCTAACTGCCGCAGGAGACGCCCTGGACGGGAGTCAACAGCCGACTTCCGGCCACCGTAGGCACGGGCCTGCGGGCGGTGAGTAATGGGTAGCTCACCGTCCGATCAGGACCAGGCCCGTGTCGGAAGGCGCGTTGTGTTCCACGCGCGCCTCAAAGAGATGTCAGCAAATGGAGGGGCCCGATAGGGCCGAAGCCTGCCAGGGTAGTGGGATAGTCCGAAAGGGTTACCGCTGCCCTGGAACAGAAAGGGCTAAGGAAGGAACACGGATGGGTTTTAGTCAGTAAGAGTCTGACACTCCCTTCCGCTCCACCCAGAGCGGGAGGGGTCATTTGATGATTTCCCATCCAAAAAAAAAAAAAAGGCCACTCAATCGTTGTGAACGTTCCTCTTCAGTTTCATTGGCTAGTCGAGCGTGTATTAAAGAAAGACGATGGTCGTAATTTTCTTGACTTTCATTAGCCAATCAAGTATGTGTTAAAGATAGACGGCGATCGTAATCTTCTTGACTCTCGTTAGCTAATCGATTGCGAATTAAAGATATACGATGATCGTAATCTTCTTGGCTTTCAGTGGCCAATCGAGTACGAATCAAACTAAGACGACGATTATAACCTTCTTGACTTTCCTCATTCAACCTACGTAACATGTAGGTCCTCTGTTTTGACAGTCTGTTTTCGCGCTGGTCAGGGTTCTCATTCGAAATGCGTTGAGCATTTCTTTCTCTAATTTCTTTTAATCGTTTTCCTTTTTCATTATCAGTTTCAGTTCGACGCCGTTTTCTCATACGAGAAGCATCTTTACTAGGCCTACCCATATTTTTATAAGATTAAAAATATGTCACTAAAAATTAACAAATAAATTTTTTTTTTGCAAAAAAAAAAACCGACTTCAAAAAACCCTAAAAGCACTAAAAAGTTAAAAATAATACTATAACCTACCTATATTAATAAACCTAACCTAACCTTTTTTTTTTTTTTTTTTTTTTGGATGGGAAATCATCAAATGACCCCTCCCGCTCTGGGTGGAGCGGAAGGGAGTGTCAGACTTTTACTGACTAAAACCCATCCGTGTTCCTTCCTTAGCCCTTTCTGTTCCAGGGCAGCGGTTAACCTTTCGGAAAATCCCGCCGCCCCGGCAGGCTTCGGCCCTATGGGGCCCCGTCCTCTGCTGACATTTTCTCTTTGAGGCGCGCGTGGAACACAACGCGCCGTCCGGCACGGGCCTGGTCCTGATCGGACGGTGAGCTACCCATTACTCACCGCCCGCAGGCCCGCGCCTACGGTGGCCGGGAGTCGTCACGCGGCTCCCGACGCCCGGAGCGTCTCCCGCGGCGGCTGAGGCGTGAGGTTCTTTCCCTCAGCCTCTCAGCCACCTCCTTCGCTAGCATGACTGCTTCGCAGAAGGAGGTGACTGCCTCCCACTCCCTCTCGCCCCGGACCATGGCTTGCACCAGGGCCGGACGCGAGAGGTCGCCGCCGTTGCCGATCGCCTCTACGAGGACACGACGGGGCTCCGCCCAAGCAGGGCAGACCGCCACCGTATGCTCCACCGTGTCCTCCGGGCGATCCTGGCAGTGGTGACACCCGGGCGTCTCCTCCCGCCTGATGATGTGCAGGAACCTCCCGAAACATCCATGTCCGGAGAGGACCTGCGTCAAGCGGAAGGTGAGAACGCCGTGACGCCTCTCTAGCCACTCCTCAAAGAGGGGTCTTATCGCCGCTATCGCGGCGTGCCCTGCGCTGGGTTGCGATAGTCGCGCCTTCCATTCCGCCATGAGATCGCGCCGGAGGTCCGTCCGCTCCGCAGCGATTTGCCGCGGGTGCAGAGTTTCCCCCCGGCGTAGTGCCTCCGCGCGCCAATCATGCAGGCGCGCGAGGACTATCGCCTCCAGATCCCATGGCGGCAGTCCGGCAAGGAGGCTTGCCGCCTCGCGCGAGATCGTGCGGTAGCCCCGGATTAGCCTTGTGGCTACCACCTTCTGGGGCGCGTTCAGGTAGTGTGCGGCTCGAAGCCGCAGTGAACGCGCCCACACCGGGGCCCCATATAGGGCCATGGACCGCACGATCCCCGCGTAAAGCCTCCGGCAGGAGGCGTTTGGCCCCCTCAGGTTGGGCAGGAGCCGCTTTAAGGCGGCCCCGGCCCGTTCCAGTTTGGGGGCCAAACGTCGGAAATGCTCGACGAAGTTCCACCGGCTGTCGAGGACGAGACCCAGGTATCTCATCGTTGTCTCGACGCCGATGTGAACCCCTCCTACCATCAGTTGAGATCCCGAAGGTGGCCCGTACCGGGGCCCATGAAAGGACATGGCCTCGGACTTGTGCAATGCCACCTCGAGACCCAACTGCCGGATCCTATCCACGACTATCGCAACCCCGCGTGTCATCGCGTCGGCCGCCGCCTGATGCGACCTCCCCTGCGCCAGGACCAGCGTGTCGTCAGCGTAGCAAACTACGCTGACGCCATCAGGGAGGTCTGCCCGCAGCACCCAGTCGTAACCGATGTCCCACAGGAGCGGCCCCAGAACCGATCCCTGTGGGACACCGCACGACATCTCTCGCCGGCTCCAGTTCCCGTCGTGACCGGGGTAGATGACGGCTCTATCCGTCAGATACGCCCCGACTATTCGACGGAGGTAGGTCGGCACCCGGTGATACCGGAGTGCCTCCCCAATGCAACTCCAGGGCAGGGTGTTAAACGCGTTGGCGATGTCGAGTGACACCGCCACGACGACCCCGCCCCGGGACACCGCATCCCCCGTCGTGAGGGCTCTAACGCGCATGATGGCGTCCACCGTCGAGCGCCCCTTGCGGAAGCCAAACTGACTATCCGCAAGATCCGGCCCCGTCCCCACCAGGTGCCCGACGAGGCGGCCCGCAATAAGGCAATACCTTCAATAAGATAACGATAGATTCGTAATTCAAGTCCTCACCCACATATGGGAATGGCGAGAGGAGGCAAAACGCCGGGGCGTTACTCCGCTGCCGCGAAAAATCACGGTACAGCGGACAGAGCTGGCGGGAGAGCGGCGGGATCTCATGGCGGCATGGAGAGTGCGATTGTCGCAACCCAGTGCTGGGCACGCCACAATAGTAGCGATTAGTCCCCTCTTTGAGGAGTGGCTAGAGAGGCGCCACGGCGCCCTCACCTTCCGCCTGACGCAGGTCCTCACCGGACACGGTTGTTTCGGGAGGTTCCTGTTCAGGATAAAGCGGGAGGAAACCCCAGGGTGTCCCCACTTTGACGGCATGGTTGGCGCAGTGGTTAAGCGATTGACTGCTGCGCTGCGTGTCGCGGGTTCGATTCCCGCTCGGAACAAATATTTGTATGACCTACATGTATTTGTTCCGAGAGTTACAACAAAAAAAAAAAATTGTATATAAGTAGTTTATCAGCCATCTTGTTACCATAACACAAGCATTAGGTTGCTTAGCTTGGGACAAATGGTGCTGTGTGATGTGGATCGCCCGGAGGACACGGTGGAGCATACGGTGGAGGTCTGCCCGACTTGGGCGGAGCACCGCCGTGTCCTCGTGGCGGCGATCGGCGGCGGCGATCTCTCGCGTCCGGCCCTGGTCCAGGCCATGGTACGGAGCGAGACTGCGAGAGTGAATGGAAGGCCGTTACCTCCTTCTGCGAAGCAGTAATGCTCGCGAAGGAGGAGGCGGAGCGTGTGAGGGAGAGGCAATCTCGGCGCCCTCACGCCCCTAACTGCCGCAGGAGACGCCCTGGACGGGAGTCAACAGCCGACTTCCGGCCACCGTAGGCACGGGCCTGCGGGCGGTGAGTAATGGGTAGCTCACCGTCCGATCAGGACCAGGCCCGTGTCGGAAGGCGCGTTGTGTTCCACGCGCGCCTCAAAGAGATGTCAGCAAATGGAGGGGCCCGATAGGGCCGAAGCCTGCCAGGGTAGTGGGATAGTCCGAAAGGGTTACCGCTGCCCTGGAACAGAAAGGGCTAAGGAAGGAACACGGATGGGTTTTAGTCAGTAAGAGTCTGACACTCCCTTCCGCTCCACCCAGAGCGGGAGGGGTCATTTGATGATTTCCCATCCAAAAAAAAAAAAAAGGCCACTCAATCGTTGTGAACGTTCCTCTTCAGTTTCATTGGCTAGTCGAGCGTGTATTAAAGAAAGACGATGGTCGTGATCTTCTTGACTTTCATTAGCCAATCAAGTATGTGTTAAAGATAGACGGCGATCGTAATCTTCTTGACTCTCGTTAGCTAATCGATTGCGAATTAAAGATATACGATGATCGTAATCTTCTTGGCTTTCAGTGGCCAATCGAGTACGAATCAAACTAAGACGACGATTATAACCTTCTTGACTTTCCTCATTCAACCTACGTAACATGTAGGTCCTCTGTTTTGACAGTCTGTTTTCGCGCTGGTCAGGGTTCTCATTCGAAATGCGTTGAGCATTTCTTTCTCTAATTTCTTTTAATCGTTTTCCTTTTTCATTATCAGTTTCAGTTCGACGCCGTTTTCTCATACGAGAAGCATCTTTACTAGGCCTACCCATATTTTTATAAGATTAAAAATATGTCACTAAAAATTAACAAATAAAATTTTTTTTTGCAAAAAAAAAAACCGACTTCAAAAAACCCTAAAAGCACTAAAAAGTTAAAAATAATACTATAACCTACCTATATTAATAAACCTAACCTAACCTACGATTAACCTATACTAAAATTTAACAATTTTTTGAAGTCGGTGCCAAGCAATATACGATAACTAAATTACTAATATACCTACAGACTAAGGCCAGAAAAAACAAAACATAAATCTTACAGCTTCTAAATATTCATTCAAATCGGAAAACAACAAAAATACTTTAAGATAGATTTCCTAATACCTAATAGGTATTTAATTTACCCAAAGAAAAAAGATACTAACGTTAATTAACCAACTTAATAATAATAATATATTTTTACATACAAATCAATAAAATCAGAGCAAACACAGTTTACACAATGCAACGACGCAAGAAAAGCAAGGAGTTCGACGATTAACTTCAAGATCTTGAGTCACGTGAACATAATGAGCAATTGTGTAGCAACCTTACTTGTAGAAATTTCGGTAACGAAACCATAGCGCGATTCAGAAATGAGGCCTCAATGAACAACGCCATCTATCGAGCTTTGTTGTACTAAAACGGAAATATACTCTGGAATTACCAGTCGTTTCATTACTTAGCTTGGCACCGACTCAAAAAAATTGTTAAATTTTAGTATAGGTTAATCGTAGGTTAGGTTAGGTTTATTAATATAGGTAGGTTATAGTATTATTTTTAACTTTTTAGTGCTTTTAGGGTTTTTTGAAGTCGGTTTTTTTTTTGCAAAATTTTTTTTTTCCAAATTTAAGTTCTTTATTTATTTATTTATAAGTAGGAGAACCAACAGCTAAACCAAATCAATAACAATTGTGAAAGCGACACAGAGCCAATTACAGGTTCTCACGAGTAGACATAGAGAAGGTAGTAGAAATCTTAGGATCACTAAAAACTAAGTAGCAAACACGTTATAAATACAAATAAAATTAATTAAATAAGCAAAGCATTATACTATAAATACATTCAGACGCCATGTTTGGCGGTAGTGACATGGGGAAAAATTAAACTAAAAAATAAAACAATAAAACACTACTAAAATTAAACTAAACAATAAAACACTACGCGCTGTTAAAAAAGTTGGCATTCATCCGAGTGCGTGCAGAATGGGCTTTGGTGGTAAATGGGTCAAAAGAGAACTCTTTACATAGGATATTAAAGTCCTTGCTCGCTCGTACCATGTATGAGTTTTGCCTATAATTGGATGAGGAAAAAGGAATGGAGATAGGTGGATTAAATCTAACTGATCTCTGGGGGACATTGAAATGCAATTTATGCAGGAGATCGGGACAGTCAATTTCGTTGTTTAAGATTTTTAAAAGAAAAGTGCAATCTGCAAGTCGGCGACGATCTGAAAGTGGCTGTAAATGGAACTTCTTGCAGAGGTTTAAGTAGTTATCAGATATGGTACCCGTAGCCGAAAACAAAGAAAACGAATAAATCGTTTTTGGATACTCTCAATACGATTTATGTATTTGCCATAACACGGGTTCCAAATTTGTGACGCATATTCAAGATGACTTCTGACAAAAGAACAATAGAGAATTTTAAGGGTCTTGTCCTTCTTGAAACAGCCAGCGAGTCTCATGACAAAACCCAGTGACTTCGAAGCCTTTGCTACTATTTGCTCAATATGAACAGAACTTGAAGAGAGCGATTTTTTGAACAAATGACATACTGGTAAGGCGATGGTTTTAGCACATCCAAGCAGCAACTTAGGTGATAAGTGGTCCGGACCAGCAGATTTAAACGGATCAATTTGACTTATTAATTTAATTATAACATTTAGGTCAATTTCAATTTTGTGGATATCTGAGGGTATTATAGAATTTATAGCAGTTGAGGTAGGAAAAAATGTTGCAAACATATCATTGGTAGGATCTAGAAAAGTGGACTAAAAGTGGGAAGAAAATGCATTACAAATAGACTCGGGAGAGGAAACCGTCACATCACCATATTTAAGGAAACTGGGTATTGCATTTGACTTAGACCGCTGCTTCACAAAGCTCCAAAAGCGTTTAGGATTTTTTTCAATTGAGGCTTCGGTTTCAACTAAATAGTTGGCGTAGCAATGTGCTTCAAGTTTGTTAACCCGCTCACGTAGATGTTTAAAGGTAGCCTCGTCAGAAAGTCTGCCATACGTCTTTAGCCTTTTCCTTAATCAACCGTTTAAGTGCCGGGCTGTACCAAATAGGATAATTATGAGCTGTAAAAAACTGTCTTAGCAGGAACAAATTTATTTTGGAGATCCGCTATAGTAGCATAGAAGTAGTTTACGGCGTCATTAAGCGACATGTCCGAAAAAACGTTAGTCCAGTCGATAGCTGTTATTTCCCTGTTAATGGCCGCAAAGTCAGCCTTACCATAAAGATACCGAGTAAAGGGAGCGGGAGTTTAGTAGGTGTACTCAGCGAAGTTCACGTCAATACAGAGAGCCGGATGATACTTATCAACAGGTGATAGTGGTAACAAACCTGTTTACCTGTTTACACAGGTAGATGACACAAACATTCAACTTGAGGTAATTTCTTGTGCTAGGCTGACGAACACTCAAGGTTACCCACAAGTCTTCGGCTGAGGAGTGAAATAATGGTTGGGGAACCGCGGAAATACATTTACGGACAGCTATCAAGACTCCACCTCCACGAGACTGACCTGTGAGATCGTAATCCCGGTCGCGACGCCACACCATATATTGATCACCAAATAACTCCGAGTTCGATATGCCGTCGACTAACCAAGTTTCCGTTAAAACGATCACATCATATGAACATAAACACAATTGGCGAAAGAAGGATTCCGTTTTGGTTCGGAGCCCACGAACATTCTGATAATAAACATGCAGTTTCCTATTGTCGCTTAAAGCCATAGATAAATAATACTAGTTGAGCAGCATAGTTAACACCACAATAACGACCACATATGTAACAAAACGCTAAAAGACTCATGATTGCAATATTCGAGACAATATTTACGGATAATAGATGATCACAGTTCTTGAGATACCTATGTATAATACAAAATAATAACAAATAATCCAACAAGTAGGGTAAATAGGTACACACACAAGTTAAACGGCACAAAAAACTCAGCAAAATCACAGGTAACCGTGCGAATAAGCAAGCAGTAATTAGACTCAATAATAAGTGCGAGCGAGATAAGCATAGATTGAGATGTTCTAATGAATAGAACAGCGCGATAAGAGAAACAAAAGCCATAATTATGCGAATACAAAAGCGAGGTGTCGAAGCTTCGAGCGCAGAGATGCCGAACCCTTTACAACAGTTCAAAAGATAAACAGCTGCGTCTGTTAGTACAGTCGCCAGCACATCAAGTTACCCCACTTTGACCTTGAACGCGTTATGAGCAACAACAGCGAGAATCGTGCGAAAGAGACGTATAGCTTTTTGTCATTTCTTACTTGTAATATTTCGTGCTGCAGCGCGTACGTGAGGGTGTGTGCGTGTGCGCGTCGTTGTGTTGAATAAGACACTATGCGATAAGAAATAGCGTAGCGTAGCAGATTGAATACTTTTGACTTGAATAGAATCGAAATAATGGCATGGTAATAAAAACAGGCGGCCCGCGCATTGCCTAAAACTAAAATACATACGGAAGCTTATAATCAATTTGTTTTATTGAAATGATATCTTCTTAATCCTTCCTTTTTACATATTTGTTTCTATGTATTACCTATAATTATTAAATAGGTATTACTTATATTTACTCATCATCATCTGCCTAGCCTTTTCCCAACTATGTTGGGGTCGGCTTCCAGTCTAACCGGATGCAGCTGAATACCAGTATTTTACATGAAGCGACTGCCTATCTGACCTCCACAACCCAGTTACTGGGTAATACGATACTCCTTGGTAAGACTGGTTGTCAGACTTTCGGGCTACTGACGACCCGTAACGACTGTCAAAGATCTCATATTACCTACATTTAAACAGGTAGGTAGGTATGGTATACACCGTTACACAATTAATTTGCCAAATTTCACGCTTTCGAGGAATGTTGTTAAGTAGCCAGGTAGGTATAATCCGATGTGAGAAAAACATTTGTTTTTTTAATTTCAAGCAGCTTTTAATAACCTTTTCCGGGTTTTGTTACCTACTTACTTACTGGCGGGCTGGCGGTCAACAGTTTTCGTGCGTTCCTTGCTCTTTTATTGCTGAAAGCCCATAACACAATCTCCTTGAAATTTTGAAATAAATATGGATACTTACCCCATCACGAACCTGTGTGAAGTTTAGCCAATTAATTATACCTATAAAGTCTCTTGTCAGTCCGCCGTGCTTGAGATTAACGTTAGGTACGTCCGCGACACGATCTTATTATCTACTAAAATAATAAGTTTGAACTTAGTAACGGAATTATCTATACCTACCGAAATTGCTTTTACATGCAAGTTCAACCTTATTGCGCTTCTAATAAGATACGATTTTTTTTTTCGAATTGAGAACCTCCTCCTTTTTTGAAGTCGAAATAAAAAAATCTGTAGTTCGCGGTGTCAACCCAAGTATGAAAAAAGGTGAAACGATGCCTCGCTCGGCTCGCCCGCTCGCCCGCCAGCTGGCGGTGTGCCCTGCGCACGGCGGTAGCTCCGACCTATGCTTTTGGCGCCTTAACTACACAACCGATCATAATGGAATTTTGCATACCTAACTATCAGAAAAGGACATAGGAAATATAGGAATAGGATAGGTTACTACGGGAACGCGTGTGAAACCGCGAAAACATCTCAAAATAAAATGGGGAATAATAATCTTAATCTTTTTATTTAATATTAATTGAAAACAAAAAAAAACTTATACCTACTCTAAATTTAAATATACCTACTTACAACAAAATAAAATTTATAAAACCAAACTATACAACAGATTAAAAATAAGTAGATAATATTTATTTTTTACAAGCTTTTATTTTTAGAAAGAAAGAAAATACGTTTATTTGCGGTAAACATGACGCGAAAAGGAAAACAAACACAAAAAAAAAATGTATTAGTTTTATTGATATTTGTAACAGATTAATTATACCTACAGTTACATCTCTATCAAAATCAAATGCTGCCGCCAAACAAAAGTAAACTTTTACCTAGATTTAATTTATATGTCACAGCCTGCTTTGGCATCCTTCGGGACGTTCTGGCATGCCGTGGCATCCCGAAATGTGAATGCTAACCATGATAAAATGAGATCACAAATCATTCGCGCTAACTAAAATCCTTTGTCGTGCCATGCCGCCAGTGGGTGACGGCCCTAACTTAAATTATCACTAACAAATAATTAGTAAAGGAAAAATGCTCAAGAATATAACAATGGTGCGAAAAGAAAAGAAATTTCAATTTACACTATCTTTATCACGTTATTATAAGAATTATCCATACTAATATTATAAATGCGAAAGTAACTTTGTTTGTTTGTTACGCCTTCACTGCCAAACCGCTGGGCAATTGTGATGAAAACTATGGAGATAGTTTGAAGCCTGGGGCAGGCAATGGAGGAAGCTAGTTTACTATGACACAACATCAACGAACGACATGTCTGGCGTCTTTCCCAAATCGAGCAATGGAAGAATAAGCGTTTGAGAAACAGTGGTTGGAAATACCTTTATTTTGATAAATTAAATAATTACAATATTAAAATATACCTAACTTATGTATTGTAAAACTGTGCTACTATTTAATGTGAACGGAAACCCGGGTGATTGAAGTGCATTATTTAATAGTGCCGTAGAATCGGAGTTCGTCATCTAATGGTAAGTTTAGGCTACGACACTTTACGCCGTGCAGTGTCTGTATGTGTGAACACACAAACTCAACGAATACCTACACCTTGCGACACCGAGTGTCTAAGTGTTCTGACACGGTGTCAGTGTCGGTGACATTCAGTGTACTGCCTATAGTGTTGTAGACTAAACTAAGTTCGCTCGGGTCTTATTAGCGACATAGAATATGCCATGAGTCCATGACCTAAAAGAGCCCAAACTTGACCTCAGAAATACGCACCAAGATCGGCCTTTCAGTTGTTATGAAATACTACTACATGGGAGCATAAAGCGTTGCCAAAACAATATATTATTGTTAAATTATAAATAAAAAGTAAATTAAACTCTAATAACTATACCTAGAAGATAATGCAAAATTGTAATAACATAACAATACAAATATTTAAGCAAATACCTATAGGTATTTATTTATTAATATTATTATAAAATGATTGTTGAAATGAAATGAAAATATATATACTTTACAATATAATATAAGTATTTAATATTTGGTCGGACCACCTTGCGCGTCTAAAACGGCAACCAACCTGTCCTTCATGCCGGCCACCATGTTCCAGGAGGTGTCCTTGCCTCTGAATTGCTCCCATGTAGTATGGGCTTCGCGCCGCAAGTTTTCATTGTTGCGGATTTCTGAAGCATCCTAATCAGAGACCCAAGAAACCATGAGACCCCATAGATTCTCGATTGGGTTTAAGTCGGGGCTCTTTGCAGGCCATGGTAGGCGGATGACGTCATCCTGTGCCGCGAACCACGCCTGCACCACCCTGCAGGTGTGCACGCGGCAGTTGTCTTCCGCCGTCCATAAGGCGCCTCCTGACTGTGTCCATTGAAATCTAAAACAAAGAAAATTTTGTCAATTTTATACTTACCTAGGATTCCGTAATTATGACAAATAGTACGGGCCAATTTAACTAATCTGCATTCGCGATTTATTTGCAAAAAATGTAAACAAATATGAGTTTACGGAAAAATAACTTTAATTACTACACCATAAAGTTCAGTTTACGCTACAACTTCAAACATTTTATTACTGCTAGTCTAGTAGTGCTAGTCACTCTAAAATCAACCTAATCACCATTAAAATAAAGTTGATATTTGTTTAACTCGAAATAACATCAATTTGAAGCATTAGTTGAATAGACTTTAAATGAGTATGGGACGGTAAAAAAATATTCTTCAAATTATAAACATAAACAAAAAAACAATTTATCGAATTGAGAACTTCCACCCTTGTTGAGGTGGGTTGTAAAGAACTGAAGATGTATCTAATACAGAGTAGGTAATAATAATAAGTAGTAAGTAATAACAATTGAGACTGATGGCCGCGCGGCGCGCGTCAATCCGGTTTGCGTGAGCGCCGAGCGCCCTTCCAAGTTCCAACTACCTACATGTCTATTAGGTAGTAGGTATGATTTTAATCAATTTTGTTATTCACTTTTTAAGAAAACCATATTTTAAGAAAGTGATGAATAAGTTGAGCTGATAAGGTATGATTACAAGCTACACATGGACTCACGCTGTACGAAGTTGATGTTATTCGTGTGGTCAGAAAAGGATCGGCAGAGTGTGCGGCGTCTGCCGTCGCACCGTAGTGGATCTCGCGTAAAGTTGGCGACGATGGGCTTCTATGGTTCCGCTTTCTTCCCCACCGCCGAAGCCAGAAGTAAACATATTTTTTCTGGAATGAAACAAATAGCTATAGTTTATTTGCCCATTATTACTCAATGACTATAGGCAAAGATGTATTAATACTTATAATTCCCTACACTACAATAATAAAGTCATTAGGTTATTATTATTTAATTACACACAAACATCGCTATCATTACAGGGTTACACCCAATGCGATAGCGTGGTAACTAGATTCTAACTAAGCAGGGGCTGCAGTCCCGCTAGGAGTAATTGTGTTCTGTGCTGCAGTCTCGACATTCATAGCGATCGCTTTACGACCGAATTCGGTCGCAAAGCCCTGTCACTGCATAGATTACACTTGTCAATCCGGGACTTTGCGAGTTGCGACCGAATTCGGTCGTAAAGCGATCGTTATGAATGTCGAGACTGCAGCCCCTGGGCCCGTTTCAACGGACAAACAGAAAGTGCGTAATTGCTTAGATATTTACTATAGAATCCAATCACTACCTACTGGATTAACTTTTGTTTAGAATGTGTCATGACTAAATGGAATCAAAAACAATAGTTCATCGAATTCAGTTTACATATTATTATGTATAATTATTTCTCTGAATTTAAGCTTTCACGGTTACTCTACATTTTAGTGACGCTTGGAACAGCGCGCAGCGTTAACTAATTTTGAAAATTCTGTATAAAAACACCATTGACACTTAGAAATTGAGAATTAACCTTTCTATTTAAGATTACAAAAAATATTACTCACCGTTAGGCCCGTCTGCCGACAAATATCTATCACCCGGCATCCACTCAATCGAAGCGCTATGATGCGCTCTCTTTGAATTTGCGTCAACTGAGGCGCCATTATATTTATAAATTGTTTTAAGAAATTTCACAGCACAGCACAGCACACAGTACGATTCCAAATCACAGAACTTATAATTATATACCCAAACGGGTTCCAAATGCGTACGCAACTGACTGACGTAAATCACGTAAACTAACGATGTGATCATGTGACGACTGACGAGTTTTCTTTAATTTCGTGAAGACTTTCGTTTAATTTCGTGAAGGATCGGGGAAACTCGGGAGCAGCGGCGGACGCGCAGGGGCGAGTGGGTGTGGCTTATTCCTAGTAAAACATGATAATTGGCTCCCAATTTTTAGTATGTGCAACCATTGGGCCGTTTTAAAAACGTTGAAAACTCCACCAATCGTGCCAAGGATACTTTCTTTCTAACACTCCGCAGCGCGTCGTAGTTATATTTATGTATAGGGTTTACGTTGACGTGCTGCCGTCTGTACATAATACAAATGGAATTTACTTCTAGACATAAGTTTAAAAAATTTACGATAAAATAATGATAATGGAAGGATGCACCACACTAATTTAGCTTGTTTAAATCTTTCTCCTTAGATATTACAAAGACAGTCGACCCTTCTTGCCTGCGGACATGGATCTTTCCGTGTTTAACCCATACCTACATGCTTATACTCCTTCTCCTTTGCTATCGTTCGGGTTTTATTCAGCAACTTTTTGGAGTCAGGGTTGAGGTGATCATTCACGTAAACCCGGTTTGATTGGCCTGTAAATCCAAGGTCATGGGCCGACAACGTCTTGAAAGAGCGTGCAGCCGCGACAAAATCCTCCTTGATATATCTGTTTAAAAAGCTAACCACAATGGACTTGTCCTTAGTGTTGAACAATGGAACCCTAGATATGTAGTTGATCTGGGTTTTGGGAAACGTAAAATTAACCTTTTGACTGATATTCTCCAGGATAGCGAACAGATTTTCATCCTTTTTCAGGGGAATACCCTTGATTTCCACATTGTTCAGCCTTGATCTCTGATCGCTTGCGGACAGCTCCAATTTAATCAAGTCGACGTCAGATTGAAGATTGCCAACAGATTCCTGAAGATGCTCAAGGCCAGCAACCCTAGTCTCAATGTTAGCAAGTTTGACGGAGAAATCATCCAGTCGCTTACCATTAATAATAATAATAATAATAATAATAATATCCCTGGACATTTCACACAGCACCATTTGTCCCAAGCTAAGCAACCTAATGCTTGTGTTATGGTAACAAGATGGCTGATAAACTACTTATATACATTTTTTTTTTTTGTAAATACATACATATTATAGATAGAAAAACACCCTGACTCGGAACAAATACATGTAGGTCATACAAATATTTGTTCCGTGCGGGAATCGAACCCGCGACACGCAGCGCAGCAGTCAATCGCTTAACCACTGCGCCAACCGTGCCGTCATTGAACTCACAACTAGCCCTGAGTTCTTTGAGTTCCTCTTTAATGCATTTTACATCATCAGACATTGTCGGCAGGCCAGCCAATTGAACCTTGAGCTCGCGAATCTCAATAAGGATCGTTTCCAGAGACGCCGGTTCAGATGTTGGAACTGGCGACGGGGAAGGGGTTGGTGACGGTGAGGAAATTCGGCACTTCGGACACTTCCATGCCGCCCTTCGGTCGGCCCCCAGTTTTCTCCACCCGCCCTCCGTGATGTTAGCGCAGCCAAAATCGAGGTCCCGCTTGCATGAGGCACATTGGACGCCATCATTAAAGTCAGAGTTGCAGCTGGCACACTTCATCATACTTGACCACAAAATATGAGGAAGAGTAAAATGTTTAGAACCCCTGTTCGAAAGACTGGCCGAATGTGGCGCGTAGGTAGTTGCGTACAGGTCGTGCGAAATGCGTAGCAGTAAAGCAAAGTACGTGCTTGCTTAGTGAGTGGTCGCAGGTAACTGTTTATTTATTATTATTTTTTATTTTTTTAGGTTATGATTTTCGTTAATTATTATTTCAGAAATCAAATGTTTAATTAGGAATGAGGTTTGTAAGAAAAGCTAGGCATGTTGCATAAACAATATTCATTTATTTCTATAATTACATTTCTAGGACTTCATGGAATCCACTTCCTGGTTGAGTATACAGTTTTCTATCTGTGTTAAATTGGGGTTATTTACTTAGAATATTAACTAAACACAAAATATATACCCTGGGTGAGGTATAACGGTCCGTTTATAGATATTTCTAGAAACATAACTACAATATTTATTTATTTAAAGTTGTTTCAGTTTTTTCTATATTTTTTCGTATTATATACTTGTATATAGTATATATATTAGTGTTAGTTCGATAAAATGTAAATAAAAGTATATAGAGAAAAATAACGTGCTATGTATTTTTAAAGTTGTGAAAACATAATTTTTTATACTCTGTATGATCTTATGGGACAAAAACCCTTGTTAAAAAATTGAAATGTTGTCATTCGTGCCTGTGAATTACAGAGGAAGAACCAACATGCTAAACTATACAGCTGTGCGATTCTGTAACCATCTCACCGTGAAAACTTAGGTGGAGTGAGCTGTCATTCCAAATAATGCTAGGGATTGACACTACTGACAACTCACATCAAGCTCACTTCACTTGAGTTTTCACGGTGAGATTTTTACAGAATCGACCGGCAGTATAGCAATAATACATCTTTCTCTTTTATCACATTTTCTTATTTTATTTTTATTTATTTATTTATTGACACACCAACGACTTATTCACTAAATCATTACATTAAATAATTATATTCTATATCAGCTTTGCGGTGAATTTGTCACTTATATCTTCCTAAATATTATAAGAGACAGATAGCTATGTCGCTATCATATTTTTTTTCTATCACAGCCAAAAATTTGGCTAAACAACTTGCTTCTTTTGAGCAATGCAATGACAGTATAAATAATTCTGCTAATAATTTGGTCACAATTACTGACATTGCCAATAATTTAAATTAGAAATTAAGACAATAGAGGCAATCTCTAGCTATAATGTTCAGAACTGCAAAAACAACTCAATAAAAAGTTTAGAATCAGTAAATAATATCAACCTGGTGCATCAAAATATTCAAGGATTTATGAACAAAGATTTAGAAGTAGAATTATTTATGAATTTTAATAGTATTGATATTCTTTGTTTAACAGAACATTGGCTGAAAAGTCACCAGTTCTTGTTCAATTTTAATAATCACCAGGTTGGTAGTTCGTTCAGCAGAATAAATGCTATACATGGTGGCTCTTTAATTTTAGTAAGTAACCAGCTCAAATTTAAAGATCGTAACGATATTGTGAGCCTATCTGTTGAGCGTACAGTTGAAATTGCCTGTATAGAATTGGAGCACTTGGTTGTATTAAGTGTGTACAGACCCCCTTCAGGATTGTATGAATGCTTTGAAAAGGTAATGGATGAAGTGTTACACAGGATTTGTAATTCAAACAAGTCCGTTATCATTTGTGGTGATTTTAATGTCAATTTGTTAGAAAACTCAGGTTCTTGTAGTAAAATTTTAAGTCTGTTTCAGTCCTACAATCTTGTAAACCTATTTTTGGAGCCCACAAGAATAACACCTACTAGTGCCACATGCCTAGATAATGTTTATACAGATATTATACCAAGCCACAAAGAAATTATAAATTTACTAGATTCTGATCATTGCGGGCAAAGGATTACTATTCAAAACCAAAACAAAAAAGTGGCTAAAAAGGATATCACTGTTAACCCCAAAACTGCGAGTCGCTTGGAGGCTTTTAAAGTTAAACTCATTGATAAATTACCAGTTTTGTCAACTCATGCTGATCCTAATAATCTTTATGATATTTTTTTTAATATATACTGTAAACAATTTGATTCCACCTTTATTCCCAAGACTATCTCGGTTAATAGTAACGCATCTTTCAGTGATTGGGCTACCATTGGTATTCATAAAAGTAGAACACGGCTTTATGAACGTCTTGTACCATGAAAGGTCTTATGTTAACACTGATGAATTTAATTTGTACGTTAGAAATTATTCAAAATTATTTAAAAAAGTTTGTTATATGGCCAAGTCACGTTATTTGGGTTCAAAGATTAAAAACAGCAGTAATGTAATTAAAACGACCTGGACTATTATTAATAGTGAAGCGGGAAGATCTAGCAATCGAGATACTGACTACAGCGTGTCTATTAATGACAACATAATAAAATCAGACTCACAAGTCGCCAAGGCATTTGAAAATTTCTTTTCGGATATTCCCGTTTCAACTACTAAATCCCTAAACTCATCACCTTCTGTTGCTGAGTCTTTGCTTAAGGAAAATGTTAATGGTTGCGATTCGGAATTTCATTTTGAACATATTACCTGTAGACATATAATTAAAACCTTTCACACTTTAAATGTTAAAAAGACTGCAGATTTGTGGGGTAATTCTGTAGAAGTTGCTAAGTCTATTATTGACATTGTGGCACCTGCTCTAGCTGTTATCTTTAATACTTTTAGGTTTAAAGATAAATTTATTCTCAAAAAAAAAGACACAAAGTCACTTACATGAGAACAATACTTAAAAAATTAAATTATATAAAGTTCGTCACAGACGTCACGGTAGCAATTACGAGTATGATACACCCATCCAATGCATTCAGCTTTTAGGGAGGGTGTTATTTGTGATTAAATATGCAGCTAATTTACTTTTGAAAGCATTGAATGAGCGCAAACTCTTTATACATGAGGGTATTTTATTATATAACTGTGCTCCTTCAAAAGTTAACATTTTTTTGCCAAACTTAGTTCTCATCTTCGGTAAAATCAGAAAACTAGCTCGGCGACTGCTACGTTGGGTTACTTGTTTTACTTTCATAAACGATAAGTTAGTCTGTATACTTTTGTTGAGTGCCTTACGAATGAAAATACATGTATTGTAACCATATAACTGTCTAATGTTCATTATTTTGGTTTCGTCATAAATTTTGCACGTTGATGTTGAATATGGGTAGTTAAAAATCATTTTTATTATTTTGTTTTGTGCAACTTGGAGATTTGCTAGCTTCGTCTTTGCCGCACTGCCCCAAACTTCAACCAGATATAGTAGGTGTGGTTTTACTAAAGCGTTGTAGATGGTGTGACGCAGTCTATGTGGAATACATCTAACTATGTTTCGGAGGGATCCAAGTAGAGACATAAGCTTTGTTTTTATATGTTCCAAGTGAACAGTCCACGATAGGGAGCTATCCATTCTTAACCCAAGATATTTTTCACAAGTTTTTTGCTGTAAGGGCACATTGTTGACTACTAATGAATTATGTGGAGGTATTATTTTATTTTTTGCTTTAAACAAGATATAGCATGTTTTAGAGATATTAATGGTTAATAAATTGTATTGAAACCATGAAAAAAGGGTGTTTAAATCATTTTGGGCCTGGGAAACGAAATCATGAATGGAAGATCCGAAATAAAATAAGCAAGTGTCATCTGCGTATAAAGTAAGATGGCCGTGTAATGTAATTTCCTGTATATTATTTATGTAGATTAAAAAGAGCAAGGGCCCCAAAATTGATCCCTGGGGAACTCCACACGTTATAGGTAATGCATCACTTTGATAATTATTATCCGTTCTAACTAACTGCGACCGGTTTTTTAGATAGTAATCGAACATTTTTAAGGCACTTCCGGTAATTTTGATGGTTTCTAGTTTTTTAAGTAGCAATTCATGACTTACGGTGTCGAACGCTTTTTTGAGGTCAATAAATATACCAAGGACTAAGTTTTTCTCAGCGACAAAAAAAAAAAAAAAAAAAGGTTAGGTTAGGTTACCCCCCCGGTGGGTTCCCGCATTGTCGAGGCGGGGGTGCTCAGTAGCCGTGGCTTGGAGAACCACGGTGAAGCTAAGAGGAACCCGAGGAGCGGCCGCTCGTCTAGGCTGTGCGGAAAAGCCGACGACGTAGCGGCCGGCGGGTGGGTGGCGGTGCCGCCTGGGCGACATCGCAACCTACCCGAGGCGGGCCGCGATGTCCCCCGTGTGGGAGACATCGCGGCTGAGGATTGGAGGCCGCGGCGGGAGAGGAGTGTCGGTGTTACGTTGCCGCTCTCCGTACCTTCCGCGGCCTTGACGGGGCCGCCACCGTTCGATGGCGGACGCGGTGGGGCCGCAGGGGAAGAGGAGTGTCGGTGTGTCGTTGCCGCTCTCCCTATCCTCTGCGGCCGTAGCCCCCCATCTTGGGGGGCATGCGAGCCCGCCATTTAGGCAGGCGTGGGGGCCAGCAGGCAACGGGTGCGGGGGCACCGTTGCCTGCATTGCACAGGCCTCCACCAGTGTTGGACGGGAATGGCTAGGTGCTCCCGGCCATTCTCGTAGCCCCCCTATGGGGGGGGCATGCGGGGCCCGCCATACCATCTAGGCGGGCATGCGCTGGGAGGGCTATGGAGGTAAAGGCTATGCCTATTCCCGTGGCCCTCCCATCACGGCGAATGAGGGAACACCGCTGAGTTTTAGTGGGTATACTGTCATTCCGACAGGGAGTCCCACATACCCCGTCTCGTCCCCCGCGAGGCGAGCATGCATAAAGCATTTCTCAGCGACAAAAAAAAAAAAAAAAAAGGTTAGGTTAGGTTTGAGTCCCCCCCGGTGGGTTCCCGCATTGTCGAGGCGGGGGGGCTCAGTAGCCGTGGTGGATTGGACCACGGTGAAGCTAAGAGGAACCCGAGGAGCGGCCGCTCGTCTAGGCTGTGCGGAAAAGCCGACGACGTAGCGGCCGGCGGGTAGGTTGCGGTGCCGCTTGGGCGACATCGCAGCCTACCTGAGGCGGGCCGCGATGTCCCCCGTTTGGGAGACATCGCGGCTGAGGATTGGAGGCCGCGGCGGGAGAGGATTGTCGGTGATACGTTGCCGCTCTCCCTACCTTCCGCGGCCTTGACGGGGCCGCCACCGTTCGATGGCGGACGCGGTGGGGCCGCAGGGGAAGAGGAGTGTCGGTGTGTCGTTGCCGCTCTCCCTATCCTCTGCGGCCGTAGCCCCCCCATCCTGGGGGGCATGCGGGGCCTGCCAATTAGGCGGGCGTGGGGGCCAGCAGGCAGCGGGTGCGGGGGCACCGTTGCCTGTATTGCACAGGCCTCCACCATTGTTGGACGGGAATGGCTAGGTGCTCCCGGCCATTCTCGTAGCCCCCCTATGTGGGGGGCATGCGGGGCCCGCCATAACATCTAGGCGGGCATGCGCCGGGAGGGCTATGGAGGTAAAGGCTATGCCTATTTCCGTGGCCCTCCTATCACGGCGAATGAGGGAACACCGCTGAGTTTTAGAGGGTATACTGTCATTCCGACAGGGAGTCCCACATACCCCGTCTCGTCCCCCGCGAGGCGGGCATGCATAAAGCATTTCTCAGTGACAAAAAAAAAAAAAAGGTTAGGTTAGGTTCGAGTCCCCCCGGTGGGTTCCCGCATTGTCGAGGCGGGGGGGCTCAGTAGCCGTGGTGGATTGGACCACGGTGAAGCTAAGAGGAACCCGAGGAGCGGCCGCTCGTCTAGGCTGTGCGGAAAAGCCGACGACGTAGCGGCCGGCGGGTAGGTTGCGGTGCCGCTTGGGCGACATCGCAGCCTACCTGAGGCGGGCCGCGATGTCCCCCGTGAGGGAGACATCGCGGCTGAGGATTGGAGGCCGCGGCGGGAGGGGAGTGTCGGTGATACGTTGCCGCTCTCCCTACCTTCCGCGGCCTTGACGGGGCCGCCACCGTTCGATGGCGGACGCGGTGGGGCTGCAGGGGAAGAGGAGTGTCGGTGTGTCGTTGCCGCTCTCCCTATCCTCTGCGGCCGTAGCCCCCCCATCCTGGGGAGCATGCGGGGCCTGCCAATTAGGCGGGCGTGGGGGCCAGCAGGCAGCGGGTGCGGGGGCACCGTTGCCTGCATTGCACAGGCCTCCACCAGTGTTGGACGGGAATGGCTAGGTTCGAGTCCCCCCGGTGGGTTCCCGCATTGTCGAGGCGGGGGGGCTCAGTAGCCGTGGTGGATTGGACCACGGTGAAGCTAAGAGGAACCCGAGGAGCGGCCGCTCGTCTAGGCTGTGCGGAAAAGCCGACGACGTAGCGGCCGGCGGGTAGGTTGCGGTGCCGCTTGGGCGACATCGCAGCCTACCTGAGGCGGGCCGCGATGTCCCCCGTGAGGGAGACATCGCGGCTGAGGATTGGAGGCCGCGGCGGGAGGGGAGTGTCGGTGATACGTTGCCGCTCTCCCTACCTTCCGCGGCCTTGACGGGGCCGCCACCGTTCGATGGCGGACGCGGTGGGGCCGCAGGGGAAGAGGAGTGTCGGTGTGTCGTTGCCGCTCTCCCTACCCTCTGCGGCCGTAGCCCCCCCATCCTGGGGAGCATGCGGGGCCTGCCAATTAGGCGGGCGTGGGGGCCAGCAGGCAGCGGGTGCGGGGGCACCGTTGCCTGCATTGCACAGGCCTCCACCAGTGTTGGACGGGAATGGCTAGGTGCTCCCGGCCATTCCCGTAGCCCCCCTGTGTGGGGGGCATGCGGGGCCCGCCATACCATCTAGGCGGGCATGCGCCGGGAGGGCTTTGGAGGTAAAGGCTATGCCTATTCCCGTGGCCCTCCCATCACGGCGAATGAGGGAACACCGCTGAGTTTTAGTGGGTATACTGTCATTCCGACAGGGAGTCCCACATACCCCGTCTCGTCCCCCGCGAGGCGGACATGCATAAAGCATTTCTCAGCGACAAAAAAAAAAGGTTAGGTTCGAGTAACCGGTAAGAGGTAGTTAGGGTCGAGATTTACTATGATTTTTGTAATTTCAGTTGCAGAACACGGCTCAAGAGTTGATAACACTGGAGTGTTATCGGGAGGAGATTTTGGTAAAGCATGTGTATGATCATCATGAAATGATCTAGCTATTTCACTCGCTAAACGGGGACCTATAGTGGCAAAGTACTCGTTGAAAAACTGGCAAATTTCAGTTGGGTTTGTAATGTGTTTGGAATCGATCAATAGTTTTGAAGGAGCACAATTTTGTTTAATTTTATTGTTTGCTAGGATATTTACCAAATTCCACATTTTCTTAGGTTTATTAATACAATGGAAAAATTTGTTGTACTAGAAAATATTCTTTGTATCTATCATGTGCTTGGCAACATGTTTTCTTTTTTTAATAAATTCTGCTTCCAGGTTGGTGTCATTCGGATTCTTCTTAAGTTCTGACCACAGTACGTTTCTTTGGTTAATATCATCTATTATGTTCCTATTTATCCAGTCGTTTTGGGGTAGGTTCAGAATTTTGGTCTTTGTTGTTTTACTTTTATCAATTACTGATTTTTTTTTTTCTAGTAGTGCGTAGTCATCATCTAATTCTTCCAGGTTTGTTTTTTCTAGCATATCATGTAGTTTCTTGAAATCAATTGCTTCGTATTGGGTCCGTATTTTTCCAGGGGATTTTGATTTTTTGAGTTCAACATATATTTGTTTGTGATCTGACATTGAAGAGTCAGCTATTGCTATGTGGAAGTGATCGTCTTTTAGGTTGGAGCTGACATGGTCTAAAATGGATTTTCTAGTATTCGATTCTCTTGTACAATTTATACTTCTTAGTGATTTTATTTAGTAATGTATGTCCAGTTCCCTTCAAGAGTTCATTATATTGTTTAGTCTTTTTGTCTTTGATTAATAGATCAATGTTAAAATCTCCGAACACTATTGCCCTCTTTCTTTGTTGTAGTTGGGACTCATAAACCTCAAGAAAGTCTGTGTAGTTAGTATCGCCGGGGTTGTATACAACTCCTACTTCCAGTGCATATCGCTCTAGTCGTATCCATAAATAGTTGTTTCCTCCTGTGTACTTAGACTCTGATAAATGATGTTTGAGGTCATTGTGGACATATGCTGAAACTCCACCTCCTCTTGAATCGGTTCTGTAGTTGTAGTAGTGCGAGTAGTTGTTTATTTGTAGTTCCAAGGCTTGTGTTTCAGTTCTTATCCAAGTTTCAGTCAGTAAAATAACATGTATCGTATTAGGTAGCGATTGTAGAATGCATTTAAGTTCGTCAAATTTTCCTTTTTTGCGTATACTTCGAGCGTTAAGGTAGAAAAATCTGAGCCGTGATTTTTGGCTTTCTATATTTTGGTAATTGTTGATTACTTGGTAGGTATTGCTAGCGATTGTCGTAGGTTTTGTATTGTTTATTGTTCGTAGTTTTTTGCAGGGTTTTTTTTTTATTGTAGGTGTGCCATTTACATACTTTATGGTCAGTCCAGTCTCTCCATCATTTTGACGACGTATTAGTTCCTCTTTAAGATTTTTAAAATATTTTTGCTGTGCTGGTGTTTGGTCTGAAAATATTTTAATGTTTTCTGGCAACTTCTCTTTATTGCGAAGGAGATGCTTGGCGGGTGCTGAAGTGTCGTAACATACCTTGATTCTGCGGCTTTTTCCCGGTGAGTATTTGCCTATTCTGAAGATTTTAATCGGTTTTGGGAGGTCTTGGCTCACTAGTAGAGTAATTTTAAAAATATCGGCGTCATCTTGGGATAATCGTTCTTCCGCGTCAGCAGCGGACTGTTCGGGCAGGCCCACAAAAATAATATTTTTTTCTCTGCTATTTCGATTCGCTACCTCCTTAATTATTTGTTCGTTCAGGCATAACTGGTTTTGAAAGCTTAAAGTCGAAGATTCAGAGGTGGGTTTGAACGTGTTAAGTTCTGACTCAAAGGATTTTATATTATGTTCTCCCAACGATAATTGTTTCTCCAATTGTGATACAGTTGTTTTTAATTGTTTGTGTTCAGTTATCATGCCAGATGTCGATGATTTAATCTCATTAATCTGCGTTGTATTTTCGCGAATCATGCCTGCAGTTTGTTCGTTGCATGACTTCAATTCAGTGATCTCAGCTTTGACCTCTGCTATACTTTCCTGCATTTTAGTCATAATCTGCTCATTAGATCCAACGTATTTTTCTAGCAACGAACCGATACGGGACAGTTCCGACCGCATTTCTTTGATTTCGGTGGCGCATTCACATTCATGTTTCCTTTTATTACGATAGGTAATTTGCGAGTCAACCGCTAACATGCTTAGCTTTGATAAATCGGGATGCGATCCACCGCCTGCACCGGCGGCAGTGCCGGAAGCCTGGCGCGGTGGCGATCTTTGTACATTCATAATTAAATAATGCGACAGTATTTATTTATTTAAACTTTTCGCACAAAAAAGGTACAAAGGTACTTAGGCATTCTCTACCAGTCAACCAAGGGTGGTGAAGAGATTAGATGGCAGGTGCTTTGGTTGAGAGGGACAATGATAAAAACTTAAAACTATGTATATAAATAGGTTATATACACATAGATACTATTACTATAATATATACTTATAATGTATATATATACAAAATCAAGGAAGAGAGGTGTTAAGATGACTCTACGCTATTTTTTAAATTTGTTTTGAAAATAACTCTGCAATTTCCGCTTAAATGCATACCGACTGGTGGCCGTCCTGATATCAAGAGGAAGCGCATTCCAAAGAAGAATGGACTGAATATGAAAAGAAGAATGAACAAAGTCGTATGAGAAGGACAGAGTAAGAGGAGATTGTTAGAAGAACGCAGATTCTTAGTGTGTGAAGAACATAGATATTGGAAGTGAGATATTAGATAAGAAGGAGGAGTGGGAGAGTTGAGAAGGGAGAAAAGCGTGGTCAAAGCGCGCAAACTTCTTCTTTGGTGAATGGACATCCATTTGAGCTCAGACCTATAGCTCGACACATGGTCATATTTCTTGAGGTTGAATATGAACCGGATCCCATTGTTAAGCAATCTGTCGAGCTTATCCAGCAACACCGCATTCAAATCAAAGTAGCACACGTCACCATAGTCGATTAGAGGGAAAATCAAAGTCTGCACAAGCATGGTCTTCGTCTTAGCGGGCAAAAAGTTTCTCAAACGGTACAGCGATCGCAGAGTCCCGTTGACCCTTTGACTAACACTAGAGACCTGGCGTTGCCAACTAAGCGTTGAGTCAAGATGCAAATCGAGATCTTTCACAGTGGGCGTAATGGGTATGACGGTACCATTAAAAATAAGAGGTGGAAGAGAGCTAAGCGTCACCCTACCCATCATGCGTGAGCTTCCAATTACAATGGCCTGACACTTCGAGGGGTTTACTGACACCCCGAAACTATCAGACCACTTTTTGATAGCATCTAAGTCACGGTTTACATCTGCTATAGCATTCGACAAACCTTCTACCCGCTCAGCTGCATATAATTGAAGGTCATCAGCATATAGATGATACGAACACCGAAGACAGTGAGTTATAAAATTAATGAAGATGGAGAATAATAATGGAGAAAGAATACCACCCTGTGGGACACCAGCATCCAGGTCACGCCAACTCGATGAGCTCTCATCAACGCGAACCGACTGCTGCCGTCCCCGAAGATAAGAAGAGAACCATTCCAGGGCCTCCGACGAAACCATAAGATGAGAGAGGATAGAAAGGAGAATATCGTGGCTGACGGCGTTAAAGGCATTGGAGAAATCAATTAAAACCAAAACGGTAATTTTAGTATCCTCCATCGCCTCTCTAATGTCACCAGTCACTTTAAGGAGAGCGGAGGCTGTACTGTGCCCAGGCCTGAACCCAGACTGAAAAGGGCTTACGAGGTTGTTCCGATGAACAAACCCCGTAAACTGCTTGTGCACGCAGGCCTCGAGCACTTTAGACAGGAATGGGAGAATGGAAATGGGACGAAAATGACTGGGTAAGGAGGGATTTGAAAGGAGAATGCCCAGGCACAGTACTCTTGATAACTGTCTCGTGTCTCAAAAAGTTGAACAGCATCAACTATCTAAAATTAAAATATATTTTTTAAATAAGACTTAATTAATATTTATAATGGGATAGTATTTTGAACAATAATTAGTACTTTTAACTTTCTGACTATAAGGTACGCCATTTTTTACTATAGCCTGTCAAAACTAGGGGTGTCCATTTTTTCTATTTCATGTACTGTGCCTAACTACCTACCCGCCTACAAAAATACATAATATTAGCGATTCTGTATTGATTGTTCGATTTATCTATCTTTTCATTGAAAATGAGACCAGACAATAGTGTGCGGTGAGGTAGATATTTGGTTGGTATGGTTATTAGCTTTGGTTTTATTTATTGTTAATATTGAAATCGGAATCGTTGAATAAAAACAATAAAGATTTTAACCTGTAAATCGCATTATGGTTTTTATTTTTTTTAATGTTGCTAATCGATATGTTTGCCTTTCTTCCTATAATAAGCATAAAGAAGCTTAAACACAAAATAAGTAGGTTCTCAACGCAACAACAGAGTTCTAAATCACATGTAACTTGCTGGTATTTGTAAGTGCCGGTAGTTGTCAACCGTGGGAAAGGCGCCTAGTTGTATTCGTGAAATACCACTGGGTGATTTGTGGAAATCGATTAAAAGTCGAATGTTTTAGAATCATTTACCAGCACGGGTACAACCTTGATTGACATTTATTGCCCGTCTGTCATACACATTGTCAAGTTAACCAGTATGTTTTTTCCTGCTGGTTTTGGTACGTTGTGCGTCGAATTTGAGCCTTTTAGTTCCTCCGTTACTCCTGCTAACCCATTGAAAATAAACATACTTCCAACCCGCTGCACCGTGTGTGTTGTATATTACTAAAAACAGGACTTTTTGTGTTGTAATACATTAAACATGGCGAGTGCGACTGTGGAGCGATGTCTCAACTGCTGTTCGAGATTAACTCCACTTATGCGCAGACTCATGTTGTCGGAGATTCCAAATAATATCATGAACATTTTACGTGTCTGGATCTCACCAACGCCGGTAAGAATGATTAATATTGTCGTTTTGATATTATTTACTTAGGAACTGCGCTTTTTATAATGTGTACCATATGAAAATCTTAGAGGACAATAAGTGCAATCCATGTCTGTATGTTAGTTCCTCACCTCATTAGTTGGGTTATGGATTTTAATAGCTTAGATAGGTACCTGCTATTGTGTCGGTAATAACATAACTTATTAACTAGGATTGTATATTTCTATCAGTTTAGTTTATTCTGAGATACATAAAGCTAAAAAAACATTAATAGAAGACGTGCTGTATTTACAGCTATAGATGGTAATGTACCACAATTAAGAAACTTCCCAAAACTAGGGCTAGTGGAGCTTAAAAGATTTGTTTTAGGCTCGTACCAATTGAAACAAGCCAGATCCTACTATGGCGAGCATATAAGACAAAATGGTATATTATACCATATAGAAATATCGGAAGCGTTTGAAGAGGAATTACCTTTAATATTGGGAACTAATAATTATTTAGTTAGAGGAAGAATCAAATCGAGGCATGTGTCTAGTAGAACTTATTACGCTTATATTTTAAATAAAGACGAAAATGTAAGAGATACATTAGGCGCTATAGTAGGATATTATTGTTCTTGCCTTGTAGGAAAAAGAACCGTAGGTTATTGTGTGCATGTAATGTGCATAGTGTGGTATTTGAGCTGGGCACGTTACGACAATGTTAGTGTTCCAGCTCCATTTTCGAATAATATATTTTTGGAAGATTAAAATAAAGGTACCTATACGGAATAATTATTCTTTCATTTATTGTACCTAGTGTAGCTGTTTTCCATTCCTTCCTACGTACATAGACCATTTCATGAAACCTACTACAATCTTTTATTTGAGTAGGATCTAGATATAACACTGAGCGATTGACTATCAAGTAATGATTCTTCCATACTTTGCATTATTTTGAATGAAACGCGGGAATAAGAATTTGAAGCACGAAGATGCTCCAAATCTAAATCAAGACTTGGTGAGGTGGTCACAGGCCACCAGTAGCTGGCCACTTAAAATAGCTAAACCGCTACATATTTTACACAAATGTACTTCAAAGGCACAGAGCTCACTCGTAAACCCATTCAGATCCCTTCAAATAGCTTTTTTCAATTAATTTTGTGGTCGAACATAACCTCAAAATAATATTTTAATTTTTCAAAATATCTCGGTAATGCCATTGTAGTTTGTGTTGAACTTTTTGAGGATGTATTTAGACATGTCATCGAGTATTTTAAAGATGATTTGATGAAGACACAACAATGTTAAATTCAGTACATTTGTCCATAGTGCCGTGGGCAATCTCCTTTAGGGAGTGGGCGGACATAGGCCATACGCCACAGGGATGGGAATTGTCCGGAGTCAAGAGAAAAGTTAATGATGTGGGTAATCGGAGGGAGAAGGCTATCAAGGATCCAAACGACCATACTACGACTGATGCCATCACAGCCCACAGCCTTGGATTTTATGGACAGGATGATCTTTTTAATTTCGTCCAAGGTCACCGGAGAGAATTGAAATGGTTCTATGATGGGACTCGCTAGGCCAGTAATGAAATCAACCGTCTGGGACAACATTTGGGAATCCAAATGACAGGAGGTTGTGAAGTGACGGTTGATATCATCAAGGCCTATTGTATTAGGAAAATCCACATGACGTGGTCTGCCGATACCAAGAGTTCCAAGGAACTTCCAGATATCAGCAGGTGAAGAAGAAGATATGTTCTCGAGAATATGGCGGCGTTTAGCGTTGCGTATCATCTGATTACACCGATTCCTAGCAGCTTTGAAAAAGTTTCTATTATTTTCACTGCGATCCTTTTTCAATTTACGAAAGGCCCGATCCCTGCGCCTCATCACCATTCGCACCCCTGCCGTCATCCAAGGAGCAGGAGGACGCCGAAGTTTTATTTGTTTAACAGGAGCGTGTTTGTCGTAGAGAGCAAGGACCGCCTGATCGAAAATGCGCAGTTTTTCGTCTACAGCTGTCGCCGCTGCCAGGTGTTCCCAATTGAGGTCTGACGCATCTTGACGAAGCCTTTCAACGTCCATGCGCGCAAAACACCGCATGTGCAGAACTTTTGGGATAGGTTTAGGTGGTTTTAGGACATATGAGAGGAAAATGAGGTCATGATGGGAAAATCCAGGCGCGGGACACTGACCATGAGAGGAAACAAGGGAGGGTGCGGAGGTGAGGATTAAGTCGAGCCAAGTGTCATTGCCTGAGATATTAAAATGGGTAGGTTGCAGTGAAAGGATATGGAGACTAACGGACTCAATGATGTGAAGGAGTTTAAGGGATCGGGGAGTGTGATGGGCAAGGTCAGTGTTGAAATCGCCCATGATGACGCAATGTGCATACTCTGAACCTATGGATTCAAGCGCCAATTCGAGGTTGGAAAAATAGTCAACGGTGGGTGGACAATAGACAACACCAAGAAGGATCCTGACGCCTTTGACATAGACCTCCAAAAAGAGGTACTCAGCGGAAGCATGGTATTGTGAGGGAGATGAGGAAATGATTTTAAAAGGAAAATCGCAACGAAGATAGATAGCTACACCACCCCCTCCCTTTCCAATTCTATCATTGCGAATAAGAGTGAAGCCTGGGAGAGAGTAGGTGGTGGAGAGAAGATGAGGTTTGAGCCAACTCTCAGAAACCAGAACGGCATGGACATTGCTGTCAGTAAATGCGTCCAACAGATCACTGTAGTGACTAGGGACACTTTGCGCGTTTAAATGGCAAACATTGAACATATGACCTTTCTGTTGGCTGAAGCACCGACGCAGAAAGTCACCAAGTGTGTCAGTTAAGGAGCTGAAACTTGCATTAGCGGATGAGCTAGTGGAATCAATGGCAGAGTAAAAAGAATCATCATCTGATAACATAAAATAGAAATAATATAAATCTATATATATAAAATTCAAAGTCCTGACTGACTGACTGACTGACTGACTGACTGACTGACTGAGACATCAACGCACAGCCTAAACCGCTGGTCCTAGAGACATGAAATTTGGAGGGTGTATTCTTCGTGAAGAGTAGGTATCCACTAAGAAAGGGTTTTTCGAAATTCTACCCCTAAGAGGGTGAAATGGGGGGATTATGTTTGTATGTAAAACCTTATTCCTTGAGTTAATAAACTTGAAACTTGGCACGAATACTTATCTAAGTAAATTATGAAGTTGGGCATTTTTAGTTTTTATAAACTACCCCCTAAAAGGGGATTGGGGGGTTTCAAAGTTTGTATGGAAGAATTTTAGCGCGCGGTCCGATTTGATCGAAACTCGGTATTTATACCTAAAATTGAAAGGGAAGAATAATGTGTATCAGGGTTTCTCGAAAATCTACCCCTGACGGCCTGAAAAGGGGTAGTCAATTTTACAGCGGAGGATTTTACAGCGTGGCTTGATTAACTTGAAAATTGGTATAAATAATCTTTGAGTCAAATTATGAACACATCCCAAATGATTTTTCAAAATTTCACCCCTGTGGGGGTGAAAAGCGGGGATACAGTTTATATGAAAAATCTTATTCGTTAGGTTAATAATCTTGAAAACTGGCATGAATACTCGCCTAAGTGAGCAATAAAGTTTATCATTATTAGTTTTTCAAAACTACCCCTCAAAAGGGATATAGGGGTGTTAAAGTTTGTGTGGAAGAATTTGAACGCGCGGTCCGATTAACTCGAAACTCAGTGTACTGTGAGTATACTTAAGACTAAAAATAAATAATAACACGTATGAGGGTTTTTCGAAAATCTACCCCTAACGGGGTGAAAAGGGGTAGTTAATTTTACAGGGGAGGATTATAATAAGTGGCTTGATTAATTATAAAATTGGTATAAATAATCTTTGAGACAAGTTATGAATTTTTATGATTTTTTTAAAATTCCACCCCTGTGGGGGTGAAAAGCGGGGGGATACAGTTTATATGAAAAATCTTATTAATTTAGTTAATAAACTTGAAACTTGGCAACAATACTTGCCTAAGTACCTAAGTAATAAAGTTTATCATTAGGTATAAGTTTTTCAAACTACCCTCAAAGGGGGATTCAGGGGTGTTGAAGTTTGTGTGGAAGAAATTGAATGCGCGGTCCGATTAACTCGAAACTCAGTATTGATACTTTCGACAGAACATAATTAATAATAAGTATGTAAAGTTGTCCAAAATTGACCCCTGACGGGGCAAAAGGGGAAATTCGGTTTTTAGGGGAGGTTTTGAACTTGAAACTGTATGTTACATTGTCACGCCTAAACCACTGAACTTCTGATTTGGCAAAGAGATAGATGGCATCCTGGGGAAGCACATACTTTTTATCCTGGTAGCACGTTCCCGTGGGATAACTTCCGACATCCACGCGGGCGAAGCCGCGGGCAGAAGCTAGTATAAAATATAACTACTAAATATGCAAATTAATTATAACTACGATTGCTTTTTTTTTTTGGTGCAAAACCACTATCTGTGCACCACCCACCAGCAGCACCAGTAATAGTTGTACATGGATCCCTTGGAGTATGGCCAAAATCAGAACTCAGGTGTCTTTTCCATTAAAATCGTTAGTTATTCAAACTCCAAACGATCCCTGTAGAACTGTACAGTAGTAGTAATTTATAGAACAAAATAAACATCAAAGCAGCATCATAAACATTAACACAAAAAAAAAAATATGAACAAGCAAAGAAAAAAACGAAACATGACAAAGTTACATAAGCAGAAACGAAACGCAATTTACAGCAAAACACAAACAGCAAACTAAACGTGAAACAAGTAAAATCATTGACCTAAGAAAAGTATGGACTGGAAATACCTACGAAAAAAGGGTGCATACCTACAACTCGTATTGTCTCATAAAATGGCTGCCATTGCTAGGGTTGTGTCAATCAAGTAACATCGGTGTTACTATAACGAGTATCGATACTAAATACGAGTTTTACTAGTTATCACGTTTGGATCATACCTAATATTATGTACTTACTTAAAGTCCGTTGTAATTGTAACAGAAAAAGATGAGTAGGTTATCTTACCTTCTGTGATCTATACAAATAAATAAAATTTAAGTGTCTGTTGGTAATGTCAAAATAATAGCTTTTTACTAAACGCTTATCGTCTAAACAATACTTTTAAGAAAAAAAATAGGTAGGGGAGGACAGTGTAGGTCTGTCAACATGTATCAGGTACTTAACAAAATAGAAAACAATGTAAAAGCCAATTGTTTTTAAAACTGTAACCGTGGAGTTTCTTGCTGGTTCTTCTCCATAGGAAACAACCAATTGTTACCATGCACCTAGCTTCTGACGTTTCATAAGTGTCCATGTAGGTTTATGTGAAATATTTTTATTTTGGTGCTGTAAAGTTTAGTGTGCACCACAGGCCGGACTTAGCGGCTAGCTAGGTCACTCGGATCGAATAAGATGCAGGATTATTTTTGTTAACATCGCAGAATATACGGATATCGTTTCAGCGGAGGAACTAGTTTCGGAAACTATTACAGCAAGTAGGCAACGGTACAACACTATTCCATTATGACATATGTTTGTAAACAAACGAATGAATTAACAAATATAATAAAAAGGCCTGTTATATGAGGGGTCTAAAAGCAAATCCGCCACTGTCCATTATGAACGAAAACTTAAGTATGAATGCCACCTAGTAGAGCTCGTTAAAACGAATTTATTACATTTAACAATTTAGATGCAATGTTCCCACTGTCCCATAGTAAATGATGTTTAAAAATTGAGGTAAGAAGCAAAAATGCCACTGTCCATAACAAATCAGGTGCAAACGCGCCATTGTCCATTTTAGCCAATCACAGACCGCTAAAATCGGCATATTCAAGATGGCCGCAGATGATCGTGACTGTGATTTCGTTGTGAAACTGTGTCTGACTATTTTGTGTTTTAAAATTGCATTTCGTGATAAAACGTGTAAAAAATGGAAGAAAATGTAGTAGAAGTGACTCCAGAATGCGCTCGCAAAAAGAAAAGAGCACCAGAGACGTGGAAACGGGCTAGAGCAAAGTTTGAAAGGTAAGCATTTTTTCCTTACAATGGCGTGTGTTTGTACAATCAGCACGTAAAGTGAATCTTATTTTTGGATCGGTTATGCACGATTTTTCTTAAATATTCCAAGTTTTTTTTTATTGGTTACTACCTGAGCCCATGACTCCATAAGAGTGTAAATCAGATAAAAATAATCCTTGTTTCTGTAATAAATAGGTACCTACCTAATTATTGTTTCTAGGAATCCAGCGCTAAGCGGCAAAAAAGAATTTTTATCATTTTTATTCAGCCCATCTGTCTATCCGTGGATCTTTTATGACCCCATCGTGTGGGTATTTATTGAATAGGTCTCATAAAAGGCAGGTTATTTCAGACTACTTATGTTTACAGGTACTCTGCAAGAATGCCACCAGGTTTGCCACGCTGTAATCATGATGCGGAAAATAAACAGTTTAAATGTTGTAAATTGACGATGCTCGATGTACAAAATTTCCATGAAGAATTTTATAGGACAAAAAATAAAAAGGACCAAGATGCATTTTTATTGAAGCACTGCAGTGTGTCAATGGTGAAAAGACGCCGGCCAAGAGTAGGTCAGCGCCAGCCAACACGAAATATAACAAAATTATTTGTTCGGAAGAGAAATTCAGTGAAGTTATTACGAGTTTGCCAAAAAACTTTCATAACTATTTTGGGGGTTACCGAGCACAGAATAAGAAAAGTATCTCGAACATTTGCCAGCACAGGAACCGTAGTTCAAGAAAAAAGGGGTGGAGATCATACATCGGCCAGAAATGTGCATAAATTAAGAGAAGTCAAAAGATTTATAGAATCATTTCAGTGCTTGGAGTCACATTATTGCAGATCTACCATTATGAGAAAATATTTGCCATCTACTCTAAACATTCGGAAAATGTGGAGAATGTATAATCAGAGCAAAGAACTCCAAGTACGTGAATGTTATTTTAGATCAATCTTCAACACATGCTACAATCTGGGATTTGGAAGCCCTCGTACAGACACTTGTTCTAAGTGCAATGAGCTGCTTGAACGCATAAAAAAGTCAACAGATCCAACTGAAAAAGTAAATTTAATGACAGAGAAAAGGGTACACATGCTGAAGGCCAGAGCATTTTATCGACTGCTAAAAGAAAAAAGGGACGATTTAGTTGTGCTTTCTTTCGATTGCCAGAAAAATCAGGTTTTGCCTAAAATATCTGATCAGGCAGCATATTACAGTCGCCAATTATATATATATAATTTTGGAGTCGTAAAGTCGGTGCCAGAAAATACCTTGAACAGGGACAACGTAACGCTGTATACCTGGACTGAAGATGAATATCGTAAAGGCGCAAATGAAATAGCGTCAGCCGTCTATAACACGCTTCAAAATACAATGCTCAATGAAAATGTCAAAACTGTTCGACTGGTGGCGGATGGATGCGGCGCCCAGAACAAAAACAGTATTATGGTCGGTATGTGCTCCAAATGGTTAACTCAGGCACCGCACCATATTAAAACAGTCGAACTAGTTTTCCCCATTCCCGGTCACTCGTTCATTCCACCTGATCGGGTTTTCGGACTTGTTGAGAAGGAAATAAAACGTATGGAGACCATTTTAAAACCTGCGGAATACATAGAAATCTTTAATAAATATGGGACTGTTGTGTTACTGAACAATGTTAAGGATTGGAAAACTGCTCTCGGAAATATAATTCGTCCACCGGGAAACTGGCACTTCCAATTTAACCAATGCAAAAGATTTTTCTTAAAACGAAACAGAAGCAATGATGTTTATGTAAGAGGGGAGCCTAACTATAACGCTGATATCGGAAGTTACAAGTCAGTTTTAAAGAGAGGAAAAACATTTATTGACCTGAATCCGGATTTGGTAGAAAAAGACAAAGTTGCAGTAAAGAGAGATAAAATAAAAGATGTTGACGCTCTACTAAAAAAACACTTTGGCGATAATTGGAATTCTAGGGATGATTTAAACTTCTACAAGAAGGTAATGCTACGAGCAGATAACGAAACTGAAGATTGTGAAGATGAAGATGTCTGTGAAGTTGCAGTGCCTGATACGGACTTAAGAATTTAATTACCAACATAATTGAACTCAATCAATCAATTTACTTACGGACTTACGAATTCAATTGCGTAATAAAACTTAATTTGTTACTGTATTGCTGGTTTTTATAAAATAAACGTCTTTATTGAATAAAAAAAAATACAACAATCTGCCTTGTTTCGTTGACTGTACTTTATCTACTAATAATACGCTTAGAAGCAAATGCACTACTGTCCTTTCCCTTAGGTGCAAATTCGCCACTGTCCAATGTCAGTTAGACGCAGATTCACCACTGTCCAATGTGAGATGCAAAGTCACCACTTGTTCCCGCAAGCGCCTACAGAAATTCGCATGCTGTTCAATGTCGAGGCTACGTAGATTATGGCTAATCGTTTTTATTTTTACCGTTTATCGTCCGGCTACCTACATCTAAAAATTATCACAAAAATTTGCACGTTCACATCAAGCAACGTATTTTTTCATTATTCCCGTAATTATACCTGGATCAATCCCGCACATGGTCCTTCGAAACCGGATGATTTGGAGATTTGAAGAATATTTACTCCGATCAGCGAATTGTTACAAAGGGATTGAAGAGAATTGGTGGACATCAAAAATCATAGTCGACGCCCGGTGTGGCCGGTGAATTCTGCTACGTCATTCAGAAGATTATTGGAATTAACGTGGTCTGGATACTTAATAGCTGAGAAAAGGCGTATTTATCATTAAATTTGTGTACCCAACACTCTATCTAACAGGTATAATTAGTATAAGTCAGCCGCTAATAGCCAGGTTAGTACGAAGTACCTATTGTCATTTTTCTTTGTTCTGTGAGTGGTTACAAATTGTAATACAATTATTATCTGATCAGTAATTATTGTTCATTTGGTTATTTACACATTGTTAAAGAGTAGTTCTTTGTAGTAACTACATTAATTTTGCTTTACAGTGTAATAATTTTACAGTTATTGAGACAGTTAGGTAATCACATTTGTTTGCACAGATAGGCAATAGAAATCATTGCAATTGCAGTGTTATTATTAAAGTTTAGTACAATATAACCGTCAATACGCATAGTTCATTTTATATAATTATTTATGTAAATTCACTCTAAAGTTAGTGTATTTTAAACTTGTACGTATTTCAGGCTGCATCATTTGTAATAATTTAAATGTTGCTATAACTTTATTTATATACGTTCCAGGTTGATCACACCAGCTTACGCAATGCAAGTGGATAAGGATCTCGTTAGGAAACGAGCGAGTTGCAAAGGAAAGGTGACATTGTTTTCAAACCATCTAAATTCTTTGGATTCTTCTTCTTTGAGCCCTACTGAGGTAAGCGAGTTGCAATTACGTGTTACTAGACTCGAGGCATTGTATGCCCAATATGATGAGGTGCAATTATTGCTGGAGTGTACTACTGATGACTTGGATGGTCAGATGTCGGAACGTGCAGAGTTTGAATCTCTTTATTACAAAGCCCTATCTAAAGCTCAACAAATGTTGGATGATAATAGGAAAAGCGATTCTAATGATACCTGTGACGTAATGTCGCGTTCTAGCAATCATAAGTTTGTTAAATTACCGACTATTCAGTTGCCAAAATTCAGTGGTTCATATACAAACTGGTTAGAGTTTCACGACACATTTGTTAGTCTCATCCATTCAAACGATGATATGAACGAAATAAATAAATTTCACTATTTGAGGTCATCCCTAGAAGGGTCTGCTGCTGTGGTGATCAACTCCATTCAGTTTTCTTCTGCAAATTATTCGGTAGCGTGGAATCTTCTCTGCGAGCGGTTTGATAACAAGCACCTGCTTATCCAACATCATGTTTCTGCATTATTTCAAATCGACAGCCTTCAAAAGGAGTCGTCAGTTAATTTAAAAGGTTTACTTGATGTTGTTAACAAAAACATACGTGCCCTAGAATCCTTAGATGAACCTGTTAATCATTGGGATACTTTACTCATTTATATTGTCACACACAAATTAGATAGCAAAACTTATCGTGAATGGGGTGAGTATAAGGGCCGCCTGGACCAGAATTCTAAAATTACGTTTGAATTATTTATTACCTTTATTAAAAACCGTGCTGAGATATTAGAAACGTTCGAATTGGAAGCTTCTACGAATACTAAACACTCACATACAGGTAAAAATTCAAACAAAGTTAGGTCAATGTTGGTACAAGATTCTAATAAAAATAATTCAGGTGAAAGTTCAAGGAAACAGGATGATGGTGTTTCAAATAAGACTAAGAGTTGTGTTATGTGTAACGGTGATCATAAGTTAAGTAGTTGTCCTCAGTTTTTATCATTGAGCAATGAAGCTCGTTTGCAGTTGTTACCTAAATACAAAGTTTGTTTCAACTGTTTTAATCTGGGACACTATGCAAACAACTGCAAAAAGCTAGGTTGTAAAATATGCCGTCGTAAACATAACACTATTGTTCACGTTGATAAATCCTTAAAGTCAGACGCAAGCGGTGCTTCTGCTAGCAGTGTTGTTGTTGACACGAATGGCAGTGCGACTGTCTCCACTCAGCCCAGTAATATAGGTATAGGTACCAGTGTGTCGCTGTCCGCGAGTGTTGAACCCGGTGACGTGTTATTGTCCACTGCACTCGTCAAGGTCATGAGTATTAATGGTCAGCAGTATGTTGCTCGTGCTGTGCTTGACAGTGGCAGCACGTCATGTCTCATGACTGAGAGGTTATACCACCAGCTAGGTTTGACTGCCAAGACTGTAAACAATTCCATTATAGGCATCAACAACTCGTCATCTTTTATTAATAAAATGTGTTATGTATCAATCAAATCTTTAAATAATAATTTTAGTGTGGATATTAATTGTTTTATTCTCCCATCCATCACAGATAAGATTCCAAGTAAACATGTTAACTTGTTAAAAATTAAAGTTCCGTCTGATGTTTGTCTCGCAGATCCCAACTTTTACTCACCGGCTCCTGTCGATATGTTGCTGGGTGCTGACATCTTTTGGGATTTATTGGAATCTCAACGAATTAAGTTGGGTGATGGGCAACCAATTCTTTGTGAGACTAAATTGGGTTGGTTGGTCTCAGGCCCAATTAACAGTTGTATTTCTTCTAAAGTTTTAAAATGTAATTTCATAAAGGTGCGTTCAGACTGTGATGATGAATTCAATTTGAATGTTGATCAACAACTCACAAAGTTTTGGCAGCTTGAAGAAGTGTGTACTTCTTCTCCGTATTCCTCAGAGGAGAAGGTATGCGAGGAGCATTTTATGAAAAACACTACTCGTTTGGAAAACGGTCAATTTTGTGTTAGGATTCCATTAAAATGTTCCCCGGACAATTTAGGCGAATCTTTGTCAAGAGCCAAACATTGTTTTGCTTCTCTGGAGCGTAGATTTAAATCTAAAACTCAATTTTGTAATATGTACAAAGAATTCATGATGGAATATGAAACTTTAGGTCATATGTCTAGATGTAAAACTATTGACGATCAAGGGTTTTACATTCCGCATCACGGAGTTCTGCGTGAAAGCAGCTCCACCACTAAGTTAAGGGTGGTTTTTAATGCAAGTAGCTTAACTCATACTGGTGTTTCTATAAATAATATCCAGATGATTGGACCCGTGGTACAGGACGATCTTTTATCGATCCTGTTGCGTTTTAGGCAACATAAGTATATCCTAGCTGCTGATGTTGAGAAAATGTACCGGCAGATAGTTGTTCATCCAAATGATAGGTATCTTCAGCAAATTATTTGGCGTGATAATCCGTCAACTCCATTACACGCTTATCAGCTTAATACCGTGACCTACGGCACGGCCAGCGCTCCTTACCTAGCAACCCGGTGTCTTCGGCAGTTAGGGTTAGAGTGTGTTGATAAGGAGATTGGTGACGTCATCCTCCACGACTTTTACGTGGATGACTTGCTCACCGGAGGAGATGACATCAATAAGGTCAAAGAGTTGCGTGATAAAGTTACTTCAACTCTCGCTTCAGCGCAGATGAATCTAAGAAAGTGGAAGTCGAATGACATACAACTGGTCATTGGTTCTGACTTTCCCCAGTCTTCACTGGATTTGAATGTTGGTGGATTTGAGTCAACCAAAACCCTAGGCCTAGGTTGGCAGCCACTGTCAGATTACCTTTGTTTTCCAATTAGTCAGTCTGCAGTTAATTCAAATAACACAAAACGTGACATGCTTTCTATTATTTCACAAGTTTTTGATCCGCTTGGATTATTGGCTCCGTGCGTAATCGTTATGAAAATGTTACTTCAGAAGTTATGGTTAGAAAAACTATCTTGGGATGAACAGCTATCACCGGACATTAGTAAGCTTTGGAATGAAATGGTCATTAATTTACCTAAATTAAATGAAATTCATATTCCACGTCGAGTTTTAATTGATTGTTATGAGTTTTTAGAATTTCACATCTTTACTGATGCGTCTGAACGCGCCTATGGCGCTTGTCTGTATGTACGAAGCGTTGATAAGCAGGGGCAGGTTTTAGTGCGTTTATTGTTAGCCAAAAGCAGAGTTGCGCCACTCAAGCCGACGACCATACCCAGACTCGAGCTATGCGGTGCTCTTGTAGGTGTTCGCATCTTTGAAAAGGTTGCGGCAGCATTACGAGTTAGCGCGCGGCGCACTTTCTTTTGGACTGACTCCACTATTGTTTTAGGGTGGCTCAAAATGTTGCCAAATAAATTGCAGCCGTTCGTTCGTAACAGGATTGCCGAAATTTTAGATAAGACTGGTGGCTGTGAGTGGAGACATGTTCCAACTGACCAAAACCCTGCTGATTATTTGTCTCGTGGATTAGACATCAATTTATTACCTAGTTTAGATGATTGGTGGTCCGGTCCTAGTTTTTTAATGAATGAAATGTCGTATTGGCCTTATAAATTAATGAATTTTAATAACGAAATTTTGCCTGAAATGAAATTAGATGTCACCTTGCATGTTTTATTCAATAACGATGAATTTGATGAGTTGATTAATTTTACACGGTTCTCAAATTTTCTAAGACTTCAGCGAACAGTCGCCTATGTTTTACGTTTTATTGACGTATGTAGAAAACAATCTATTCGCGGTCCTCTTTCTGTGCATGAACTAGAAAGGGCTTTAAACTTTATTATATGTTTATCTCAAAGTCAATCTTTTAAAGACTATAAATTACTACTTAAAAATAAACCGTTACCCAAGAAAAGTGAATTACATAAGTTTAACGTTTTTCTGGACGAGAATAATATAATGCGGATTCGAGGTAGATTGCACCATTCGGACTTTCCTTATAATAAAAAGCACCCGATTCTTATTCAATCTAGTCATCATTTTTCTAAGTTAATTTTTAATTATGAGCATAAAAGATTGTTCCACGCTGGACCCCAGTTATTGTTGGCGTCCATACGAGATACGTACTGGCCCATTCGAGGTCGCAGTTTAGCTAGGATGTGCTGTAAACAATGTGTTCGTTGTTGCCGATATAGAGGTGAAACTGTAAGCCCTATTATGGGAGATTTACCACGGCAGCGACTTCTAGCAGGTTTTCCTTTTGAAAATTTAGGCTTGGACTATGCCGGTCCTATTCAGTCAGCTGTTCGTCAAGGTCGTGGTTGTAAATTAGTAAAAGTTTATATAGCTATTTTCGTTTGTTTTTCTACGAAATCAATTCATCTAGAACTAGTCGGTGATTTAACAAGCAATACTTTCATTATGGCATTAAAGAGGTTCATCTCACGTAGAGGAAAGCCGAGAAATATCTACTCAGATAATGGCACCTCATTTGTTGGTGCATCTAATGACCTTTCTAGGTTTCTTAAGGCGAATTGCGATTCGCTATCCGAGGAGGTGGCTAAGGAAGGAATTAACTTTCACTTTATTCCTGCATATTCTCCTCATTTCGCTGGCCTTGCGGAAGCTGGTGTTAAATCAACCAAGCATCACTTAGTCAGAGTGCTGGGCCTTTGTAACCTTACGTACGAAGAGCTATACACCATGATGGTTCAGGTTGAAGCCATTTTAAACTCCAGACCATTGACGCCGTTATCATCAAACCCCGAGGATCTGACGCCGCTCACACCCGGACATTTTTTGATTGGACGTCCTATGACATCGCTGCCGTCACCTGACTATCAAGACCAGTCCATCAATTCTCTGACTCGATTCGAGCGTATTGAGCTTCTCCGACAGCATTTTTGGAGCAGATGGAGTAAGGAATACATATCGGAGCTCCAACTTCGCATGAAATGGCAAGCATGCAAGGGCTCCTTGAAATTGAATTCTTTGGTTCTATTAAAGGAAGACAACCTCCCCCCACTCAAGTGGAAAATGGGTCGGATCGTTGCCACGTATCCAGGGACAGACGGAGTAGTCAGAGTTGCTGACGTCAAGACTTCTAGTGGTCTGTTACGCAGATCATTCAGCAAGATTTGTCCGTTGCCTATATATCCGGAGTCTGAAGAATCTTAGTGGTTGAAAGGCAGGCTTTCAACACCCGGGGGTATGTTCCCGCAAGCGCCTACAGAAATTCGCATGCTGTTCAATGTCGAGGCTACGTAGATTATGGCTAATCGTTTTTATTTTTACCGTTTATCGTCCGGCTACCTACATCTAAAAATTATCACAAAAATTTGCACGTTCACATCAAGCAACGTATTTTTTCATTATTCCCGTAATTATACCTGGATCAATCCCGCACACCACTGTCATGTCTGTTTATTAGGTTTTTATCGAATTTATATTAGTTTAGAATAGAATGCATATTGATTTCTATTTAAAATATCTTCCCAAACATTAAAAACATGCATTGCTATAGACAATCGAATATAATGTTGCTTTGCTAAAGTTTCTTCGAATGACCTAAATACAATTTATGGACAATGGCGCATTTGCTTTTAGCCCCCTCATATGGAAATGAACCCAAATATCAATACTTTAGCCATAAATTCATGATCGCGTTACAATTGTATCATCAAATGTGTAATAATGTATGTATTAATGTATGAAAACCGGTTACTAACCTGTGCAAAGACAATTGAGGTTGATTTGCATCTTTCTTGCACCACACTTCACAATACAACACAGAGGCATGTTCAATTTCTATTTTCCAACATTTACATGCAGTTTTAAAAGGTAAAATCCTCGTAATTTTCTCGCAAATCTCAATTTTACAAAAAACAAACAACCATTTGACAGCAAAACTACCACGAAACTCGTCGCATAAGATGGCTGCTACGGCACTTACCTACAACTGTCCCTACGTCACGACAAAATGTTGCCATAATTAGCAACAACTTAAAATATAGTTGTCTCTTTTATCAAATAAGATTATCTCACTAGAAAGAATGAGACATAACGATATTTCAAATTCTGAATCATATTTCACTCATATTTGTATAAGCAAATGTATGTATAGATTATCGCGGCGTCTCCATGTTTATTCCTATCTCAATGAGTAAAATAGGACGTCAAAATTTACGCAAATTCAAGATTGACAGGTGACAGTGACAACTAATAACAAACAATTATTTTACTAACTTAAATAGCACAAACAAATAAGCAAAATTACCGTGAAAGTGATTTCAGTAGTTTAAAGATGAAAAAAATAAATATTGAGCAGGTAGATACATACCACAAGTATAAATATTTAGGAATTGACGTCCCGAGCACAAAAAAACTGCTAAGTTGGGGAACCACATAAACAAAAGATTGCAAACACCTATATTTTACGCACTCCACTATCAGGCTTGCCTCCAGATCCAGAAGAAGAAGATTCCCCTGACTTCTTAGGGTACTTATTAGCCACCAAGGGATTGAGTTCCTCTACGGAACAAATCTTATGCCGTGTTCCATCGGGGGATCTGATGACAATAATCCCGTCCTGGGTCCAGCATGCAGGCATACCGAAGTGCAGGCGCGCTCTGCTGAAAACAGCTTGTCTAGACCGGGTCAAGAACTCCTTAACTGTGACCGTGGAGCCCTTCAGTGCAGACTTTGCCTTCCAAACAGTGGACTTCAGGTCAACATTAGCGAACCTTACCAGTATAGGTCTGCTAGTTGTTGGACCTTTACTGGATGTCCCAAGTCTGTGACAAACTTTGATGGAGGATGCAGTGATGTCAGGCAGTGCCAGTTTGCTCTTCAGAACGTCCAATACAAGAGCCTTGCAATCTTCCTTGTCCGCTTCAGTGAACCCAGTGAAGATGAGCGCTTTCCGACGAGATCTTGTCTCCAATCCGTCAACCACTCTAGAGCACTCTAATATCTGCTTCCTGAGAAGTCCCAGCACCCCGAACATTAGCTCTCGAAAGGACCGGAACTCTTCAGCAATCTTTGCAACAGTGTCCTTTGCGGGTCCCGCACATTGGATCTGTGCCTCAAGCTCACCCATCTTCTTTAGGAAGCACTCCTCGAGGTTCTTCTGGGCCGATTGGATATCATCCAGTTGAGACGACATTGTGTAGTGTGTAGAACTTGCAGTGGTTATGAAGTACTAGTGAGAAACTGGCAGGTGGTGTAGTGTAAGCGCTTGTGTTATATACAAAAAATGGGATGTACTGTCTATAAGGCAAACCTTCATTCTGCATACTGTCCTCAAAAAGCACTCGCAGCTAGTCTATGACCCGGATCTATTGAAAGATAAACGTAGAAAGGGTACAGTGTGCAGTTCAAATTTTTTCCAGTTACATCAGTCCCACAAGTTTTTCTGTTACCTAGGTGATTATCTGTATAATGCTATCAACAAGGATCAAAATATTTATTCACTGCACAAGCTCGGTTGTAAGCAAAAAGTAACTGAATTCTTGAAAACTCTATCCTATGAGGACACAGAGAAATTGCTCCACTCAATCAAATAACACTTGTATTCAAATAATTACCTACATCCACCACCATTCAAATACACACCCGCCACCATTCACCCTCACAGTAACCACCATTCTCCTACATATTTATCTCCATTCAACCAACACATTCACCACCACTCACCTACACACTCACCATACACTCTTTGACTGCTTTTGTTGTCTTATTTTATTTTTTTATTCTTTTTTTTTCATCATTTATTTATTTTTTGTTTTAAGTGTTTAGTAGAAATACTTGTTTCCTACCAGTTTATTTGTATGATGCCACTAAGTGGGGCCTGGTGACCTGTAATACAGGTTTTTTTCTAAAACCTACTTCAGGCACCAGCTCTCACAATGTGAATTTATGTTCTTCATAACTGTTAAGTACTACAAACCATTGTGAGAGAAAATAAACAAACTTATTATTATACAGCTGATGTTGAGGGCTGATCTTCAGTTTGACTCAAAGCTGTGGATATAAATGAGAAATGCTTAGTTATTTCAAAATCATCTCAGGTATGGGACCCTAGAGATATGCTGTTTGTTGGTAAGCGCTTCACTCAACAGTGACTCAACAAATTGCTGTAAAAATGCATAGCTCTAGTAAATGTTTCTATATTGAAAAGGTTTTTAGAGATTAAATGCTTCTTCTGCTAGATTAGATGCAGATGATATCAGTTTACAATGGGACACTGCAGGCAGTTAACAATAATAATAGCACATATTTATATTTAATTAATTATATAAGTAGAATGGTATGTACTTACAAAATATATTCAACGTCGGTACTGCATTTTTGGTCAAGCAATGACTTGGTAATTGAAATTTTTGTTCAAAGTGCCTGTAGCATAACCGAACATTATTATAAATATATTCATTGCCTCGTGCTGAAGTTGTTGGACTGAGTATGGATTTCCATTGATTAAATTTGTCTGTATGTGGATAATGGGATTATCCACTAATTAGGGCTACACTATTTAGGGTAACGGTGAAGGGGACCTGAAAATTAATATTCCTATTTGAGTGAATCCTTCACAAGTCAGAAATTTAAGATACATTTTATTGTGATTACCTACTACAATAATTATAAAAATAAAAAATATGTAGCTTGGTGCACAGCACAAGCAAAAGTATTTTACAGATACGTAAAAAACAGAATTACACTGATAGAATTTAGAGAATATAAAATTCCTAAATGAAATAAAGCTTACCATCAAATACACATCCAAAATAACACTTTAGTTCGTTTGCTTTCGGCATTGTAAAAAGTTCACGTCCGGCGTCCCAGGTCGCAAACAAAAACAAAGTCCGTGTAATGAAAAGCCAAGTTATCAGGGGGTCTACTCCGAAGTGGTAAATTTATCGTATCGGCCGAATGTTCGGCCATTTCCTACTACGAAGTTACTATTTGGTTCGGCCGGTCCCGACCGAACCATTCCGATCCGACTGAACTTCATTTTGACATTATTGTTGTATCGTAAACCCTACTCTGAACGAGAAAAGACATACCGATAATTTGATTTTGACAAGAGTTACAGCGTCAAATTAATGCAGGGCAGTAACGTAGTGGTCTAAGATTTGAAAGGTACTAGTGCCATCTGTTACACCGCTCCAGGAAATAAGTCAACTTAGTGCGCTGATGTTCGCTAGATGGCATTCAAATCGCAAATACACTAATTACATATTTTTTTAAATTATTTATTTCTTTGAACTAGATTGTCAAATTATTTTAATTTGAGTACTTAAAACTTTTTTTTATTATATTATAAATCATTTAACTTATTGCATTTAATGTTCACAGAACAGAATCAATCATTTAAAATGTTAATCGTCAAAAAAAGTCGTACACCTGTCTATGTTTTATCTATGCACCTGTCATTATCACAAAATGGTGGTTACGAATTGCGTACGCGCGGTTTTGTAGATTTTGTTCTGTTTTGTGATATATTCTGTTTTGTTCGAGTTTGTAATACTCCAGATATTGTGTGTAGTTGAGCTTCGTTCTCCTCACCATTTCTGTTGAGATTATACCTCGCATCACAGACTGTTTTCCGGTTGCCCTCGGAAACATTTGCGAAAAGACGCTCTAGTTCAGCTATACTCTAAGTGTGTTCCGCGGAACCCTAGGGTTCCGCGATACCTCTGTAGGGGTTCCTCAAGAATTTAGAAAAAAAATCAAAACACCTCTCTCTGGTCGAACGTTTTGACACCGCGGCCGCGCGTATGTATATTTATTTATTTATTTGTATTTGTATAAACATGTGTTACAATAACTGGTACAATATCTCATAACTTTGGTATCAACATGTATACTTGTAGGTATACTTGTGAGCGCGCAGTCCCTTTGATAAAAGCCGCCTCTGTATTAGACGCTATAGTTGTCAACAAGCGACTTTCGACTCTAACTTAAAAAAATAAAGTCGAGATTGTTTACAACGTAATTTTTATATTTCTCTTTTTATTTTTGCTTTTTGTTTATCAAAGGCGCCGACTCGAGTATTTTCGAGAATATTCGAGATCGAGTCTAGGACTAAGTATAAAAGCGGCGATCGCGTGTCGCGCCTCGTCAGTCAGTTGACAATTAGCGTTCGGAGCGATAAGTTCCTGCCTACCTACTTATAAGCTTGCTAGCGAGAAACTAGTGTTCATTGTTCTACTGCCTGCTGTATTCGTTGTCTCAGTTTTATACATTTCTTCATTGTACTAAACTTAGTCTCTTATACGCAGTAACGATTGTGCATTATTTAGACCCCACTATCCTGACGTGTAACATTATAAATAAAGAAGAATGGAACGTTGGCTTAAAGGTGTTAAACGTGTTGCAACAACATCTTCTAATGACGCTGAATGTTCAAAAGCAGTACGCACGGAGAATATAGCAATCACCGATCCAGACGATGATGCCGCGACGTCAAGCTCGACGGTTTCAAAGACGAAAAAAAGGAAGTATGATGAATCATATATCAGTTTCGGATTTGTTGATTCCAACGGCTCACCTCTCTGCATGCTATGTAGTAAACTGCTTCCTAATAGTTCCATGGCACCTGCCAAATTGCGCCGACATTTAGAAACTGTGCACCCCGAGTCTAAAGACAAGAATAAAGAATTTTTTGTTCGTAAAAAAGATCAGTTATTGGAAAGTCAAAAAAATATGATGCATGTAACACAAACTATCAACGAAAAGGCCACGGAGGCATCATATTTAGTTAGCTATCGCATTGCACAAGCAGGTGAAGCGCACACTATCGCTGAGAATTTAATAAAGCCATGTGTATTAGACATAACAAAATGTATGCTCGATGAAAAATCTGCAAAGCATCTTTCTACTGTGCCGCTATCAAACGATACTGTTTCACGGCGAATCCATGATCTGGCAAGCTACGTCAAACAAGAACTAGTTACACGTCTACAAAAAACACGATTCGCCTTGCAAATGGACGAGTCAACTGATGTCGCTGGTTTGGCTATCTTGCTGGTTATCGTGAGATATCCATATGAAAGTTCTTTTAAAGAAGACATGCTTATGTGTTCACCGCTGCTCACAAACACTACCGGGGAAGAAATTTTTAATAAAATAAATATATTTTTTGAAGAAAATAATATCAGTTGGAACAATTGCATTGACATTTGTACAGATGGGGCCAAGGCGATGACAGGTAAAACAGCAGGAGCAGTGTCACGAATAAAAAATAAAGCGCCTAATTGTAGTTCCAGCCATTGTATTCTGCATAGACAAGCACTTGCGATGAAGCAAATGCCGTCAAATCTAAAATTAGTTATGGATGAAGCGGTAAAAATAATTAATTTTATCAAATCACGACCACTACAATCCCGATTGTTCTCATTATTGTGTGAAGATTATGGCAGCAAACATAAAACACTGCTGCTCCATACAGAAGTGCGATGGCTGTCTCGAGGTAAAACTTTAACAAGGCTATTTGAACTTAGAGCCGAGTTACAAATGTTTCTTTCTGCAGATACTTCTTTTAATTTGAAGGACCGTTTGTATGATAAAACTTGGTTGTTCCGATTGTCTTTTATGGCGGATATCTTTCAAAAACTGAACGAATTGAATTTATCATTGCAAGGTAAACAGACAACAGTGTTTCAGGCCTATAACAAAATAACTGCCTTCAAAAGAAAATTAGATTTTTGGATTATTTGCGTTGGTAAGAAAGAAATAGAAAGCTTTACGTCACTCAGTGAGTTTGTTAGCGATAACGACTCAGAAATGTTTCAAAATGATGTGTTTGGAGAATTGGTCCAATATCTCAGATCGATGCGCGCATCTTTTGAAAAGTATTTTCCCGAAGAACAGAATACAAAAATGAAACTGAATTCATGGATTCATAATCCTTTTTTACCTAACTTGGAAAAGCCCGAAAGTATGTCAAACGAGATATATGAATCTCTTTTAGAAATGTCATCAGACACAAGTATGGAGTCACTGTTCAAAACGACGCCTCTCAACGATTTTTGGTGCAGAATCCGTGATGAATATCCAATGCTTGGCAGAATGGCTCTGAATATTCTTCTCCCGTTCCCAACAACATATTTGTGCGAAACAGGATTCTCAACCTATGCAGCCACGAAAACAAAATATCGCAATAGACTGGACGCCGAACCTGATATGAGACTTCAACTGTCTTCTATCAAACCTGATATCAACCAATTGATGAAAAATAAAAAACAGTTTCATACCTCCCATTAGTTAGATTTTTTTCTTTTTTAATATCTTCTATTATTGTACTTGCCATGTGGTAAAGTAAGTAATAATTAGTAACTGTTACATTGTAATTTTATTATGCTTATTAATAAAGAATACACTTTTAAAAACTATTGTTTTATTGTAGGGTTCCATCAAGTATTTTGCTTCCCAAAAGGGTTCCGTCACCAAAAAAGTTTGAGAACCACTGCTCTAGTTTATAAGTTTTTTGTGCGCACATAGACGCTTTACTGTTTATTTGTGAAACCTTGTGCTTGTTTGTTGCAACGTTATCTCACCATCATGCCCAGACGGTGCATAATGAAGTGTCCACCTGTGCCAGGTAATTTTACATCAATTTATTACTAACGCAACTCAACAACACCAAAACTAATTAAATCCAAAATCAACTTAATCAACAGTAGATCAGGTATACTTTACCTGATCTACTGTTGATAAACTACTTTCCTACAATAAAGATGTTGCTTTGGTTTAATTTAGATTAAAACATTCAATTTGCAAAATTAACATACCGGTCAAAATCATTTAAATTTCATGACCTGAATTTTGAAAGAAGTTGCAAAATATCTTCATCTCAAAATGTTCAAGTTGGAGAATAAAATCAAACCTCAAAATCTCATAATAAATATTAAATGAATATTTAAGGGCGGCTCCCATACAGAAAACAGGATTTTTTAATTTTTTTTTCTTTTTGCTACGTACAGTACGGTACCCGTCGTGCACGAGTCCGACTCGCACTGGCCCAGTTTTTTTTAATTAATAGTATAATAATTAAGTTCAAGTGTCACTGACCCGTATCTTTGCAACCACACACACACACACACACATGCACAGAAATGTTAACTTATCAATAAAAAAGTAAAATCAACAAATGGAAAACTCAGCTAGTTGTTCTTTGGAGGCATGAGGAACAGGGTGTAAAGTTCACTCATCCTCCATAGAAAAGGGAGGATCCTCCGACCAGACGGGTGTTATGTCTGGCGGGCAATTGCCCAACGATTGATATTGGGAAATTGTATCTATGCTAATGGCACGGTAAACTCTGCTTGCGAGATGCAGGATTTGCGTGACGTCAGTATGACGCATTGTTCGCATGTGGCGTTGTAGATACCGCTACATCACTCCCCTCCGGAGACCGGAGGTCGATAGTTGGCTGAGTCTTGTATCTTGCGATGCTTGCCAGGCCAGCTGAGGTTCCAGTGAGTCGGAACCGGTTGCCGCATAGTTCACGGTGAGTCGGAACTGTCTGCGGAGATGCCCCAGTGAGTCGGGGTGGCGCATAGTTCGCGGTGAGTCGGAACTGTCTGCGAAGATGCCCCAGTGAGTCGTGGTGGATGGCGCGGCGTTATACTCCAGTGCGTCGGATGTCGTACAGCGCCGGGTTGAGGCTGGCTGCTGCGTCGACCAGGAGAGGGTGCTCTGCTTGTTGACCGGCCGAAAGTGCAGTGTGCTGTGCCGAGGTTGCTGATGAGGCTGAGGGTGATGACCAGGTATGCGCGGACGCTGCATGCTGGTGGTCAGGATACCCGTTGAAGCCGTGGGTGCTGGCTGGCTGGGTGACTCGCCGCTAAAGCTTGCGGGAGTGATGATGATGATGACGTCAGGCTGAAGTAGGTGCACGAAGGCTGCGCTGACGTTCATGCTCGGGGTCACCAGTTTGGAGGCATGAGGAACAGGGTGTAAAGTTCACTCATCCTCCATAGAAAAGGGAGGATCCTCCGACCAGACGGGTGTTATGTCTGGCGGGCAATTGCCCAACGATTGATATTGGGAAATTGTATCTATGCTAATGGCACGGTAAACTCTGCTTGCGAGATGCAGGATTTGCGTGACGTCAGTATGACGCATTGTTCGCATGTGGCGTTGTAGATACCGCTACAGTTCTATGATTTTGTTGCTATAGCTTATGTACTTGATAACTGATTATCTAAAGTAAGTCTTAAATTTTTCAGGTGTCAAGTTCCATGTATTTCCAAGTCTCGAGCATAAACCTGAGCGTTTTAAAGCATGGGTTCAAGCGATTGGAGGCAAATTGGATACTCCAGAGGACTATCGCTATTACAAAAATCAACGCATTTGTGATCGGCATTTTTCTGATGAATGTAAAAACCGATACAACAGAGTGGGCGCTTTAGGAGTTCCAACACTTTATTTAAATGGTATGGGTATTGTTACATTAAGTTTAGTATCATATTAATTAGTTTTACCTAATAGATTCATAGATAACATTTACTTTTACAGAATCTGTTATGGGAGAAACAGAAAACATCTCTAACAGAAATACTACTTCCTGCTTAACCGGACCTCCTTTGGACTTGGATCCTAATGAACCTTCAACTTCTGGTATTTGGAATAGAGGTATGTATCTACATTATTATAATCTTATAAGGTTATGGTGCATAAAGATTTGTTTTGATATTTTATCTGACTTTAAAAAAGTAGGTTACATTTATTATAACACATACACATTAAATTAAAAAAAGGTTTTGTCTTTAAGCTGTTTACTTAATTGCATACACATGTAAAAAAATGTATTGTAATTTCAATGAATGTGTAATAAAAAGGTTTTAACCTAGTTAATAATAATTTATGTTGGTAATACTTGCTGATGCTTGGGGAATCCCCGATTCAAGTTTGACAGACACCACTATTCTATCACGCAAGAACTGTGTCAGAATTATCCTGGTTGGTTATGGTTATTCTGTAAGAACCCGTCTATAGGTAAAGGCCTCCTCTAGCGAAATTAGTAAACTCTTACTCGTAAAAGTGTATAAATAAGTATTATAAAATAAAAAATACTATTATTGATGGTTCAGCTTTTTTATATTGAGGAATGGGGGAGGGCAAGGGGGCCCATCCGATGAATTTTGCCACGGGCCTCGAACAGTATAGTTATGCCCCTGCACGGGAGATTTGCTGTCACTCAATGAGAATAGCTCGACTGATATTTATTTCGTCCATGTTGTACTCTAGAAAAAACAAACCACATTAAATTAATATCTTTCTCTTGATTCATAGATAAAATTTTACTTTTACAGAATCTGTTATGGTAGAAACAGATGATACCTATAAGAGAGACAGTTCTTCCTGCTCAGCTGGACCTCCTTTGGACTTGGATCTTAACGAAACTTCAACTTCTCGTATTAGGAATGAAGGTATTTATCTGCATAATTATAATTTTATAAGTTTACGTTTGGTGGAGGCCTATGTCCAACAGCGGACGTCTTTTGGCTAAAATTATGATAGTTGATTTTCATTTACTGTTTTATTACAAAAAAATTGTTAGTCCTTGGTTTAACGCAAGAGTGTTGGCTTTTGTAAGTGTTGTTTTTAAATCACCCTTGCAGTCTTTTTCACCTTGTTTAAAAATAAAAATAATGTTGTATAATTGATAGTGGTTTGTGCCCACTAATCATGCATACACATGTCCATGTGTACATATTATCATCAAAGAATTATTGTAATTAACTTTATCATTAATTTCTGTTTCAGCACTCGACACTGCTCTTATGGATCATGACTATTGCACAACTATGTGGGATTCCCACAGCAGAGTCACTGGCAGCGGTTAGTATTAATAATAACTATACAAATTTAGCTAGCCTGTTATTTCAACAAAAATATATAGTCATGTGGCAATCCAGGTGACAAAGGGATTGTGTAGCACTTGCTCATAGTTTTTTGCTGGTGCCTAATGCCCACTATGACGTGCCCGTGACCTGTGTTGTACTTAGTGTTGGTAGTTTCGAACCTGTGACTTTTTTAAGTATTTATTGAGAACAATAGTTACTGATTCTGAACAAACTACATATATTCAGGTTTCGCATCAACTAAACATGAATTTGTCAATCTGTGCTGAAATAAAAAAAAACCCTACTTAACCTAAATTATTACTTTTAATTAATATATTATTTATTTTTATAATTGCAGTTACAATGAAACAGAGAAATTCTTTGCCCTTGAGGAAATATAACAAATACCAAAGGCAAATAAAACAACTGCGAAGAACAGTAAAGAATCTTAAAAAAAGAAAAGATAATTTTAAAACAAGATTAGGAAATGCAGAAAAGATGACGAATGAATCTGCATTTAAAAGAATAGTTAAAAATATGACTCTGCCTGCAAAAATTTTTACAGACATGCAGTTCCGCACAACAAGTAAAAAACCGTCAGGCAGAAGATTCAAATTAGAAGAAAAAGTGCTGTCTCTGACATTATACAAGAAAAGTCCAAAATGCTATTCTTTATTGTCTAAATATTTTGCTCTTCCAACGCCTAAAACTTTAAAAAGGCTTCTTAGTGAAATTAAATTGGGCCCTGGTATCAATGATATTATATTTGAAAAATTAAAAAAAACTGTTAATGAACTCAGTGTGGAAGATCGCTTGTGCAGCCTAATTTTTGACGAGATGTCTATAAATCCACAGATACAATATGATGCATCAAAAGACCAGCTAAAAGGATTCTCTGATCAGGGACACAAGATTACTGATCATGTCCTGGTGTTTATGGTCAAAGGGTTGAAAAAGAATTTTAAGCAGCCAATAGCTTATTATTTTACCAACTGCCTCACCAGCCTGGAGTTGAAGACATTAATTACAACAGTCATCGAAAATATTCAAAAAACTGGTCTAGTAGTACTGTGCACCATATGCGATCAAAGCACAACAAATGTTAGTGCTATAAATAAACTTGTAGAGGAGACCAAGGCAACATATTTAAGAAAAAATAAAGAATGGAGACAAGATTTTTTTCAAATAAATAAAAATAAAATTGTTCCCCTATATGATGTCCCACACCTCATCAAGGGGATTCGCAATAATTTGCTCTCCAAAGACATGATCTATAAAGATTACGAAGACGAGGAAAAAGAAAAAAAAAATTAAGTGGGAATACTTCCAAAAGCTGTATGAAGCTGATAAATCTTATGGAGAATTGAGGTGCCTCCAGAAACTGACCGAAGAACACATAAATCCTGAGAAGATAAAGAAGATGCGGGTAAAAGCTGCCACTCAGGTATTTAGCCATAGTGTAGCCGTTGCTACAGAGCATTTGACGGCGAGAGGAAATTTACCGCAAGAATGCAGGGATTTGATTCCAATAGTGTTAATGCTAGATAAATTGTTTGACAGTTTGAACGGAAACACATTTCATATCCCTAATGGAAAAATTTTCAAAGGTCCTGTCAAAAGATCTTCCCCTCATCATATCCTCTGGCAAAATGCCATAAAAACATTTAAAAGCATTAAGTTTTTGTCAATAAAAAAAAATGTTTTAATTGAAACATCTGTACCATCAGTAAAAAATTTTGTAAAAACAATCGAAGGTATGCAAGCACTCTGGAAAATTTTATCCGAAAAGTATTCTTTTGACTGCATGTTTACTAGGAATTTTAATCAGGACCCAGTCGAAAACTTTTTTGGAAATATTAGGAGTTTTGGAGCAAGAAATGTGGCACCAAATTGTCAGGCTTTCGAAGGTGCATTTAAAGCCTTACTTCTAAATAATTATAATTCGCCTCACTCTGTACATGCAAACTGCGAAGAAGACAATAATGATTGTTTGCAAAATTTAGATTTTTTTATTAGAGAAAAGTATAATCTTCCTATAACTAGAATCCAATCTGAACAACAATTGATACCTTTAAGAGACAATTGCTGTCACGAATTTAATGATAACCAGGATGCTGGGCAAAGAACGTATGTTTGTGGCTGGGTCCTTACTAAATGTTTAAAAAATGTAGAAAAATTGTAAAACTTGCAGACGTTCATTGATAGGGAATAAAGAAGACCAACAAAACAGTTACATCAGGGCAAAAGAATATGAAAAATCTAAAAGGTGGTTGTGTTACCCTACTTATCAATTAGATAAAAGTTTCCAGGATGTGCAAAACATTACAATTTCACATTTAAAAAAAGATGTGCCAAAAAATGATTAAAAAAAAACGATTAAAATGTTTTGTAACATATTTGTTACATACCCGTTCGATTGTCCAGAACACAAAGAAAAATTTACACAGTATTTTGAAGACCATGTAATTAATGTAATTATTTACAGTTGGTGCAGGTCAATTAATAGAATATTAAGTGGAAAATTGACGTACGACGGCGATGATGAGGTGAAAATCTTAGCCCAAAATTATTATAATAAAAATAGGCATAAGAAAGAAAATAAATAGTTAAATGAATGACGTGTATATTTTATTGCTGAAATCTATATCTATGTAGTAGGTAGTATTCAAATAATAATCACTAGATATTAAAATTACATTAGTTCGTGTTTATACCTTAATGCTGTAGATATTTAGGCAGGGTGTGTGTCTTGTTTCCGACTCCAAACACTTGTTCGTCTTTGTGCCAAGTTGCTTACACTAGACATTTTCGTAAGTGGAAGAAACTTGACACAAAGACGAATAAAAAGTGTTCGGTGTTGGAAACAAGACGCACGTTTGCGCCCTGCCTAAATATCTATAGCATTAAGGTATAAAAGTCGTGCCTGCCCATATATACTAGCTATAGGTACGTATGTATATAAACAGTAAAGGTCACGTGACCTAAATGGATTAATTCAGGAGCGGTCTACCAGATGGCAGTAGTAGCAATTGGGGTACCAAAAAATCTGACAAGAGGGCTCTCTATTCCATCTATAATAATAGTACTCTATGAATTAATGTCAAAATACACGACAGCAAAATAGCTATCGTTTGAGCATCGTAAGTATCGAATTTAATTAATTATTACAATTTTATTGAGTTTTATGTTTGTTTATAGTGTTAAAGTGAATGTATCATACTTGAAATTGTAGCAAAATGGCAGCACGTATGTTTTTGGTGGAAGAGGCTCTGCGAGAAGAGCGTTTGGAGCGGAGAAGGAATCGCAGACGACTTCGTGACCCCTTCGATATGAATTTAGTGCCCGACCTTGAGTTTGTAAACAATTACAGACTCAGTCGATCCCTTTTTGAGGAACTCTGCCAGGACATAGTGCCCCTGTTACCCCGGAAGCATAATAGCCGTGCAGTTGAGCCTACTACAAAGGTGATTAATTTGATACATAAAACGTAGACAGTAGTTTTTTGTACCTACTATATTAGCTATCATAATATTATTAGCAACCTACTATACATTAATCATTCTTTTTAGATACTTATTGCCTTAAATTTTTACGCTCGGGGCAGCTATCAAGGCTCTGTGGGGCAGAATGATGATGCTCCAATGGCCCAGCAAACTGTCTCCCGATGTATACGAGAGGTCTCATTTGCAATCAATACACCCGAAATCATCAGAAAATACAATGTGGAGATGACAATATGACTTTAAATGAAAACACTGGCAATACTGGTTTATAGAAACATTTGTAAACTATCAAATAAATCCGAACATCGAAATTAAAAAAACAATTTTTTCTAACAAACTAAATAGCTTAAAACTGCAAACAAAATAAAACACCATTTATAAAATTGGTACACTGACCTGCGATAAGAATGGCAACGCAGCTTGGTTTCATTCATGTTATAGCTGTGGCCGACGCGGACGACGGCGACGAATCACAGAATATTAACCAAATAGTCGGGCATCATTCACCCGCGAGTTATTCACTAATCAATTTATTATTCACAATCACTTTTCGATCACATAATTATGTCGCCAGTTATTAATTTTTTTTATTTTCAATATGTCCGCCGTGTTCTTGAATACATAAACTACACCGACGTATAATGTTATTTCTCACTCTTGATAATAGGTCACCATTAGCAGCCATTTCTTTCAATTTATTAAAAGATATTATTATTCTATTTTTTAATTCCTCAACGGTAGTAACTTCTGTTGAGTATACCTCATTCTTTATGTGACCCCACAGAAAGAAATCCAGGGGCGTGAGATCTGGTGACCTCGCTGGCCACCGCACTGGTCCAAAACGGCCAATCCACTGCTGTCCGAACATTTGAGTCAAACGCTCTCTTGCAGACACCACTGAATGAGCTGGTGCTCCATCTAACTGGTACAGTCAACAGCAAAAGTAGATGATCAAAATCAGAAATTTAATACTAATGAACGGAGTTTGCGTCAGAACTGTGTGGCGTCGAAGTGATTCAAAAGTATGTCAGACTTAGTGTCATACTTTTGAATCACTTCGACGCCACACAGTTCTAGATAGATCATCTACTTTTGCTGTTGACTGTACCACATCTGCCTGTACACGTCCAGCGAAAGTTCGTCCGTGTACTCGGAAACGGATCCGTCGAGGAGTTCAATGAACTTTACAGCATTTAAATTTATGTGTCCTGTCACTATTAAAACAAAGCGTCAAATTTCGCACAACACAACACAACCAACAATGATACGATAACACTAGCGCGGCGACTTCAAACGGGCGGGGCGCGGGCGCATCCGAATTTCCAGAGAAAAACAAAACGCGTCACAGGCAGGAAGCACGTCCGGTGACTCACTGACTGAAGGCGTAACCGAGACACGCCGACAAGTAGCAAAGTAGGAACAAGAAAACTTAGCTATCTCTTTCGCACATACACATTTTGCGATTGACAAGAGTGCGTAACAGCAAAGTAATAACTTTCGCATGCATTTTTTCTTATAGTAGCTGTGATGACACGCTTTATGACTCTTATGGCTCGGGCATAAAGTATAATTTGCATTGAGAAAATAAGTTTGAAAGAAAAGACGTAGTTTTTATAGTAGCGAGCTGGCAACGTCTGTCGTTAACCTGTCGCGTGCTTTTCTGTTTACAATACATCGTGTAGAAAATACTTAAAATGAAAAATAAAGTCCTGTGGCTAAACTACTGGATATATTCATTTGATTTTTTGTGTGACGGTTGGGAATATCATGACTTATACGAAGTTTCATTTATGATCCTATTGTCCTCCCCACACTGTATATAAAATTTCCACAAAATGCAAATGAAAGAAATGCCATCAAGAGGAAGTGAGTTTGAAAGTTTATTAATTATAACATATTTTGTAATTATATCCGAAATCTCTTTTGATTAAATTATGTTGTTTGTTCACAGATTTCATGCAAAATATAATTTTCCGGGTGTGATTGGGTGTATTGATTGCACACACATTGCGATCGTGAGGCCCTGTGAGCATGAGGAGCGGTTTTTTAATCGAAAACATTTCCACTCCATTAACACCCAAGTGGTAAGTCATTTTGTGAAAAAAAATACTACATTTTGAAGAACAACAAACGTTCAAAGAGTCATAAGAGTATATTTTCCAGATATGCGATTCTGATAACTACATTTTAAATGTGGATGCTACTTATGGTGGAGCCACACATGATGCGTTTATTTGGTCTCAATGTGAGATCAAGAGGCATCTGGAGAGTCTCACTGACACAACATATCTGTTAGGAAGTATAAATTAGATGTTCATCTTTAAAATATACTATACCTACATATAATTAAAATTAACAAATAATATTTCACTTTGACAGGTGATACAGGGTACCCTTTAAGGGAATATCTTCTGACGCCTATAGGTAATGTTGTGGAAGACAGTTCAGGAGGCAGGTTTAATGCTGTGCACAAGCGTGCCCGCTCCACCATTGAACGCACATTTGGAGTACTCAAGGGTCGGTGGAGGTGTCTCTTGGCAGCGAGGGAGCTGCACTACGATCCACAAAGAGCAGGCAGAATAATATTGGCTTGCTGTGTTTTGCACATGTGTTTAAGGGCCGGAATGAGTGCTCCAGAGCTAACACAAGACGAGTTTCAATCTGAGAACTCCCGGCAGGTCATATACGAGCCTGCTACATCTGCCACAGAGGCTTTCAGGAGGGGACAAATACAGAGGGAAAGATTAATTCAATTATTAGAAAATAATCATTAAAATATATATTTTTTAATCTATATTTACATCTTTTATTTCAATAAACAATTATTATTATAATTATTATCTTTTATTATTTAATATTATATAGAACTTTTACAATCAATCAATCAATAAAAGTTCTTTGTGACTTTTATTGATTGATTGATTGTAAAAGTTCTTTGATCTGTTGCATATGCCTGTTGCATATGCACAACTGAACAACAGCCATCCGTATGCCAGCTAGTTCCACGTTCCTCTGTTCTTCGAGGACCAAGCGACGTTCTTCCGATCTGAAAAGTCTGTCCCGCACAGAGCTTTCAGATCGAAGCGCCGTCGAATGCCGCCGAGATTCTCTGCGCTGTCGTGTGGCTGTAAAATGACAGAACAATAAAGTTTCAGTGTATGAACGTGGACGACGAAAAAGGAGTATGTACGAAACGTAGCAGGTGGCCGTTCTTTAGTATCTGCCTACCCCCATGGGAAAAAGGGGTATGCAGATGTAATGTAAAATCAAAATACTTTACATTAAAATTAAACAATGTCACTTACAAGTAAGTTGGCTACGTGTTGAGGCATTGCTGACTGGTATGGCTAAAGCTTGCTAGCTTGGTTCTTGCTGTGTCTGTGTTTCTATTGGCAAAAGATGTGCAAAGAATAAGTATATAATAAAGTAAGTAGGTATATAATATACACACTGTATTAAAATGAAATTGGAATATTATTTAGTTGCACACATACCACTTAGTAAATTAAGGTCCCTTTCTTGGATGGATGGCGTATCGGTAGAGGCAGTAGCAGTATTTGTCTCTTGAGATGGCTGGAAATATAGCTTTTATTATAAATTGTCACACTCACAGGTGATTTGCATAAAAAAGTTGACTATATTGTTTGTTTGTTTTGTTTAAAAAAAAAAAACGTTGCCCCACACTAGGAATTACTCCTGATCGTGGGTGCGTTTACAAACATTTAAACTCACATACACAAACAGCCAGACCTAGAACAACTACCTGTAGGCAATACCAATATTTGTTCCGTGCGGGAGTCGAATCCGCGACACGCAGCGCAGCAGTCGATCGCTCAGCCACTGCGCCAACAGTGTCGTCGCCCGTGTCGTACTTTTATTAGATAGAAAAACAAATAGAAAATAATACATACATGCTCAACAAAAGCTTGTGATCTTGCTGAGGTCTGCGGTTCACCAAATCCATCTCCCATTATGGAAATAATTTTAAGTTCCCATTGGGAGAGGGCAGGAGCCGTAGATGGTCCACCTCCTGTGGTAGACGCAGACAGCCGTCCAGCTGCTGCTGCCTTTTTTGCCAGATGCTTTTTATCTGTCCACACCTAAAATAAATTGACAATGTAATTACACACACACTCTCATAAAAAAAAATATTGTACAACTCGTCATCCAAGCGAAGTCTCAAGTTGACTTGCGGGTAGTAAATATATATACCTACCTATAATATACTATAAAGTATGATATTCGTCTAAATGTACCTAAGCACTTAATAAATCAATGAAACCTTACTTTTTGCCACTGTTTCGTAGTTTTAGTGCACCCGCCCATAGCATTCAGCGTGGTGCAAACATCTTCCCACAGTCGACGACTTAGCACACGACCGTCGATGCTCCTCATGTTTCCTTGAGCCAAATCTCGATGCTCCTCAAGGAAATTGAGGAGAACATCAATTTGTGCCGCTGTTGGCCCGGACATCGTAACTTACTCTCAAAAAAAAATATACAAGTATATATTTTTTTTTCTTCTTTGGCAACAGTCGTGTCCACTATTCTGCCAGCGTCCACAAATATAATTATCACTATAATGTAGTAACTTACGTACGTCATGCTTTAGCTTTTTTATTTTGACAATCGACAAAGGCAATCTGAATGCCGGCTACAAATATATGTATTTTAAAATTTTATTTGTTTCAAATTTACATTATTTCAAGTTAATCAAATATCAACTTTAATCCTATGGGAATTAAGTTGATTTCAGAGTGATTAGCACTATTGGAAAAGTTGTAAAAATGTTTGAAGTTGTAGCGTAAATTTAACTTTATTGTGTAGGAATTAAAGTTATTTTTCCATATTTGTTTACATTTTTGGCGAATATATGTTAGGTTTATTGAATAAAAAGCAAAGTTCAATTTCCTTATTATAAAAATAATTATTATTGTACTCTGTAATTCAACAGTTAAATTTAATTATATCAAAATGAATATTCCTCTAGACTCTGCTGTGTATTGCATGTATAATAATAACAATAATAACGTTTATTTAAAGAAACTTAGACATAGATTACAAAATATTTTACAGGCTAATTTAGATCTGATTAAGTGGTGAAGTCATCTGTAGCCGAACTAGGCAGAGCCTATTTTGGCTATCAGTGCCAAACCCTTCTAGTATTATACATAATGTTTAATAGCCATAACATGATTTTATTTTCCTCTTAGTTTAGGTTTAGGTTTGCAAGTAATCGGTGTCACAGTAACAGGCCAGGAGGTCTACTCCGAAGTGACACATTCGAATGATCGGATCGGCCCGACACATGGCCGAACCGAATATTGTTGTCCTACTACGAAGAAAGTTCGGATCGGCTCAGTTGGGTCGGAACCATAGTCAATATTCGGAAGAACGTAGGACCGAACGAAATGTAGTGCTAGAGGTGAACGTTTTATCGATATGTTTTTATTAGTCATTATTATTCATGTCGATATAATTAAACTATTGAATTACTGAGTAAAATTATTTTTTATAGTAAGAAAATAGAACTTCGCTTTTATTTCAATATTTATACCCAGGAACATTGTACTATTTCTCGAAAAAACAATATATTTGTAGCTGGCATACAGATGGCATGGCCGATTGTCAAAAAAAAAAGGAAAACGATAAATGTCAAAGGATGACAAGTAAACAAACAATTAAATAGATTGAGATTTTTATTATTGCAAAATTGAGAAAAAAGCTCAAAAAAAGTATAAACGCTATCGTTATAGCAATAACCGTATTTCGGACGTTTATCATCAAGTGCTGACTGAAGTTTAAAGTGTTGAAAGTGAAGTCTTGAGATGTAACCAAAAAACAAGCTAAATATACTATAAACTACTTCAATTATTCACTTTACGCGTGATAAAGTGCCCATTGGGTTTATCCATGTTCGTGTTTTGGAAGCTTGGAAATGAAAGTTATGAACAAACATTCTGCAAGAAGAAGTCACCATGTCCAGACCGACAGCGGCACAAATGAATGCTTTCCTTAATTTCCTTGTAGAGCATCGAGATTTGGCTCATGGAAACTTGAGGAGCATCGATGGTCGTACGCTGAATCATCGACTGTGGGAATAAATTTGCACCACGCTGAATGCTATATTATTTTTACTTATAACAAAGTGAAGATTATTTCTAATTGTTTAGTATTGTAAAAAATATATTTTATTCATTATTTGTCTTGTCTTTCCCTCTCTCTTTGTCTCCTGAAAGCCTCTGTGGCGGATCTAGCAGGCTGGTATATGACCTGCCGGTCCTCAGATTCGCCTTGGGTCAACTCTGGAGCACTCACTCCGGCCCTTAAGCACATGTAGTGCAGAACACAGCAGGCCAAGATTATTCACATCATTTGACTAAGTTTTCTGTAATAAATCATCTAAATATATATAACTCAAAGGTGGCTGACTGACTGACATAGTGATCTATCAAAGCACAGCCCAAACCACTGGACGGATCGGGCTGAAATTTGGCATGCGGGTAGATGTTATGACGTAGGCATCCGGTAAGAAAGGATTTTGATCAATTCTACCCCCAAGGGATAGGGGATGAAAGTTTGTATGAAACTTTGTCAAACTATACTTCTTAACGCGAGCGAAGCCGCGGGCAAAAGCTAGTTTCATATAAAGACCAAATGCCTAAATGGCATTATCCTTGATAATATTCTGCCAAGTAGATCAAATGAAAATGTGCGTACTAAAATCATTGCATTGGTATAAAAAAGGTTGCTAAAATTTGTTTGGGCCCGCTCAAGTCCGGACGCGCGGCGTAAGCGCCCGAGTGCTGTCCGGGCCCCGTTTTCAAGTGGCCGCCGGCCGCCAGATGTTTATAAACAAAGCGGTTAGCGGCGTCGGGTTGACTCGGGTGTCGAGTGGTGCTTACGTTCGAGTGTTTTTTGTTATCGTAAACAATAGGGCTTTCAAGTAGTGTTTTTTTTTTTTGAATTTATGATGGTTTTCATTCATAATAGTGGTGGTAAACATGAACAATGATTATTTTTATCTTAGATTTCAAGAGAATGGCTGTAATTAAAAAACAACCGCGGTGACCTATACGTTGGTTGGTTTTAAATGAATGGTGTGTTTATTCTTAACGTAATTAATAAAGTACCCACGTTATTACGACCACTATTTATTATTTACAAGCATCCGAAGTTGAGAAAAATTATTTGACAGACAGGAAATTTTGCGCTCCGATAAAACATTTTTTTTCTACGTGAATCTTAGACGTACATAAAAAAAATTAGTACCTGTAGTTAGCTTATTTCATACTTCTTTAAATTTGTAAAAATTGTGGCAGTGGAATCAAACACTGTACTAAAATTAGGTTTCAAGTCTGAAGAAAGAACACTAACGGCACTAGGTTACAAAAAGAGTTCTAACTTTAGATAAAAAAAACATGATATAAAAAAAAAAATGATATTAATTAGTGAGTAAAATACCCTTTCCAAAGACGTATTTATACTTATAAACACTACATAATTGGAAAAATAAGTAAACAAATGAAAATTAGATGTAAAAATAACGGTTAAAAAATTCAAATTTTTTTATCCGGGCGCATGACGAATTTCTCAAAATTTTTATTTTTTTTTGTTTTTTTTCGTATTTAATGGACAGAATATTCATTTTGATAATAATGGTTCGATGATAAAAAGGAAACATGGAAGAAATCAACGTATTTACACCAGAAAATACACAAAACATTTTCAACCCACGCTAATGGCGGCCTACCTACGTACGTAAAATACAAATATTACGTATTATTTCACTCACCGACTTGAATGCTGTGTTATTTCCTATTGCTTATAACATTATTAACACACACTAATAGTTTTTAAGACACTATACACTTCTAAACACTTTCTTTTTATCCGATAACACACAGAATCACTTCACCAACGTCACTCGCGAAAATGTCACAACAAACTATTTTTTTTGAAATCATAGACTCATCGCTTCTAGGGTTGTCATACATCAAAAGATGCGGAAGACATTCTCGTAACATCGGAAATAGAATGAACTACAAAATACGAACGTCAGAGATACCAATATTGAAAAAATTAAAGTCAGTCAGTAAATAAGCCACTGGGACAAAAATGTCCCAGCCGGACTTTAGAGGGGTTTAGGTATGGGACATATTTAACCCGCCCGGACTTAAGCGGGTAGTGAAATTTTGGCAAAATCTTTTCGGCAAAACGGCAGAATCTCAAATTCGATACTTACGATGCTCAAACGATAGCTATTTTGCTGTCGTGTATTTTGACAGTAATTTGACGCTGTAACTCTTGTCAAAATCAAATTATCGGTAGGTCTTTTCTCGTTCAGAGTAGGGTTTACGATACAACAAATGTCAAAATGAAGTTCAGTCGGATCGGACCGGTTCAGTCGGGACCGACCGAACCAAATAGTAACTTCGTAGTAGGAAATGGCCGAACATTCGGCCGATACGATAAATTTACCACTTCGGAGTAGACCCCCTGGTCGTATCGTAAGCAGAGATCTCACAATCCGTTAGAACGCCAAGTCGTATAAAAAGCAAGGAAACAGAAACACACAATAAACCAACGCAGAGAAAACTTGAAGAAAACCGAACAATGGCTGCCGTCAAAAAGTTTCCCGACTTTGGTTTTCCCCGACGTTCGGATTCGGAAGTACCTACAAAAAGTTGTCATTATATAAAAATATTTTCATTACACATTACCAATTTTTTAATAAATAACATTATGAAATTTTGGAGGTTCTTGAGATATCAGAAGGTTGAAGAAAATACTCGTTGATGTATGAATGTGGAAGATGTATATTTAATAAAATAACGCAACTTATATACTATTTACAATAAATTACCTAACCAATAAAAACGTGTACATTAATTTAGTCCAGCATTTACTAAAAGTGTAACAAATAAGATTAACGTATTTTTAACCAATCACACGACAGCGGACTGTTGTCAAATGGTTTCCGCACGGTGTCGCCTGTGTGTTCGTGAGCGCGGCGCGGCGTGCGCGCCGTAGGCATAAATATTGGTGCCTAGTAATCCGCGCTTCCTTTCCGAGGCGGCCACCATCGTGTGAAGATCTGCGTTACTGAACTTAACGAGCGAGGCGATAGAAGATAGGAAGACGCCGCGAACCGAAGTTGGACAATCCTGGTGTTCCCGGAGAACACGATGTCGGCGTGCGGCATCTGCAGTCCTGATACTCCTGTTTCTTTATCGGGTTGTCAAAACGTGGTGTCAGTTCTTCTCAGGACTGTTTGCTTCTGTGTTTCTTTATCAGATGTCTAAAACGTGGTGGTGTGCTATGATGATTGTTATGGCTACAGTACTCCCCCTCAAGCGAAGCGTACCGGCAGCTTGACGACGCGGCCCGAGCGTGTTGTTTTGCTGATAGTGGGCTGTGGCGTCACGATGACCGTAGGTACTCGTGCTTGTTGCTTGGTTGGTGTGGTACTGGCCTTGGTTTGCTCGGTAATGGTAATGTTTCTTGGAGGTACGGTATTGGTAATGTTTCTTGGAGGTAAGGTATCGGTAATGTTTCCCGGAGGTACGGTATCGGTATACTCTGCTATGACGTATGCAGGCTTCAGTCGGTCGATCGAAATGTTAGCTTGACGATTCGGTAGCTGTATAGTATACGTCTTGTCTGTGCGGCTTATAACACGGTAGGGGCCTTCATACGGAGCTTGAAGTGGTTTCTTAACTGCATCAGTTCTAATAAACACGTGACTGCATTTGAGTAAATCTTGATGCACGAATACGCGCTTATTATTGCTGTGATGCTCTGTGACTGCTTGCGGTTTGTTTACTTGTATGATGTTACGCAGATTTTCGACGTAAGTATAATCCATTGTAGGTGTGTAGGTACTTGTAAAAAAATCTCCTGGTAGACGTGGATTGTACCCGTAGGTAAGTTCGGCGGCGCTCACGCCGGTGTCGGTGCGCAGTGCAGCTCGTAGACCAAGTAACACTGTAGGCAGCTCGTTGATCCATGTACTTGCGTCGGACCGTTTTGCGCGTAATGATGTTTTGAGCGAGCGATGCCACCGTTCGACCACTCCGTTGCTTTGAGGATGGTAAGGTGTGGTGCGATTTTTCTTGATTCCCATTTGCTTCATTAGATTTTGAAATAACTCGCTCTCGAACTGGCGACCTTGGTCGCTCGTTAGTGTGGTCGGGCATCCAAATCTTGCTATCCAATGTTGGTAGACGATATCGGCTATTCGAACAGCTGATATTTCATCGGTAGGGATTGCTTCGGGCCACTTTGTTAGTCGGTCGATCATTGTTACTAAGTAACGATGGCCTTGAGCTGTTGTAGGTAGCGGGCCAACAATGTCGACGTGTACGTGTTGAAAGCGATCGCTTGGCGGGAAAGATGAGATGTTCGAGGATGTGTGACGTTGTATTTTGCTTTTCTGACACTGTATACAGGTTCGAGTCCAACGGCTGATGTCTGCGTTCATTGATGGCCAGAAGTATTTTTGTGTTGCAAGTTTGCGAGTCGTGCGCGTACCAGGATGACTGATGTTGTGCACGCTGTTAAAAACTTCTTGTCTGTGATCCTCTGGTATATATGGGCGTATATATGGTGTAGATGTTTCGCAGTATAACTCGACGTCTGTGTTGGGTATTATTATTTTCTTGAGATTGATGTTGTTTTCTTGCAGTAATTGTTCGAGGTTGCTGTCTTTTTCTTGCGCGCTGGCTATGTCCTTGAAGTTTATCGCAGATGGGCATGAGATTGTTTCTATGCGGCTGAGTGTGTCGGCGACGATGTTTTGCTTACCGCTCACGTGACGTATGTCTGTGGTAAATTCGCTGATGAACAAAAGTTGCCTTGTTCGTCTCGGTGTTTCTGTATTCGATTGTGTTTTGGTCATTACGAATGTAAGCGGCTTGTGATCCGTAAATATGATGAGGTGGCGTCCTTCGAATGTTTTGCGGAAATGTTTAACTGCCATGTAGATTGCGAGTAGCTCTCGGTCGTAGGTGGAATACTTCTTTTGCGCGTCATTGAATTTCTTGGAATAATATCCGAGCGGTTGCCATGTTTCATTTACGTATTGTTGTAGGACGGCGCCAGCTGAGTTGTCGGATGCGTCGCAGAACAAAGCAAGTGTAGCTTGATGTGAAGGGTGAGCGAGTAAAGCTGCTTGTATGATGCTAGCTTTACATTGCTGGAACGCTTGAGTTGCTTCGTCGGTCCAAGTGATCTGAGTTTTGTCTCGCTTCTTTACATTGTGTAGGAATGAATTAAGTGGTGCCTGTAGTACTGCGGCGTTGGGGATATGATCGCGATAGAAGTTGATCATTCCGAGAAATCTTCTTAATTCTTCGATTGTAGTCGGCTGAGGGTAACCCGTGATTGCTTGGATTTTATGTTGCGGTGGTTTGATGCCTTCTGTTGCTACCGTGTAACCTAGGAACTGGACTTCTGATTTGCCTAGGTTGCATTTGACGGGGTTGATGGTGATGCCATTGTCTTCTAGGCGCTTCAGTACGATTTGGAGGTGTTCTCTGTGTTGGTCTTCGTTTTCTGATGCCAATAACACATCATCGATGAATGGGAAGACAAAATCCAATCCTCGTAGTACTTCATGGATATAACGTTGAAACGTTTGTCCCGCGTTCTTCAAACCGGGGCACATACGTGGGAATTCAAATAATCCCATCGGGGTTATGATGGCCGTCTTCTGGATGTCTTCGTCTCTTACGCTCAGTTGTTGGTACGCACGGTTGAGATCTAATGTAGAGAAGATAGTTTTTCCAGATAATTGATGAGTGAAGTCCTTGATGCGTGGGACGGGGTAGCGATCTGGTATGGTGATTGAATTGAGTCGGCGATAGTCACCACAGACTCTAATGTCGCCATTCTTCTTAGGGACGATGTGTAGAGGTGATGACCATGGGCTTTTGCTAGGCCTGCATAATCCTTGTTCGATCATATTTTCGAATTCTGTCTTCACTGTTTCGAAGAGATGTGGTGGTATCGGTCGGGCTCGGCTGTGTACTGGTGGTCCTGTTGTTTCGATAAAATGTTGCACGTGGATATCGGAGTTTAGTTGCATCGATGTCAATCTGGTTATGCCGGGGTACTGGGCTAATATGTCGTGGTATGACTGTGACATATCTATGCTGCGTACGGTGGGCACGCTTGATACTCGTACCGGGGCATTTACCTTCAAACTCGTCACACCATCGATTAATCTTCGGTTTTTCAAGTCGACGATGAGTTGGTGATGCTTGAGAAAATCGGCTCCAAGTATGGGTTTTGTGACGTCAGCTACGATGAATTTCCACAAGTACGGACGGCGTAAATTTAGATCGAGTGTTAATGTTTTCTCGCCATACGTAGCTATAGTTGTGTTGTTCGCTGCGTATAGCTGGAATGGTGATGGTATTGGTATTTGTCCCTTTTTCCTCGGTAACACGGATATGTTTGCTCCAGTGTCAACTAAGAAGGAGAGTTTCGAGGTTTTGTCTGTGATGTATAGGCGGTGGGACTTTTCTTGAACGCCGGTGTCCGCCATTGCCAACGTTCTGTCTAGTTTTCCGGGTTTTGTTTCTTGAACGAGCAAGGCGACGTACAACGCCTAGCTTGTTCTTTGAAACGGCGGTGGTAATAACAGAATGGAGATGGGGAAGCTTCTCGACTGCGTGGGCGTGATGTGCTGCGGTTACGTGATGAGTAACGACTGCGGCGATAATTGTTGTTGTTGTGGTATTGTTTTGTTCTTAACTCGGCAATTTCTAGCGATAACTTCCTTATTTCGCTGATGAGGTACTGCGTATCTGCTTGCGGTGCGGATGGTGCTGGTGGTGCTGGTGCATGCACGGCTGCGACTTCTGTTGCTGCTGTCTGCTCCATTATTTTATCTGCAAGTAGCGCAAGTTCGTCGAGTGCTGTCTTTGTGCTGAACGTTTCGCTGACTGCGAGGACTGAGCGGACGTGTGATGGGAGGTGATTGGTCCACATAAGTCGCAGAGTGGATTCTGGAATCTTATCTGCGGCGAGGTTTCGCATGCGGCGGAGTAGTTGCGTCGGCTTCTGGTCTCCGAGTTCCATCTCGGACAGCAATTTTTTTCTGGCGGCTGTCGGATTCCTCGTATGTGGTTATGAGCCTTTCTTTGATGGCCTTGTATTGGTCCGTCTCTGGTGGGTTGTACAGTAGGTCCGCAATCTGCTCGACGTCTTGTCGCTCGAGCTGTGCAATGACCATCTGTGCGAGTTGGCCCTGTCCTTTCTTGAGGTCGTTGGTAGCTGCTTCGAAGCTGATGAACCAGAGTCGTGGTCGATCGCGCCAGAAGGGTGGAACGCGCATGCTGAGAGATATACCGGCAGCTTCCGCCTTCGGGACTGGATTCGATGATGAGCTTGATTGTTCTTCCGTTTGGCAGGGATTCGACATCTTGAATTTTGATTCGGCGATATTGGCTGAGCTTCGGTTAAAATTTCTTCACTGTGTTCTAGGTTCGGGGTCACCACTTTGGAGGTTCTTGAGATATCAGAAGGTTGAAGAAAATACTCGTTGATGTATGAATGTGGAAGATGTATATTTAATAAAATAACGCAACTTATATACTATTTACAATAAATTACCTAACCAATAAAAACGTGTACATTAATTTAGTCCAGCATTTACTAAAAGTGTAACAAATAAGATTAACGTATTTTTAACCAATCACACGACAGCGGACTGTTGTCAAATGGTTTCCGCACGGTGTCGCCTGTGTGTTCGTGAGCGCGGCGCGGCGTGCGCGCCGTAGGCATAAATATTGGTGCCTAGTAATCCGCGCTTCCTTTCCGAGGCGGCCACCATCGTGTGAAGATCTGCGTTACTGAACTTAACGAGCGAGGCGATAGAAGATAGGAAGACGCCGCGAACCGAAGTTGGACAATCCTGGTGTTCCCGGAGAACACGATGTCGGCGTGCGGCATCTGCAGTCCTGATACTCCTGTTTCTTTATCGGGTTGTCAAAACGTGGTGTCAGTTCTTCTCAGGACTGTTTGCTTCTGTGTTTCTTTATCAGATGTCTAAAACGTGGTGGTGTGCTATGATGATTGTTGTGGCTACAAAATTAATCAACATAATTAATTATTATCAAAATATCATAAATTTGTAGTATATTCATCACATTTATTATTTCTATTAGTAGAATTTAATTAGTATGTTACCTATGTTCTTCTACTGCTGCCATCTAGCGACTAAATTTTGTAATTTTTGTGGGAAATTGACTTCCACCAGCACAAGAGGGCGCTTTTCTCATGTTTTTTTTGGAGTTCGAAAACTGTATAGAAGTTTCATGGCTCTGCTTGGAGCACCGTACACTGCGTGTGCGCCGAGTCACTGTGCGAGCGAGTTAAAAAATAGCAACTGTTCTACTCACGCGGAGGTGAGGCGCGTTCGCGCGGGCACGTCCGTGGGTGGCGTGTTGTTCTTGGAGCGCAGGACACAGGGACGAAATGGCACAATTCGATTTTTTATTGTTTCGCACTTTGAGTTCTATTTTTGTGTAACTATTAGTTATATTTGAAGAGCATTAATTAAAGTATTTTGAGAAAAAATTGATACACGACTGCTCCAGACGGATGACGAACGTCGAAAAAATAGTTGTATAGACAATGGGGAGTTTCCTGATCTCATGAAAAATAGTAAAATAATACCTTTGTTTAAATCGGGTAGTACATCAGACCCCACAAATTATAGACCTATTTCTGTACTACCTACCTTTAGTAAAATTTTTGAGAAATTAATTTTAGAACAAATGCAAAGATTTTTTAATAAACACAAATTATTACATAGCAAATAGTTCGGTTTTACAAGGGGTCGTTCAACTACTGATAGATACCGGTGTTGAACTTTTAGGACATATTTATAATGCATGGGAAGATAAATGCGATGCCTTGGGCATCTTTTGTGATTTGTCCAAGGCATTCGATTGCGTTCTTCACGAAACGTTAATCAGGAAACTCTGCCACTACGGAATCCGGAACAATGCTCTGAATCTTCTTACTTCATACTTGAGTAACAGGATTCAGAGCTTTGTTGTTAATGGAAAAAGATCTCCCGGATCTATAGTAACAATGGGAGTCCCACAGGGCTCAATTCTTGGTCCTTTCTTGTTTCTTATTTATATAAATGACTTGCCGTACCTCATAAAGGATAATCATGATATAGTGTTGTTTGCCGATGACACTTCACTTTTATTTAAACTTAAACGTCAGCAGCTGGTTACTGACGATGTAAATAGCGCGATCTCTAAAGTAGTCCACTGGTTCAATGTTAATAATTTACTTTTAAACGAGAAAAAAACTAAATGCATTAAGTTTACGCTACCTCACGTTAGGCAGGTGAAAACGAATGTGTTGATAAAGGGCGAAGAATTGAATCCTGAAGACAGCACGGTATTCTTGGGCATAACTTTGGATGCTAAGCTTCAGTGGGGTCCACATATAGATAAATTGTCAAAAAAGCTAAGTTCCGCAGCATACGCTGTTAGAAAAATTCGTAATTTAACTGATATAGAGACAGCCCGCTTAGTGTACTTTAGCTATTTTCATAGTGTAATGTCGTACGGTATTCTATTGTGGGGAAATGCCGCCGATATTCAGACTATCTTTGTTTTGCAGAAGCGAGCTGTTCGATCAATTTATAAATTAAGTCCGAGACACTCGCTCAGAGACAAATTTAAAGAGATTAATGTTATGACTGTGCCTTCTCAATATATTTATGAAAATCTTTTATATGCCCATAGAAACAGAAAATTGTTTAAAAAATAGTGATATCCATGATATAAATACTAGGAACAAACACAAATTTGTTGTATGTACCTATAACAAGTCTCAAGAAAATAGGTGGCTCGTTCAGATGCCAATGTATACGCTTTTACAATAAAGTTCCAAGCCCCGTTCAAGATCTAAGCCTTAATAAATTCAAATCATTCACGTAAGTTGTGCCAGAAAGCCTTTTATACCGATAAGGATTATATCGAGGACAAAAAGGCTTGGGATTGAGATGCTTCCAATTTTTTACCTATGTAGTGTTCTTATTTTTCTGTTTTGTTGTTGTTTTTCTTTTTTATATACACTTTGACATCAATGAATTCTATATATAAGTACTGTGACATTTGCTTACTTTGTAAAGTATTCTATTATTTTAATTATTGTGAATGTGAAGACTATGTGGGTCACTTTATTTTTATTATATTTTATTTTTCTCTTTGTTCTCTTAGTTTTGTCATGGTCTGGCAGTTTGAGTAATTAATGCGGCCTACCCAAATGTCCTTTCTTTGGTATTGTTCGTCGAATCGTCGAGCTCCTTAAGTTTTGAGTTGAGCTGCACTGATTTCTGACAAATGCGTGCACTGACTGGACAGGTCCTCTCAATCTGTGTGGTTCTTTCCTCAAAAGACCATCTCAGACATCGACCTGCATGGTCTTAATATGATCTGACCAAGATTATGTCTGGACTTTAAAAGAGACTGTGACCTCTGAGTTTGTTTCGGCCTTTCTTCTCAGAGTAGTCAGATAGAAAACGCCGACCTCATCTAGTTTTAAAATATGATTGACGTGTAAAAGTGTTTGTACAAACCTACTTACAAAATAAAATCATTTATCATTTATAGGTGTGCACAGCACTGTCTTGTATAATCAATAATAAAAATTAAAATGGAAATATATGATCATAACAAAATTTACAAAGTTTACATTGAATTTAAAATGGCAAGTAGTTAAAATACAGTATAATTCAAAAATTAATAAAAAAAAACATCAGTTAAATTGGAATAGTAAAATAATTATAAATTGAAACTATAAAAATACAAATAAATTAGTTAAAGTGGAATATTATTACAATTATAAATTGACATTATAAAAATAACAAATAAATTAGGACATCATTATTACATTCTATTATAAATAAGAATAGGATAAATTATAATCCATTTAACACAATATTATAGAAAAATATGTGAGATCAGATGGTGCATCGTTAACACATTAAAAGACTACTTGTAAACAGGAGTAACTGGATTAATATTAATAAAGATTGTTTATTTTTGATTAACTACTAATGATCCCACAAATATTGGGAATTATTAACACTTGATCATGTTCCAATGAAATTTTATCAGATAAGTTACACAATGAATCTGCTGAGTAAAACCCTAATAATAACGAAGAGGATGACCGTCACTGTCTATCACTTCTTGAAGAGGACTTTTCGTGCCCAAAACCATATTAAAGCATGCAGCACACACGCTACATCAGTGCTAAGCGACACTCCAAAAGTTTCAGCACTTGAACGCGTAGTTTTGAAGGGTTCCACCAAGTGAACTTCCACAATGTTACGGTGTCGCTCCGATTCATTAGTGTAAGCAATTGGACGAGGGCCTTGGCGATCACATTTCACATCACCCGTCGCTTGATACCTTTGTATCCATCTACGAACTGTTTTTCTCTGTAATGAAAATGATAATATTAGAAATACATAAAAAAAATTCAACTTGTAAGTAATAGTGCAATAAATCTTACCGTTAGGCCCATATCTCGTGCTATTTTCTTTATGCTTTGTTCCTGTTCTCAGAGAACAACAATTTTAGCCTTGAAAAAAGTAGTTCATCGCACCATACTATTGGTTAATAAAATCGACTGTTCAAAAACTTAATAAATCGGATAATATTACGACGAAGATATTACACACAAGCGGATCGGCACGAAAACGAAACGATTTGTAAAGTAATTATACCCTCAATCACAGTTTAGTAAATAAGGCGAAGAAGTATTCTAAATTCAACCTTAACTCGCAGTTCATACAGCAGTTAAGTTTCTGAAGTAAAATGACGGTAGTGCAATAATCGGAATCAAGCACATTCTATTCAACCAACTTGTCGAACCACGACCATAGTCGGGCTAGACCACCACCACTGTTGTGATAAAATGAAATGCTATAATTCAGTGTATGCGCGTATAAGACACGGTGATTATCACGCTGTTTTATATATAGGTGGTACACCCTGACTTGACACAACCTCAAATTCACATGGGGCCAATGACACCGCGCCGAGTGCACGCAAGTGTTCTCATTCTTTTCTTATAAACCTGAATTAAAATATACATAAACTTCTAATTACTCAGTTGATTAGAACTTCCCAACATTACTAAAGAGCTTCCCATGTTTCGATATAACTGGGTACTATAATAACTGTGTATTCCAGTACTACGTTATCTCTTAACATCCGCGTATTTTTGTGGTTATTCTTCCTTTCCTCATTTTTTTTTTGTTTTTGTGATACCCAAGTCACAATACAAAAGTGTTTCCTTGTTTTTGTTTAATTAAGTAAGACATCGAAATTAGTTCAATTACTAGTAGTATTTTTACTACAATTAATCTCTTAACATCCGCGTATTTTTGTGGTTATTCTTCCTTTCCTCATTTTTTTTTTGTTTTTGTGATACCCAAGTCACAATACAAAAGTGTTTCCTTGTTTTTGTTTAATTAAGTAAGACATCGAAATTAGTTCAATTACTAGTAGTATTTTTACTACAATTATATAGGCCTACACCTATTTTTTTTTTTTTTTTTGTGTAAGCAATACTTGTACCTACGTCTTGCAAGGCAGCGTAAACCTTCCGATTCCTAATGTGACAAACAATACAAAAGATGGTGCCAATCTCATAATAAAGGCATCAATACCAATACTTGTAATACTTGTAACAAGACCTCAGAGCTCAGGACTTTTTCAGAGGTCAGTATTATCAAGTTTATGATAAAATAAGAATTATAATCTTATATCCCAACATCACACCTGTTCTCACCGGAGGGCCAGACAGAGAAATAGAGTATTGTATATGTCCGATACTTATATGAAGGTGTTCGTAACATATTTTTTAGTGCAAAATAAATCATCAAAGCGAGTGGACGTAGTTATTATTTACAACCGTGCCTTCATTCAAAATTGAACCCTAACGTACTGAACATAGTGGTCATTACGAGCCGGATAAGTAGATGGCACGGCTAGACAACTCGGCCGCACGAATACAAAAGGGAACCCGCATTCCTTAGATAAGAAACCGGACCTTTTTGCATTGATGGAACAGATGTGTACGAACTTGTGAATTTTAAGTGAACAACAATTACGATTGACGTGTTACGATGTTATTATCGAATTATAACGTGAAAAATGGCTCCACCGACTGCAGAACAAAGCAAGTTTTTAAGTACTTTAGAAGATGTGGCTAAAATGTTACAAAAGGCGCAAATAAACATTAAGAAATGCCCAAAACAAAGGTTAACAGAAGGTTATGTAAAAACTAGATTGAAGGCTGTCGAAGATGATTGGAATACATTCAAGCAAGCACATCATAACTTAACTGTGCACACCACGCGATCAACGGGGAGAATTACCGTATTTTCTGAAAGAAGAATATTATGAAGTTGAAGAATTGTATCTTTGTTTACGAGCGGATTTAGATGATCTTTTAACTCAACAGCGATCAAACGATTCTGCAAACATATCTACATCTACACAAATTGAACAACAGCCGTTCTCTAAGCTACCTACGATACAATTACCTACTTTCTCGGGTAAATATGACGATTGGCCTACATATCAAGATTTATTTGAAGCGCTCGTACATAACACGTCAATAAGCAATGTACAAAAACTACATTATTTAAAAACAAGTGTCTCTGGAGAAGCTGAAATGTTATTACGCAATATACAAACAACCGGAAGTAACTATGAACAGGCCTGGAATATTCTGAAAGGAAGATTTGGAAATAGAAGAATGATAGTGAGTACGATCTTGAAAAGGTTATTTGCACAGAAGAAAGTTAATAATCAGTTGGCCAGTCAAATTAAATCACTACTCGATACTACTGCGGAATGTATAACCAGCCTGAATTTTAATGAAAATTTAAAAATAAGTACTGATTCTTGGGATCCAGTAATAGTATTTCTGGTGGGACAGAAATTGGATGCAGAGTCACTAAAGGATTGGGAGCAACATGCACATAACGATAATTTTGATCAACTACCTACATGGCCTGAAATGAAGAAGTTTCTCGAGTTCAAATTCAGAACATTAGAATTAATAGCGCCAATCACAACAACAACTGCGAAAGAGAAGCCTGCAACACAAAAATCATTTCACGTTACTTCCGAAGACAGTGAACAACATGATGAAATTCAGTCTGCTCATTCCAGTTTAAATTCACAACAAACATGTACCTATTGCAAAGAGGTCGGCCACTACATCTTCAGTTGCAAGGAATATGCGAAGCTAACTATAGACAAGAGACATGAATTTGTTAAGGAGAAAAGGCTATGCTTTAATTGCCTCGTTCCAAATCACAATGTATACAAATGTAAATCAAAGTCATCGTGCAAGGTCTGTCATAGAAGACACCATTCGCTTTTGCACCAAACTAAGGACGCAAAACAAGAAGAGGACTCACAATCAGAACAGAAGATTACAGCTGCACACTTCTCTCAAGAACAACCTGGTCATAAAGTGTTATTAGCAACAGCACAAGTCGAGGTCACAGCGAGTAATGGTAACATACACTTGCTTCGTGCGTCGATTGACCAAGGGTCAGAGGCTTCATTCGTTTCTGCAAGTGTAGTTGAACTATTGGGCCTGAAAAGGACTAGTATCAACGGTGCAGTCTCTGGAGTGGGAGAAGGAACCAAGGTACCAATTAAAGACTTAGTTGACCTGTCAGTCAAGTCTCGATTCAATGAAAGGAAAATCATACAAGTGAAGGCTTATGTTTTAAAGGCAATATCTACAAATCTTCCCTCAAAGAGCATCGTGATTGATTGGCCAGAGCTCCAAAAATTAGAATTAGCTGACTCTGCCTATCACACGCCTGGTAAAATTGACATGTTACTTGGCGCCGACATCTTTTGCAAGATTATTGAAGAAGGGCTAGTCAGAATGCCAAATGGGATTGTGGCTCAGAAGACAAGTTTGGGGTGGATACTCTCGGGTCATAAAGATAACAAAGAAGATCAACACAATTTAATTTCACTACATGTTACAAGTATGGTGGCAGAAGACAACGATTTGCTAAGAAGGTTCTGGGAAATAGAAACAGATTTGTACAAAAAGAAGAAAATACTAACAAAAGAAGAAGAAACATGTGAAGAGATATACAAACTAACTACCAGAAGAGAAGATAGTGGGAGATACTAAACAACAAGCAATAAACAGATTTAGAAGCTTAGAAAAGAAATTTCAACAGAACAAACAATTTAAAGAAGAATATGCAAAGGTCATTCATGAATACAAAGATATGCGTCATATGAAAAAATCTAAACCAGAAGATGATAAAAAATCAATTTATCTTCCTCATCATGCGGTAGTACGCGCAGATAAAGAGACAAGTAAGGTCAGAGTAGTTTATGATGCGTCTGCACAAGGTTCTAATGGGCATTCTTTGAATAGCACCATGATGGTAGGACCTGTTCTACAAACTGATCTAAGAAGCCTCATTATAGCATGGCGCAAAACAAAGATATGCGTAGTTGGAGACATTGAAAAGATGTATCGTATGATAAATATGACTGAAGAACACATAAGTTTACAGCGCATACTTTGGCGAGATGACCCTGAAAAGGAACTTGAATGTTACGATTTAACAACAGTTACTTTTGGCACGGCTGCAGCTCCGTATTTAGCCGTAAAAACGTTGCATCAACTTGCTGATGATGAAGCAGAAACCTATCCAGAAACTGCAACTGTAATAAAAACATCTTTTTATATGAATGATTTAATGGCGGGAAATGAAGATATAGAAGCAACTAAGAAAATGTGTGAAGAAATTAGAACAATACTAAACAAGGGAGGATTTAACATGCAAAAATGGTCCAGTAACTCGGAAGAAGTTTTAAAATACCTACAAGGAGAGAGAAGTACACATGATCAAATAGAAATAAAACTAGATAAAATTATAAAGATTCTTGGTTTAACATGGGATAGAAAAGATGATACATTCAAAATTACAGTAAACTTACCTGATATGAGATATCCTATAACGAAGAGATCCATACTTTCCGATGTTGCTCGTCTGTTCGACCCATTCGGATGGTTGTCACCAGTCGTAGTCACTGCTAAAGTTCTTATCCAAAGATTGTGGTAATGTAATCTAGGCTGGGATGATGAGTTACCGTCTGAATTGTGTGAAGAGTGGATCGCATATAGGCAAGAGTTAGTGCATTTGCAAAACATTGAAATACCAAGATGGTTTAAAACTACAACTTTGAATCACAATAAAATACAACTACACGGCTTTGCAGATGCATCTACTCAAGCATATGCTGCTGTCACTTACCTTAGAGTCGTTGAAGATGATGAAGTACATGTGATGATGATTGCCTCCCGAAATAAGGTTGCTCCGCTGAAGCAAATATCTATACCAAAATTAGAGCTGTATGCTGCTGCATTGCTAGCTGAACTTATTAATGATCTTATGGAAATTCTGAAGGTTACAAAAGACCACATTTATGTCTGGACCGATTCAATGGTCGTGTTGGCATGGCTACAATCTCAACCTAATCGCTGGCGAACCTTTGTAGCCAACAGAGTAGCTGATATCATTCGCGTCTTAGATAACAGCCAATGGCGACACGTTCAGTCTGATAATAACCCTGCTGACTTCGCTACAAGAGGCGTCAAAGCATGCGATCTAGCAGCTAAAGAGAGTTGGTGGGCTGGACCTAAATGGCTAAACCAAGAAAGGATAGATTTCCGAAGACAAGCCGTTCAACAAACAGAATTAGAGTTAAAGATTTCATTACACAACACATTAGAAGAAAAACCAATTTGGGAAAGATTTTCAACAATGTTGAAAATGAAAAGAGTACTGGCATATTGCAGAAGAATGCTGAAAGAAAAAGAGACACAACATAGAGAGAAACATCTAACACCAGATGAAATGGAAAGAGTAGTTGAGAACTGCATAAAATATTATCAGAATGCAATTTATGGAAAGGAATTTGAAGAATTATCAAAAGATGGAAAAGTAAAGAAAAGAAGTCCCCTGATCACACTTTCACCGTTCTTAGATGAGAAGGGTTTGATAAGAGTGGGAGGAAGATTACAAAATGCTTCTATAGCAGAAAATACTAAACATCCTATAATAATACCTAATAATCAACATGTCACTAAATTATTAGTAGGCGAAGCTCACATAAAAACACTTCACGGTGGTATCCAATTGATGATGGCGTACTTGAGAAGCAAGTATTGGATTATTGGTCTAAAATCAGCTGTAAGGAAATATATACATACCTGTAAAACTTGCATTATAGATAAAGGAATTCAAATTCAAATTCAAAATAATTTATTGTGGATCATAGGTTCATAGGATGTCTTAGGTACAATTATTACATAGGCCAGCTATGTCCCGCCATTGAGGCATACAAAATTCACAAAATTATACGGTATAATCCATAAATTGACATGCAATACATTTTGACTGTCAAGAATTTTTTAAAAGATAAGTACTTAATATAAATAAATGTCAAATTACAAATGTCAAATTACTGTTAATTAAAATAAATGTCAAATTACATTTTGCTTATTTAGAGTAGATGTCAAATTACAAGGCAAATTGTCATTAATTATTAAAAATTACATAATAATAGTCCATAGTCTGTGGGTACAGACTTTTACATTTCATTATTGGTTTGTACAAAGCGGCTGGTTCAATGTCTTGTCATTTAAATATTCTCTTATAGAGTAATAGCATTTGGCAATCAGTAAATGCTGTAACTTTTTTTTTTAAAGTATTTACGTCACTTATGTTTTTGAGAAAAGGTGGCAGGTTATTATATATATGTGGAGCCATACAAAAGATGCTTTGGTGCAGAAGTTTTGTCTTGCTAGGTACTATGCGTAGGTTGTCCTTGTGTCTGGACCTAGTATAAAATTCAAATAACTCTGGATTGGATTTTAAGAATATTACAGTTTCATATATATATAGACTAGGGAGAGTCAGTAGTTTTAAACTTATGAAATGTGGCTTACATGAATCCATTTGTTGTAAATTGCACATCGATCTAATACAACGTTTTTGAGCTCTAAATGCACGTTCCTTTTCTACGGAGTTGCCCCAAAAAATTATACCGTAGCGCAAGATTGAAGCAACATATCCATGATACGCAGTGAGTAATGTAGGTTGATTCACACTTTTTTTTAATCTATAAAGAGCATATGAGCTTCGACTAAGTCTCTTGCAAACTTCCCCAATATGTGATTTCCAATTTGCTTTGTTATCAATGTAAAGACCCAAAAATTTGGTTACTTCAATTTCATTAATGTTAGTTTGGTCGTAATGTACATTTAAATTGGTATCGGATTTTGCTCGCTGTCTAAAATTCATAATTTTTGTTTTTCCTAGATTAATTTTTAGGTCATTTTCCTCAAGCCATTTGATAATTGTTGTCAAGGTATTATTTAAGTCAAATTCTAAAGCTGTTCTATCATTACCAGCAAGCAATATAGTGCTGTCGTCAGCAAATAGGGTCATATGATGCATTGTAACGGTCGAGATGTCATTTATATAAATTAGAAAAAATAGTGGGCCTAGAATACTACCCTGTGGGACTCCAGAAGTTATATTTCTGACCTCAGAAGTAAACATCTCTTCCGTTCTGGTAATTGGGGAGATTCTTTTTAATTCTACTATCTGTTTTCTGTCACTGAGATAAGATTCGATCAATTTGTGTACGTTACCTCTTATACCAAACGCATATAATTTATTCAGGAGTATCTTATGGTTGACGCGGTCAAACGCTTTTGACATGTCCATGTATAACGCTATAGTTGGCGTCCTGGTGTCCATATTTAAAAGTACTTTGTGTAAGAAGTTATATATTGCTAAATTTATTGATTTATTTTTCCGGAACCCATATTGGCATGGAGTAAAAACGTTATTATTTTCGAAAAAGGGGTAGAAACAGTTATATATGATTTTCTCAAATATTTTAGAAAATATGGTTATTAAAGCAACCGGCCTATAATTATCAATGCAAGTTTTATCATCTTTTTTATGTACTGGTTTTACTACCGTCAACTTTAATTTCTCAGGGAAGATACCATATTCTATGCACTGATTACTAATGTAGCTTAGAGGAGCAGCAATTAGAGCTGCTACGTCCTTAATAATCTGTGTTGTAATGCCGTCATAGCCTGCGCTATTTGTATTCCGGAGAGAAGTTATAATTTTAAGAATGTCTGTAGAAATTGTTGGACGCATAAATATTGATTTGGTGTTACTCATAAATGTCAAGTTACAGGAATAAGAACTAGATAAGTCTGGTAAAATTGTATTATTAGTATTTTTAACAATGTCAGCGTAGTAGTCATTAAATGTATTTGTAATAGTCTTAGGATTAGTAATTACCTCGTCATTGATGATTAGTTTATCAATACCCTGATTAGGATGGTTAAATTTAGCATCATTAATTATTTTCCACATTGCTCTAGACTTATTAGTAGCAGTATTTATATAATAATTGTTTTGAGCCTTTTTTGTCAGTACTATAATATTTTTATATTTTTTGGCGTAACATTTAAAATTCATTTTATTTGCGATATTAGAAATTTTCCTGTATTTCCAGAGAAGTTCACGTTTACGTTTACTGCACATTCTTATTCCTTTTGACATCCATTTTGGTCTCGAAATATTATTAATGCGGATTTTTTTCATAGGAAAGCATCCATCATATAACAAACTGAATATCTCGTGGAAAGAGTTGTAGGCACAATTGGGGTCCGTGGATTCATAGACACTGTGAAACGATATTTGATTTAAATATTTAGCAAAGATAGATCTATTGTCTCTAGTAAAACTACGCTTGTTTATATACCAATGCTTAATTAAACTACACTTTTTTACCGGGCACTTAATTATTAGTGAAGTGTGATCGGACAGTGCAAAGTCCCTGATTACACCTTTACAGCCTTTAATGTTATGAGCTATGTTGTCAATACAAGTATTACTGGCGCTACGTGTTACCTGATTAAACTGAAGGGTTATATTAAAGCTTAGTAGTAATTCTACAAACTCATTCGATATTTTTGATTGATTTGTAATATCAATATTGAAATCACCACAGATAATTATATTTTTACCGTTAATACATAGTTTACGCAAGATTTTACTTAATATTAAAAAGAAAGTGTTTATAGCTCCGATTAATTTGTTTGGGGGCCTATAGATGCATAAAAGATATATTTTGTGATCTATCAGTTCAATTGCAGAGCATTCAATTAAATTTATGATAGACATTTGGTTAACGTGATCGAGATTTTTGGACCGTAAGCCATTTTTCACTAAGATACAAGAGCCTCCATGTCTGTTAGATCTCATGTAATATGATATTAATTTAAAATTTGGTACCTGTAAATAGACCTCGTCACCTTCTATCATATTATGTTCCGTGATACATAGTATGTCTATATTCATATTTTCTGTCACCAATTCCTCCAAGCACACTGATAGCATATCCGATTTATTCATCAGACCATTAATGTTTTGATGCATAATATATACACAATTATTCACGAAATAAATTATCACAGTTTAAGTCTTTGTTATTTTGAATTACAGAATTATGGCTATTTACATCATATGTTACAGAATTGCTATTTTGTGTATTGTAGGCGTTAAATTGTATTATATTGTCTATTTTTTCATAAATGTCTCTAAAAACTGTGTACATGCCTAAGTCATTGATTGCACCTGTTACTTTTGAAAACATTGAGTAGTCGTACGCTAAGTGCTTGTTTGAGTCCAGAGTGTAACAATGTTCATGAGTCATAACATCGAGATACAACAGATTATTAAAATTTTCGATTCTCCAATTATACATATTCACATAACTTTTGCACTTAAACGTAGGGGCACATAAAATAACATTAGTATGCTGCACTTTTTGTAGTGATTCTCTCATAGTTAGAATTACGTTGACGAAGTCATTTGTTGTTTTAAAGTCAGTTTCGCCAACTAATATTATACAGAAGTCATCCATTGTATAGTGCTGCAGCTTGTGTTCTATACCATTCATCATTTGGTTAATTCCACCGTTTGTGTTCAAGTAGTGACATATGTGTGCGTTAGGGCCTAGAGTATTTTTAGCAATTGAAAATATTTTGTTGGTTTTGTTCGTACTCAGTATGCAGATTTTTCGGGATGGATTGTTATTTTCGGTCAATATATAATTGTCACATGATGATTTGGGGCCGGTATTTGATATACTATGATGTCCATTACAATGTGATTTCTGAGTAGGTTCATCTATTAACGCATCCAATTTTTGAGGTAATGTTTGTGTCTCCTTGTTCTCGTAGATATTAGAGTTCTGCGGGAAAGTATTAGGTGTTTGGGTCTCCTTATTCTTGCAGACGGGAGAGTTTTCATGGTGGTTATTTTGTGTTTCATTATTGGTTGAAAGGGCGGGGATGTTTATTTAAGGCAGATTTTTATTCTTGCGTTTTTGTATTATAGTGGATTTATCAGGCGTTGCGCATAATTTTTTGTAAGTATCCTTTGCTTTTATCATATTCTGTAAGTCGGATTTTAATCGAAAGTTTTCATTGTTCAAGTTCTCGATCTCTTGATGTGCGCTCATTAGTTGCAAAGTCAGTATTTTATTTTGTTCAGTCAGATCACTTAGAGTATCACTATTATCATGCAAACTGTCTTGTAAACTCATCATAGTGGTGTCAAGTATAGATTTCTCGTTAGTCATAATGGTTAAGTCAGTTAATGAACTTGTTCTGGAAGGTTTACGATGAGTGACGTTGTCACAGTTAGAATCCATTTTTGCTACTTTAGCGCCCTCTTTCGAGCTCTGGCAGTTCCTATGTAGGTTTGGTACTTTTTATCGTTTTTGTAATTAGATAAAATTAAAGTTGATCAAATTACAATTCTTACAAAAAGTGTTCACTGTGGCCGGTCGGGTTCGAACTAGCGCCCGCCCGTTTACTAAGGCCTTGGTCGCCTCGTATACCGCAAGGCCACGGTGTCTTAATTTTGTATCGTCAAATTGTCGACTGTATACTACTTAAACAGTTTTTGAATCAGCAAAAGCGGTTAGGTATGACTCATGTAGTTGGAATTTTTTCCACTGTCAAACACTTAATCACTTTATATTTATTTTAAGTTTATCACTTTTGCAGTTTATAATTATGTTTTATTTAGTTCGCTTTTGATCGTGTTTACACATACTGTCCCATAATGTTAAGGGCTAGTTATATTTGGGTTTTTGTTTTAATTATAGATATTTATTTGTTTTATTCTCATTAGTATGTATGAATTTTCACAATATCACATATTTAGAGCTCGCAGTGTGTTTCTTTTTAATAAATGTTATTGTTTTTTATAATATTCACTGGATAGCACTTTCACTAGGATTTGTAATAGTTCCAATAGGTTTTCCTTGAAGATAACACTTTCACTTGTGCATTATATTTATATTTATCGAGTGATGTACAAAAAGTTAACAAAAACGCAGATTTACTATTTTTTATAAATTTTGAGCGTGGACTCGATTTGATCGTGTTGGTCGCCTAATAGTTTAAGAAAGGTTAAGAATCAATTCATGGGCCAGTTACCAGCAGTAAGGGTCAACCCACATCGGGCATTTTTAAACAGCGGTGTCGATTATGCTGGACCCGTGCTAATCAGGACATCTAAAGGCCGAGGACACCATGCTACAAAAGGATACATATGCTTGTTTGTCTGTATGGCTACTCGTGCTATCCACCTGGAAGCTGTGACAGATCTTACATCTCAAGCGTTTATGGCAGCCTTCAAAAGATTCGTGGCGCGCAGGGGCCCATGCATGCATCTGTGGAGTGACAATGGGACAAACTTTGTGGGTGCTGCTAAGGAACTGAAGCAGCTTTTTCAGAAGGGAAAGGATAACTTGGCAGCTGAAGTCGCCGAACTCTTAGCCAATGATGGTACTACCTGGCACTTTATCCCACCGAAAATGCCAACATGTGGAGGTTTATGGGAAAGTGGAGTCCAATCCGCTAAGAGGCATCTCACAAGAGTGAATAAAGACACCAAATTAACCTACGAAGAGATGGCCACTCTGTTAACACAGATTGAGGCCTGCCTTAATTCTCGACCACTTTGCCAGCTAGATAACACCACTACAGAAACACCATTAACTCCGGGCCATTTTCTTGTGGGCGAGTCTCTAATGAATGTACCCGATATTAACTACGAACATCAAAAAACCAGTTTATTAACCAGATGGCAAATGGTTCAAAAGATGACTCAAGAATTTTGGCGTCGCTGGAAAGCAGACTATCTCCACACGCTACAACAGAGACATAAATGGCAAATTCCTGTTTTGTCACCAAATGTAGGAGATCTTGTGGTAATCAAGGATGAAGATACACCTCCCGCAAAATGGTTACTTGGCAGGATCAAGCATTTGCATCCTGGAGCAGACAACCTTGTGGGAGTGGTCACAGTACAGTGCAAGGGTAACCATGAATTAAAAAGACCCCTGTCCAAACTAATACCACTGCCCAAAAACTGTTGAGTGCAAGTGAGCTATGGTAGGCAGGCGGGTTTTGTTAATTGATTGCATGTATATTGAGCGAAAAATAATAATAATAGGAATAATAATGTTACCTATTTATTGTGAATGTAATTACAGTCCATTGCATGAACAATTTAATATTAATTTGATACTTTAGTTTAAAAAACTATTGTTTATGGGCGGTATGTCCGATACTTATATGAAGGTGTTCGTAACATATTTTTTAGTGCAAAATAAATCATCAAAGCGAGTGGACGTAGTTAATATTTACAACCGTGCCTTCATTCAAAATTGAACCCTAACGTACTGAACAGTATAATTAACTTACCTTAGCCAGTCCTGGCCAAATCCCACGCAACCGTGAGCGAGACTACAACCATGAATTTTGCACAAATCTGGACTATGCCGATGTCGCCACCAAGAAATTCCTGATAAACACCCCACACACCTGGGCATCAAACCCAGGACCCCCCACACTCAGTAGTAGCACTTGCGACCAATAACAATAATAATTAGTTACTATTAAGATAATCCCGGTGCCAAAAATCTGGAACCATCTAATGCATTTACAAATGATGCCACACCCTGTGTTCACATTAACAAAAAGTACCGTCTTCAGCCAAGATTCCAACAGAAGAATAAATAATAAATAAAAGGATGCGTCGACACCAGCTGTGCGTCACAGTCGCAAGTAGGCAAGGCACAATGTGTAAGTACGAAAAACAACGCGTTAAGATTTAACAGAGTACGAGATTGTGTTGTCTACGATGCGAACGACACGATTGGCCACAAACGTGTGCCAACGATGCGGAGAAGAATTTATCCAGCAAAGAGTCACCTTCGAATCGGTGAATGCGTAAATAGCGGTAACATTATAACGCGAATTATAAGTGTCGTGAACACGGCGAAGAAGCTTAGCGAGGAGCTCGGCACCGCAGAGCTCCAATCAAGCGATAGTCAATGGTTTAACCGGCGATACCTTCGACTTGGCACAAACCAGCTGAACGACCACTTCGTCGTTACGAGTAACATGCGCATAGATGACAGCGCCGTAGGCGCCTTCGCTGGAATCAGAAAATCCAATTAGACGAAGAACACAATTTTTAACAATACCTTAATAGCGCGGGATTTTAAAATCATTTCAAAGCGGCAGGGCAGAGCGAAAAGCTTGCCAAATATTTATAACTAGCTGCGCCCCGCGGTTTCACCCGCATAAGTTTCGATCCCGTGGGAATGTCGGGATAAAAAGTATCCTATATGTTAATCCTGGTTATAAACTATCTGTGTGCTAAATTTCGTCAAAATCTGTTCAGTAGTTTTTGCGTGAAAGAGTAACAAACATCCATACATCCATATAAACTTTCACGTTTATAATATTAGTAGGATGTGACGCGAGGGGGTGTCATTCCAATCGAGCTTCAGTAACCACAATTCTTTGATAAGTAGTTTAGCATAGAGAACTACAGGCGCGACAAGACCCACAATGTCCCACAGTCTAAACCTCCTCTAAAGTGTTTAATCAGTTCATGTGAAATCTGGACTGCTTGCGATTCAGAGCTTACGCTGCAGACTACGTCATCCATATACAACGAGTCTACGACGATAGCTATATAGATAGATAGATAGGTGACAATCGTCTTGAACCAACTGTTGAACTGTGCGGATCGCATGGTAGGGACTTGACTTGAGACCAAAACAGACGCGGCTAAACTGATGTAGAACCAGAGGATCGTTTACACTGAAACGATATAAGATGCGTTGAAAGCGACGATCGCCTTCTCTTACTTTAATCTGTAAGAACATTTGTCGGCAATCAGCCGAGAGTGCGAATGCGAACAAGCGAAAATTCAAAATTATGGTAAATAAGTCGCCCTGTAAATTTGGGCCACTGTGTAAAATATCGTTGAGAGATATTCCAGTACTCGTTTTAGCACTAGCATCTAGAACGGAGCGTAATTTTGTGGTTGTCTTATCTAAGCGTATGTGAGATTATTCAGTATATATACTAAAAGTATATGTACCTATATATTAACCAAATAACAAGCTTTGAATATCAGGATGGTTACTAGTTATTTACTGTGTATGAAGGTTATTATTGAATATGGTTTGTAGGGAAAGGGTTTTATGAAGTAAAGCACAGACAGACAAGGCTAAACATTTATTGAAATTTAGGCTTGTCAGTAATTAATCAGAAAGCTAGTCGTCCGTTCGTAAATCTAGGTCATCACGGAGAAGAAGGACAAGAAACTCCGTGGAAACAGTATAAAAGTATTCTATCAATATCTTTCTTACGTTGCCATAAATTATCGTAATCTTTAAAAACAATTAATTCTATCTCTTGGACTACGGTCCAAGAGAACTCAAAATAATGGCAACATAATAACAATAGCTAGGAATATTGGCCATAACATTATTTTACACAACAACATAGTCATAAGCAATAATTAGGGTATAATATCAAATTACATAACTTACGTAACATCTGGTCGATCAATTCCACATAACAACAGCACTAGAACTAACAAACTGAACATCTACCAAGCAACTGCCTTGATAACTCTCTGTAGAAGTCGCGACGCCCCCGTTAGGGGGCGTGGCGAGCGGCGCCAGGGCTTCGCCCCCAGGCCGCAGATAGCCATACGGTGGCCCGCTACTACGGGCCCCTCACTGTGTAGGCAACAATGGCCCCTGGCAGTAATTGACGCGCGTGAGTTGCGCGCGTCTATGTGAGTGATTGCTATTTGTATTTCTGTAGGCGCGTCACGACGCCGACTCACAGCGTCGCTTTCTTCACGACACCTCGGCGGTCTGTCCCCGCCAGGTGAGACCCCCAGTTGCCTGGGGGAGGCCCGGCGGGGGACGACCAGTGACGAAGGTGCCGACTTGCCTTGATAACGTCGTTACAATCCTTTTTATACACTACCAACGTCTTATACGTAAAAACATCTACCGCCATTTTGAACCAATCACAGATTATCATATACAGGGTGTCAGGAGAACGCTTCCGAAGCCAGAACGTAGATTATATACAACCTTTATGCAAACGGATACCACTAACCTTTCGCCTGAAATTGATTATTTTCGCGCGTCACGTGGACTTGGGGTCGTCAGCCGCACAGCTGTCGGCGAGCGCGCGCGCACTTTGAACTTGAGGTCACGCGCAAGCGTCAGATGATATTTATTTACGAATACATTGCTTGTTAGAGTTGTAAAGAAAAAAAATGTGTTTAATAGCAAATAATGGTTTAATTTAACTGTTCTCACAGCATAGTGTACGAAAAATGCTAAAAAAAATAGGTAAAATTGTTCATTTTTTTTTCTCATTTTTTTATGGTATCGTATCGAGAATCAGTAGCCCTATCACCTGTCTTCGTTTTCGGAAGCGTTTCCCTGCCACCCTGTATTTTGGCTTAATATCTTCTAACACAGATAATAATAAACAAATCTTATGCAGTAAAACAGTTTTAAAACATTATAACGTAATTAATCAATTTAATAACAGTTGGTTCTTAATTCTTAGACATCAAAAAGTATATCAACATCGACCAACAGTATTGTGCTAATCATTTGAAACAACCTATTATATAAAAATAGCACTATAAAATCTAAGATATACTACAAGTATAATCAAATATTACTTAATCATTTATAGTAATAACATTTAAATGTTTTTTACAAGTTAAGACTGTTATTTTTTATAAACACAATATCTAGTCAAATTAGGTACTTCTAAAATGTGACGGATGTCATTATCCAACAATCAATATTCTAATATTATAGTTATATCAATATGAAATATCTAACACGTACAACAGCGTGATGCGGAATTACATAGTCAGGACACTTGCTGTCTGAACTATCGGAAGGAGCAGGCGATAAATATCCTTTGTCAATATATTCGCCGATAACGTCACCATACGCAGTACGTAATTCAGGTGCGGATTTTAATTTCTAATTCTGATTGAAGATGATGAATATACATCTAGTACCATTGAGCCTGTAACTGAATCAGAGAAGGCCACGATGTGCCGAAACTTTGCACGTGGTGCTTGCAGAAAGGGCACACCGGACACGGTTGTTTCGGGAGGTTTCTGTTCAGGATAAAGCGGGAGGAAACACCAGGGTGTCACCACTGTGTGGATCGCCCGGAGGACACGTTGGAGGTGTGCCCGTCCCCGTGGCGGCGATCTCTCGCGTCCAGCCCTGGTCCAGGCCATGGTACGGAGCGAGAGTGCATGGGGGGCAGTCACCTCCTTCTGTGAAGCAGTAATGCTTGCGAAGGAGGAAGCGGAGCGCGTGAGGGAGAAGCAATCACTGCGCCCTCACGCCCTTACTCGCCGCAAGAGACGCCCTGGACGGGAGTTAACAGCCGACTCCCGGCCACCGTAGGCACGGGCTTGCGGGCGGCGAGCAATGGGCAGCTCACCACTCGGTAAGGACCAGGCCCGGGTCAATGGTGCGTTATGTTCCACGCGCGCCTCAAAGAGATGTCAGCTCGAACTGACGGGGTCCGCTAGAGCCGATGCCTGCCAGAGCCGGGAGTTGTTCGAAAGAGATACCGTGGCCACTGGCACAGGCAACTGAAGGAATACGGGTTTTAGTCAGTACAAGTCTGACACGGCCTTCCGCTCAGCCCAGAGTGGGAGAGGTCATTTGATGATTTCCCACCCAAACAAAAGGCCCTCGCCTAACTTCAAGCATAGGAAGTACTTGAGATCGAAATTTGAAGGAGCAATGATAATCGAAACAAATTCTAGTTCGTTGGGACACAACAAACGAGAGAAAGTCAATACCACAACGGTGGCAAGTGCAGCAGCGCTACCCCCATGTTGCGGCGGCTTAAAGCCTTGGGGGAAAATCGAAATATTCTTTAGTGGAAGAATGTTATTTAAGAATGTTGTAGTAACATTCCATCGATGTACTCACCAGCAAATACTAACATCCCACCAGCGAATACTAACATTCCATCGATATACGCACCAGCGAATAATAATATTCCACCGATGTACTCATCTACTAATACTAACATTCCACCGATGTATACACCCGCAAATACTAACATTCCACCGATGTACGTATGTAACATTCAAAGATTCGGAAGGGTCGCGCTTAGCCCAAGCGGGTCCGTGCAACCATAGTGGGTGCTCAATAAATGTGTCAGGTGTTAAACCACGTGACAAACAGTCCGCCGGGTTGTTAGTACCAGCTACGTGGTAGAAATGCTCCGCGGGGACGTTGTCTACGATGCGAACGACACGATTGGCCACAAACGTGTGCCAACGATGCGGAGAAGAATTTATCCAGCAAAGAGTCACCTTCGAATCGGTGAATGCGTAAATAGCGGTAACATTATAACGCGAATTATAAGTGTCGTGAACACGGCGAAGAAGCTTAGCGAGGAGCTCGGCACCGCAGAGCTCCAATCGAGCGATAGTCAATGGTTTAACCGGCGATACCTTCGACTTGGCACAATCCAGCTGAACGACCACTTCGTCGTTACGAGTAATATGCGCATAGATGACAGCGCCGTAGGCGCCTTCGCTGGCATCAGAAAATCCAATTAGACGAAGAACACAATTTTTAACAATACCTTAATAGCGCGGGATTTTAAAATCATTTCAAAGCGGCAGGGCAGAGCGAAAAGCTTGCCAAATATTTATAATGTGACGCGAGGGGGGGTGTCATTCCAATCAAGCTTCAGTAACCACAATTCTTTGATAAGTAGTTTAGCATAGAGAACTACAGGCGCGACAAGACCCACAATGTCCCACAGTCTAGCTACGGCCGACAGTATAGCACGTTTAGTACACGTATCTGGCGGTGCGGAAATAAGAAACTCGAAGCAATCATTTGACTTACACCAGCGCAAGCCGAGGACCTTTTGCTCTACCGACTTGTCGAATTCTAGTTTTTCGGTCAACCTATGCGACGCCGGAATACTGTTTAGTACATTTTGAGAGTTACTGGTCCACTTGACCAACTCGAACTGACCTCCTCTAAAGTGTTTAATCAGTTCATGTGAAATCTGGACTGCTTGCGATTCAGAGCTAACGCTGCAGACTACGTCATCCATATACAACGAGTCTACGACGATAGCTATATAGATAGATAGATAGGTGACCATCGTCTTGAACCAACTGTCGAACTGTGCGGATCGCATGGTAGGGACTTGAGACCAAAACAGACGCGGTTCAACTGATATAGGACCAGAGGATCGTTTTCACTGAAACGGTAAAAGATGCGTTGAAAGCGACGATCGCCTTCTCTTACTTTGATCTGTAAGAACATTTGTCGGCAATCAGCCGAGAGTGCGAATGCGAATAAGCGAAAATTCAAAATTATGGTAAACAAGTCGCCCTGTAAATTTGGGCCACTGTGTAAAATATCGTTGAGAGATATTCCAGTACTCGTTTTAGCACTAGCATCTAGAACGGAGCGTAATTTTGTGGTTGTCTTATCTAAGCGTACAACAGCGTGATGCGGAATTACATAGTCAGGACAATTGCTGTCTGAACTATCGGAAGGAGCAGGCGATAAATATCCTTTGTCAATATATTCGCGGATAACGTGATCATACGCAGTACGTAATTCGGGTCCGGATTCTAATTTATAATTCTGATTGAAGATCATGAATATACATCTAGTACCATTGAGCCTGTAACTGAATCAGAGAAGGCCACGATGTGCCGAAACTTTGCACGTGCTGCTTGCAGAAAGGGCACACCGGACACGGTTGTTTCGGGAGGTTTCTGTTCAGGATAAAGCGGGAGGAAACGCCAGGGTGTCACCACTGTGTGGATCGCCCGGAGGACACGGTGGAGCATACGGTGGAGGTCTGCCCGGCTTGGGCGGAGCACCGCCGCGTCCCCGTGGCGGCGATCTCTCGCGTCCGGCCCTGGTCCAGGCCATGGTACGGAGCGAGAGTGCATGGGAGGCAGTCACCTCCTTCGGCGAAGCAGTAATGCTCGTAAAGGAGGAGGCGAAGCGCGTGAGGGAGAGGCAATCACTGCGCCCTGACGCCCCTAGACGCCGCAGGAGACGCCCTGGACGGGAGTCAACAGTCTGTAACGTTGTACGTTGTCTTATATACTAGAACTTAAAAATAAAACTAGAATAACTTAACGCTAAACTATAGTTAAATAGCCTACCTAGATAAAACCTATAACTACCTAAATCAACATATACAATTAACTATTGGTCTAATTAGTGATCGTCATATAATAACAAATCATGAGTTTCTATATAAAATTGTCTAAGTGGGTATTCCAATAACAGAGCTCTACGCGCATTCTGCCGCGCCAAGGATGAATGAGTCCCCACTCCGTTTAAACAATGCGTACGTGACTAGCGAGTCTAGAAAGACATGGAACATATTATGTGAACTTGACGGAGAGACTCACTCGCCGTACCGCACTAAGCTACTTAACACCTCTGTGTTATCACGAACAGCTGATTCGAATATTACTTCGCAGTTTATTAAATATTTCATTTTAATTTTAACTTTTGTGCGACACCGCTTTTAAACTTAATTATTACCTATCGTTGTGGTATTATCACCGCTATTGAATTAAATTCAGTGTTTTACCCCGTATTGGGTGAGTGTTGCAAAGCATTATTTATCTATTAGATTTAAGTAGCTGCATGACTTGCTAAAACTATCGTGGTTCCTCATCTCATTGTACGTAATCATGTTTTCGGTACTTCTATTAATTTAGTGCTGTAGTTTGTATATTCTTTTTGCTTTAAACCAAAGTGTAATTAGCTTAAGGTAGTTTCTTAAAACTTTATTTTGTGTTCTGCTTACGGTGACCGATTGACCGGTTAACCTTGACCGTGTCATGAAGGTCAGGTACTTATTTCATTTTTGCAACTTCATTGCTAAAGTTTATCCTTCTAATTAACATTTCATCAATTCTAAATTATTAAACTTCATATTATTTTTCGGCTATTATTATTAATTTTTTTTCCTGTGGCAACACTACAGCTAACAGCTGTTTAAAATTTGTACTTGTAATTTTTAATCTTAAAATATCAAATTTCGTTGTTTTTGCGGCATATTTCCAAATACTCTTCAAGTAAATAGGACAATAATGTATATTTTGTGATAAATTCACATAGCTAGTGCCAATTAAGTGTAATTATTTCAATGAAAATCGGTGACAGTTACCGGCACAAGTGAATCTTGCATTGTCATCTTGCTAACAGGTACAATACTATAAATTTTACTTGCTATTGGTTTGTTTACGTACTTCAATTACATCAGCAATTACTTTGTTCACTTTTAGTAAGGCTACTTATTGATGCCAATGACCTTAGAACGTAAACATAACCTTAATTTGGTATGGTGACAGAACTCCTTTTAATTACATCTAAATTTCATTTTTCCTTTCAACTAATCATCTTTTCAACTTCTACCACAACTACCTTCTCTCATCTAATTTCTTGTCGCTTCCTTACTAGTCTTAATCATGATCATGACTCGCAGCGCCCACGCTCGCCTCGAAGAGTCCAAACTCAATGAGGCTTTGAGCGCATTAAAGGCGTCAAAGGAATCCTGTGACCAACTAATTAAGGAATTGGATGACAATGAAAGGGTGCTCTTTGTTGCCCATGAAAAGAATAGGAAGTTAAAAGTTGAAATGGGTCAGATATATACTCAATACACTGATGCCATAGAGGAACGGGATAGACTTCAACTTATTGTGGACGGGTTCAGCCAGTGTAGCATAGAGTACGAACAAGCTCTTAGTCAAAAACATATATTACAACAGCAGCTACATGAGGCTCAAAGTCAAATAATACAACTTGAGACAAGCAATCTTAACATCACCGCCTCGCTGAATCAAAGTCTGTTCAGTGAGTTGATGCCTATTGCCCCGTCAATGGTTTCTGCCATAAATCCCACAAACACAATTAATTTGACAGATGATGATGAATCTAAAATATATAATTCAGTGAGGGTAGTAAGCAGTAAAAATAAACTTAAAAAATACATCAAAATTAATAAGTACATTGTTAAAACTCAAAAAATGATAAAAAGACAAAGGTTCTTTATCAAAAATGTTAAATTGAATAGAGAAAGGTTGAATTTGCTCAAACAATTAGACATGTATTCTTTGGAGGTATGAGGAACAGGGTGTAAAGTTCACTCATCCTCCATTGAAAAGGGAGGATCCTCCGACCAGACGGGTGTTATGTCTGGCGGGCAATTGCCCAATGATTGATATTGGGAAATTGTATCTATGCTAATTGCACGGTAAACTCTGCTTGCGAGATGCAGGATTTGCGTGACGTCAGTATGACGCGTTGTTCGCATGTGGCGTTGTAGATACCGCTACATCACTCCCCTCCGGAGACCGGCGGAAGTCGATAGTTGGCTGAGTCTTATATCTTGCGATGCTTGCCAGTCCAGCTGCGGTTCCAGTGAGTCGGAACCGGTTGCCGCATAGTTCACGGTGAGTCGGAACTGTCTGCGAAGATGTCCCCAGTGAGTCGGCGGGGATGGCGCTGCGTTATACTCCAGTGCGTCGGATGTCGTACAGCGCCGGGTAGAGGCTGGCTGCTGCGTCGACCAGGAGAGGGTACTCTGCTTGTTGACCGGCCGAAAGTGCAGTGTGCTGTGCCGAGGTTGCTGATGAGGCTGAGGGTGATGACCAGGTATGCGCGGTCGCTGCATGCTGGTGGTCAGGATACCCGTTGAAGCCGTGGATGCTGGCTGGCTGGGTGACTCGCCGCTAAAGCTTGCGGGAGTGATGATGATGACGTCACGCTGAAGTACTTGCACGAAGGCTGTGCTGACGTTCATGCTCGGGGTCACCAGTTTAGAGGCATGAGGAACAGGGTGTAAAGTTCACTCATCCTCCATTGAAAAGGGAGGATCCTCCGACCAGACGGGTGTTATGTCTGGCGGGCAATTGCCCAATGATTGATATTGGGAAATTGTATCTATGCTAATTGCACGGTAAACTCTGCTTGCGAGATGCAGGATTTGCGTGACGTCAGTATGACGCGTTGTTCGCATGTGGCGTTGTAGATACCGCTACAATTCCTATAACTTGGAGCAGAGTACTAGGAGGTACAACATTGACACAGATGCCATGCAATCAGAACTTGACCATCTACAGGAGAAACTTAGTTCAATGACTAATAAGTATAATACCTCTGAAGACCTAATGAGGGAATATGTGTTGGCAATGAATGAACTGGTAAACTCACAAAAAACTAACTGTGAGCATTGTCTGACACCATCCATTGATCTTACACCGGATCATTCATTGACAACATGCAACACCTCCTTACTGCAGCCCTGTGTTGATTTGATAATTCCTACTACTAATAGCTCCAATAAACCTTGTAAACAAAGTCTAAAGGATGATATTGTGTTATTTTGTGATGAGATAGGTAAAGACTTAGGTCACTTATTGACACATGAGTATCCGGGACACTCAATATTAAATTACTGTATGCCTGGTTGTTCTTTGTTTCATATTATGAAAGAAATTACTAAATGTAACTTTACCCAGGATACAACATTATTAATTTTTATGGGTAATAGAGGAAATGTAAACAAAGGAGAACTGCTTGAGTATCATAGAACATTATGCAAACTTAGTTTAAGAAAAGTTGTGTTGTTTACATTCCCTTACAGTAACAGTTTGCCACAGGAAGAAAATAGGTTAAGGTTTGAATTGAATATGACAATGCATAATTTGACATTTAATGATAACATGTTCCATTTGATTGATACTAACAATTATGTTAGTAATAATTTATATTTGACAAAAGATAGATATAACATTGTTATGTACTATCTTCCTAAATATTATAAGAGACAGATAGCTATGTCGCTATCATATTTTTTTTCTATCACAGCCAAAAATTTGGCTAAACAACTTGCTTCTTTTGAGCAATGCAATGACAGTATAAATAATTTGGTCACAATTACTGACATTGCCAATAATTTAAATTAGAAATTAAGACAATAGAGGCAATCTCTAGCTATAATGTTCAGAATTGCAAAAACAACTCAATAAAAAGTTTAGAATCAGTAAATAGTATCAACCTGGTGCATCAAAATATTCAAGGATTTATGAACAAAGATTTAGAAGTAGAATTATTTATGAATTTTAATAGTATTGATATTCTTTGTTTAACAGAACATTGGCTGAAAAGTCACCAGTTCTTGTTCAATTTTAGTAATCACCAGGTTGGTAGTTCGTTCAGCAGAATAAATGCTATACATGGTGGCTCTTTAATTTTAGTAAGTAACCAGCTCAAATTTAAAGATCGTAACGATATTGTGAGCCTATCTGTTGAGCGTACAGTTGAAATTGCCTGTATAGAATTGGAGCACTTGGTTGTATTAAGTGTGTACAGACCCCCTTCAGGATTGTATGACTGCTTTGAAAAGGTAATGGATGAAGTGTTACACAGGATTTGTAATTCAAGCAAGTCCGTTATCATTTGTGGTGATTTTAATGTCAATTTGTTAGAAAACTCAGGTTCTTGTAGTAAAATTTTAAGCCTGTTTCAGTCCTACAATCTTGTAAACCTATTTTTGGAGCCCACAAGAATAACACCTACTAGTGCCACATGCCTAGATAATATTTATACAGATATTATACCAAGACACAAAGAAATTATAAATTTACTAGATTCTGATCATTGCGGGCAAAGGATTACTATTCAAAACCAAAACAAAAAAGTGGCTAAAAAGGATATCACTGTTAACCCCAAAACTGCGAGTCGCTTGGAGGCTTTTAAAGTTAAACTCATTGATAAATTACCAGTTTTGTCAACTCATGCTGATCCTAATAATCTTTATGATATTTTTTTTAATATATACTGTAAACAATTTGATTCCACCTTCATACCCAAGACTATCTCGGTTAATAGTAACGCATCTTTCAGTGATTGGGCTACCATTGGTATTCATAAAAGTAGAACACGGCTTTATGAACTGTACAATGAAAGGTCTTATGTTAACACTGATGAATTTAATTTATATGTTAGAAATTATTCAAAATTATTTAAAAAAGTTTGTTGTATGGCCAAGTCACGTTATTTGGGTTCAAAGATTAAAAACAGCAGTAATGTAATTAAAACGACCTGGACTATTATTAATAGTGAAGCGGGGAGATCTAGCAATCGAGATACTGACTACAGCCTGTCTATTAATGACAACATAATAAAATCTGACTCACAAGTCGCCAAGGCATTTGAAAATTTCTTTTCGGATATTCCCGTTTCAACTACTAAATCCCTAAACTCATCACCTTCTGTTGCTGAGTCTTTGCTTAAGGAAAATGTTAATGGTTGCGATTCGGAATTTCATTTTGAACATATTACCTGTAGAGATATAATTAAAACCTTTCACACTTTAAATGTCAAAAAGACTGCAGATTTGTGGGGTAATTCTGTAGAAGTTGCTAAGTCTATTATTGACATTGTGGCACCTGCTCTAGCTGTTATCTTTAATAGTTGTATAGACAGTGGGGAGTTTCCCGATCTCATGAAAAATAGTAAAATAATACCTTTGTTTAAATCGGGTAGTACATCAGACCCCACAAATTATAGACCTATTTCTGTACTACCTACCTTTAGTAAAATTTTTGAGAAATTAATTTTAGAACAAATGCAAAGATTTTTTAATAAACACAAATTATTACATGGCAAACAGTTCGGTTTTACAAGGGGTCGTTCAACTACTGATGCCGGTGTTGAACTTTTAGGACATATTTATAATGCATGGGAAGATAAATGCGATGCCTTGGGCATCTTTTGTGATTTGTCCAAGGCATTCGATTGCGTTCTTCACGAAACGTTAATCAGGAAACTCCGCCACTACGGAATCCGGAACAATGCTCTGAATCTTCTTACTTCATACTTGAGTAACAGGATTCAGAGCGTTGTCGTTAATGGAAAAAGATCTCCCGGATCTATAGTAACAATGGGAGTCCCACAGGGCTCAATTCTTGGTCCTTTCTTGTTTCTTATTTATATAAATGACTTGCCGTACCTCATAAAGGATAATCATGATATAGTGTTGTTGGCCGATGACACTTCACTTTTATTTAAACTTAAACGTCAGCAGCTGGTTACTGACGATGTAAATAGCGCGATCTCTAAAGTAGTCCACTGGTTCAATGTTAATAATTTACTTTTAAACGAGAAAAAAACTAAATGCATTAAGTTTACGCTACCTCACGTTAGGCAGGTGAAAACGAATGTGTTGATAAAGGGCGAAGAATTGAATCCTGAAGACAGCACAGTATTCTTGGGCATAACTTTGGATGCTAAGCTTCAGTGGGGTCCACATATATATAAATTGTCAAAAAAGCTAAGTTCCGCAGCATACGCTGTTAGAAAAATTCGTAATTTAACTGATATAGAGACAGCCCGCTTAGTGTACTTTAGCTATTTTCATAGTGTAATGTCGTACGGTATTCTATTGTGGGGAAATGCCGCCGATATTCAGACTATCTTTGTTTTGCAGAAGCGAGCTGTTCGATCAATTTATAAATTAAGTCCGAGACACTCGCTCAGAGACAAATTTAAAGAGATTAATGTTATGACCGTGCCTTCTCAATATATTTATGAAAATCTTTTATATGCCCATAGAAACATAAAATTGTTTAAAAAATACAGTGATATCCATGATATAAATACTAGGAACAAACACAAATTTGTTGTACCTATAACAAGGCTCAAGAAAATAGGTGGCTCGTTCAGATGTATACGCTTTTACAATAAAGTTCCAAGCCCCGTTCAAGATCTAAGCCTTAATAAATTCAAATCATTCATTAAACGTAAGTTGTGCCAGAAAGCCTTTTATACCGTTAAGGATTATATCGAGGACAAAAAGGCTTGGGATTGAGATGCTTCCAATTTTTTTACCTATGTAGTGTTCTTATTTTTCTGTTTTGTTGTTGTTTTTCTTTTTTATATACACTTTGACATCAATGAATTCTATATATAAGTACTGTGACATTTGCTTACTTTGTAAAGTATTCTATTATTTTAATTATTGTGAATGTGAAGACTATGTGGGTCACTTTATTTTTATTATATTTTATTTTTCTCTCTGTTCTCTTAGTTTTGTCATGGTCTGGCAGTTTGAGTAATTAATGCGGCCTACCCAAATGTCCTTTCTTTGGTATTGTTCGTCGAATCGTCGAGCTCCTTAAGTTTTGAGTTGAGCTGCACTGATTTCTGACAAATGCGTGCACTGACTGGACAGGTCCTCTCAATCTGTGTGGTTCTTTCCTCAAAAGACCATCTCAGACATCGACCTGCATGGTCTTCATATGATCTGACCAAGATTATGTCTGGACTTTAAAAGAGACTGTGACCTCTGAGTTTGTTTCGGCCTTTCTTCTCAGAGTAGTCAGATAGGAAACGCCGACCTCATCTAGTTTTAAAATATGATTGACGTGTAAAAGTGTTTGTACAAACCTACTTACAAAATAAAATCATTTATCATTAATTATAATTAGCACTATTTTCACTTCACCTAGCTTTTGCTACTATTGCACCACGCTGATTAGACCGCCTCATCTTGATAGCTACTTAGTGTTAGATCACCGCTTTCCATTTTAGTATGTTGAGTGGCTATCGGGATGTTGCAGTCGCAGTATGGAATCGGACATTTCCTAAAACATTCAATCTCCGCATTCCAGGATTCAAGTACTAGTTCAAGTACCAGTTCAAGTACTAGACCAAGTACCACCTAGTACACACCTCCTACCTTCTACTGGCCGAAGAACATTTTCGTCCCCGTCGAAGCCGCAAGACTACCCCGCGACTCTGACGGACTCCACTACGGGACGCTGACTGCACACCTGTACCTACCAGACTACTAAGCAGGATAGTGGTGTTTCTTCGGTTAGCTAAAACTTCGCGCGTGCTCGATATCATCGTACTCACACCCAGCTCAAACCGATATTTAAATTCTCATATTCTTTCCCCTTCTACCTTCACATAATTTTATAGTTAAATTATTTTTTAAATTCTAACAATGTATCATTTTTATGTTAACGTAGCCTACCACTAAACCCCTACGTTACAATGGCGCCCAAATAGGTAGGATATCGAGCCGTGTTGAGTTTTAGTATACTAAACATTTTGTAGTTTTCTTGGTGTTGGCTTTCTAACAGTAGTGCTTAGAATCAATCACAGGCTGCCAATTGTGATTTTTTTTCTCTAAACTGCCTACCCTCATTTTTTTTATGTATAATTTTTTTTCACAAATTGGTAGGCTGACCTTCTACTGATTTTGCATAAACCATAAGTGTCGTTTTGTCTATTGTACTAGTTATCGCGGAATTATAAGCCTTTGTTGGTTTTGCAACACACATTCTACTGCGGGTTACTAAACTAAAATGTCTTACACTATAAATTTTTTATCGCTACAAAAGGCTGAACTAGATTACGAAGTAACTGTTCGTGGTGGTATTGGCTAATTATGTAAAAAATTATTTATATAATTAAAAAAAAAAAAAAACTATACTAACTTAAAATTAACTAAAAACCAAAACTAAAATATACTATCAAATACAAAAAAAACTACTACCTTAACGATACACTACAATACTACAACATACATACTCACTACCCTACATATAACTAATTCTTATATTTATGATTTTATTATTATATTTTTTACGGTTGGTCTAACCCACCCGCCTCATAAGATGATGGCCTACCCCATTCATTCTTATATTTTATATACTATCGGCCCTACCGCCATAGTATAAAAGCAATCTTGGCCCTACCCCAATGATTTCTTTTAATCTTACCAACACCATTGGTAATCTACGTACACCATATTATTATATATTACACTCTACACTACACAGCGGATTGCAACTGTCTAAAAAGCCTATGCAGGAGCGGTTGGTTACTCCTTAAGTAAGCCTGAACCATAAACACTACTAACTACACGCATCTATCTATTTAAGTTTAGTTATATGTAGACTGCACTGTACTGAAAACAGAATTTTAACAACTGCTTGATTTGTGTGAGTGCTTTGTACTACAAAATAAACAAAACACTCTGTCTGATAGCATGCGGAAACACAAGAACTAATGTGTTAACCGCAGTTTAAAAGAAGAACGAAAAAAAGAAAAGATGGATGAAAGAGATAGGGATGTATGTGTAGCGCTAATCAAATGCCAACAGTGGCAGTAGCAGCGGATTTTCCCTAGGAAAAATCCTACGCTAAAAAGGGGGGTATGTAACGTTGTACGTTGTCTTATATACTAGAACTTAAAAATAAAACTAGAATAACTTAACGCTAAACTATAGTTAAATAGCCTACCTAGATAAAACCTATAACTACCTAAATCAACATATACAATTAACTATTGGTCTAATTAGTGATCGTCATATAATAACAAATCATGAGTTTCTATATAAAATTGTCTAAGTGGGTATTCCAATAACAGAGCTCGACGCGCATTCTGCCGCGCCAAGGACGAATGAGTCCCCACTCCGTTTAAACAATGCGTACGTGACTAGCGAGTCTAGAAAGATATGGAACATATGTGAACTTGACGGAGAGACTCACTCGCCGGTCGCCGTACCGCACTAAGCTACTTAACACCTCTGTGCTATCACGAACAGCTGATTCGAATATTACTTCGCAGTTTATTAAATATTTCATTTTAATTTTAACTTTTGTGCGACACCGTTTTTAAACTTAATTATTACCTATCGTTGTGGTATTATCACCGCTATTGAATTAAATTCAGTGTTTTACCCCGTATTGGGTGAGTGTTGCAAAGCATTATTTATCTATTAGATTTAAGTAGCTGCATGACTTGCTAAAACTATCGTGGTTCCTCATCTCATTGTACGTAATCATGTTTTCGGTACTTCTATTAATTTAGTGCTGTAGTTTGTATATTCTTTTTGCTTTAAACCAAAGTGTAATTAGCTTAAGGTAGTTTCTTAAAACTTTATTTTGTGTTCTGCTTACGGTGACCGATTGACCGGTTAACCTTGACCGTGTCATGAAGGTCAGGTACTTATTTCATTTTTGCAACTTCATTGCTAAAGTTTATCCTTCTAATTAACATTTCATCAATTCTAAATTATTAAACTTCATATTATTTTTCGGCTATTATTATTAATTATAATTAGCACTATTTTCACTTCACCTAGCTTTTGCTACTATTGCACCACGCTGATTAGACCGCCTCATCTTGATAGCTACTTAGTGTTAGATCACCGCTTTCCATTTTAGTATGTTGAGTGGCTATCGGGATGTTGCAGTCGCAGTATGGAATCGGACATTTCCTAAAACATCCAATCTCCGCATTCCAGGGTTCAAGTACTAGTTCAAGTACCAGTTCAAGTACTAGACCAAGTACCACCTAGTACACACCTCCTACCTTCTACTGGCCGAAGAACATTTTCGTCCCCGTCGAAGCCGCAAGACTACCCCGCGACTCTGACGGACTCCACTACGGGACGCTGACTGCACACCTGTACCTACCAGACTACTAAGCAGGATAGTGGTGTTTCTTCGGTTAGCTAAAACTTCGCGCGTGCTCGATATCATCGTACTCACACCCAGCTCAAACCGATATTTAAATTCTCATATTCTTTCCCCTTCTACCTTCACATAATTTTATAATTAAATTATTTTTAAAATTCTAACAATGTATCATTTTTATGTTAACGTAGCCTACCACTAAACCCCTACGTTACACGACTCCGAGCGGCGGCGAGCAATGGGCAGCTCGCCGCCCGGTAAGGACCAGGCCCGGGTCGACAGCGCGTTGTGTTCCACGCGCGCCTCAAAGAGATGTCAGCACGAACTGACGGGATCCCCTAGAGCCGATGCCTGCCAGGGCTGCGGGTTGTTCGAAAGAGATACCGTGGCCCCTTTTTTTTTGGATGGGAAATCATCAAATGACCCCTCCCGCTCTGGGTGGAGCGGAAGGGAGTGTCAGACTCTTACTGACTAAAACCTACTCGTGTTCCTCCCTTAGCCCTTTCTGTTCTAGGGCAGCGGTAACCCTTTCGGACAATACCACAACGGTGGCAAGTGCAGCAGCGCTACCCCCATGTTGCGGCGGCTTAAAGCCTTGGGGGAAAATCGAAATATTCTTTAGTGGAAGAATGTTATTTAAGAATGTTGTAGTAACATTCCATCGATGTACTCACCAGCAAATACTAACATCCCACCAGCGAATACTAACATTCCATCGATATACGCACCAGCGAATAATAATATTCCACCGATGTACTCATCTACTAATACTAACATTCCACCGATGTATACACCCGCAAATACTAACATTCCACCGATGACATATGTAACATTCAAAGATTCGGAAGGGTCGCGCTTTGCCCAAGCGGGTACGTGCAACCATAGTGTTAGCCTTTTATTAATTTATTGGAATATGTGTTAGCTATTTATATAAATCTTTAGATATTTTTATGATGTTTACAGTATTTTCGAAATAAAAGAATATTGTATTTGGTCATAATTTGACAGTTATTTGATTTGTTCAAAATACTAAAATGGCGCCACCGGATATTAACCGTCAACTGACTATTTCAGTCTGATAAAGTGGAGGGATTTAAAAACTTACGTGGTAGCGCCATTTTAGCAAGTCAGTAGAGGTTGAACTGCGAAAGTGTAAGGATCTTGTAATACCCATCCTGACATTTCAGAAGTGGGATTGTTTGTACCTAACTTCTATTACTATTATTGGTTTCTATACTGTTTTTTTTTCTTTCCTATTGCGCGATATATTTAAATACCCTACAAAATAGTTTGAAGTTATCCAAGTCCGTAGTCATTATTTGATCCAGTTTTTGTTTTAAATTGTTTGTAGTCCGCTTCTAAGCCATGCTTAGCGTTTAATTTTAGTTTAAATGCAATTGTTTGTCCGTTGATGTCTTGTTTCAGTTTAATAATGGAAAACGTACACCAATTGTCGCCTTGTGAGCAATCTCACGCCGTAGAACGTGACAAGAGTGCGCGAAGATCGCGGAGCCGGGTGTTACCTTCGGGTAGCCGTGCTGTACGGACACCTCAACGAAGATCAGAGAGGCGCTCATGCAGTCGGGAAAGGGGTCATGGCTTCAGCCATTCGCCCCGCTCCCGGAGTCGTGCAGATGCCAGAAAAGTTCATCGAAGATAGCGGTACAGAAGTCGGAGCTGTCGCCGCTCACATCGGCGCACCAGCCGGTCGCTGTCACCGGTGAGCGAGTGCAGCCAACGTTCCGTGGTACTGGGCAGGCGCGACTCGCGGTGCTGCAATAGGCGCCGCGGTGGTTGCCGCCGGCCCAGAAGCCGATCCTGCAGCCGGCCCAGGAATGGAACACGCAGCTCGAGACCCAATGCAGCCACGCACCGGGTTGAAAACGACAATCAGCAACCAAATGATGTCGGTGAGTGTATTACTAACAATGTTAGCATGTCGCAACTTCTACAAGTTTTAACGTCTTTGAAAGGAGAAGATCCTATGCATAAACTAGGGAATCTCAATAATGCTGTGCCAGAATTTGACCCGGTAAAGAAAGAACAAACTATGTCGATGTGGCTACATAAAGTAAATGAGTGCGCTTCTATTTACGGGTGGTCCGGAAAGCAAACCGTTCATTTTGCCCTTCCGAAATTGCGTGGGGTAGCTCAGCGTTGGTACGAGGGTTTACCATCCGTACTTTTTACATGGGGAGAGTGGCAGGATAAACTACGGTCAGCTTTCCCTTCCGATGAAAATTACGGACAGATGCTTAGCGATATGCTTTTCAAACGAGCTCGTTTCGGAGACTCTTTAGAAAATTATTACTATGATAAAATAGCGTTGATCAATAGGTGCGGTATAGTAGGTAGGAGAGCAGTAGACTGTATCTTGCATGGAATTGACGACCGTTCGGTACGATTAGGGGCAGAAGCAGTACAATTCGATGACCCCGATAAACTACTTACATATTTACGAAATTCTAAAAACGTAAAACCTAGTGACCGTAAAACTATTACTGCCACCAGTAAAAATGTTGGTAAACAAGACCTTCAACCGCGTATCCCAAATAAGCCCCAACGCTGTTTCAATTGTAAGCAAGAGGGCCATCATATTCAACAATGCCCACAACCTGTCAAAAAATGTACTAGATGCAACAGATTTGGGCATGAAACAAATAATTGTTTTACTAAACTTCCAGTGGCTGAAAAGAATGTCATGCGTGTCTCTAGTTTGAGGAAAACCAATGATAAATATTTTAAGGTCGCGTTAATTAATAATGTTCCATTTGAATCGTATGTAGATCTAGGTAGTGAGTGTTCTATGATGAAGTTAACTGAATTTAAAAAGCTAGGTGTAGGTTATGAAGTAGACAATTCAGTGCTAGTAGGATTTGGAAATTCAACTGTTCTCTCTTTAGGCAAACAATCTGTTTGTATTTCTATTGATGACGTAGTCGCCAACGTAGAGTTGGTGATAGTGCCAGATAGTGCCATGCAAGTACCAGTGATGATTGGTCACACTTTTACAGAACAGCCACACATTGAGATTCATAAGACTGCAGATCATTTAGAAATTAAGAAGTTAAGTCATACATTTACTGAAAATAACAAGATTGATCTGTACTGTAAAAGTGACACCACCGTTTCTGGAATAACAACAGTTGACGTTTACACAGAGCCTAGTTATGATGGAGCAATATTTGTTGATGGAGGTTTTAGGATTGAAGCTGATTCTATGTTCTCAGTTTTAACAGGGTTATTTCGTATTCAAGGCGGAACAGGGGAAATAGTGCTAAATTCATGGGGTGTTGTTCCTATTACGTTGCATAAGAACAAACTTATTGCTAGAGGTAAGGTCGCACGTGAAGAAAGTCAATTTAAAGTTCATTCAGTTTCGTGCTTAGATCCAATTAGTGATTTAAATGTTGACACTGGTTCAAATTTATCTACTGCCGAACAGGAACAGTTACTAACTTTATTAAACCGGTTTAGAGGTTGTTTCGCGTTCAATTTAAATGAGTTAGGCTGTACTTCAGTAGGAGAAATGGCAATAAATCTTGATAACAATGAGCCTGTAGTTTACCGACCATATAGGTTAGCTATTAAAGAAAAAGAAGAGGTTAGAAATATGATTTCAGAACTATTGGACAATGGTATAGTCCGTCCATCAACATCAGCATATGCTAGTCCAATCGTGCTTGTCAGGAAAAAGAATGGCGAGGTTAGACTTTGCATAGATTATAGGGCGTTAAATAAGAAGACTATTAAAGAAAAATATCCTATGCCGTTGATCGATGATCAGTTAGATGTACTTGCAGGCCATAAGCTTTATACTACACTTGATTTAAAATCAGGCTATTATCAAATACAGATTAGAGAAGAGGATAAACATAAAACTGCGTTTGTAACACCAGACGGCCATTTTGAATTTAACAGAATGCCGTTTGGTCTTGCAAATGCTCCAGCAACCTTTCAACGTCTTATGAACCAAATATTAGGTAAAGCGCGTCATAGGGAGGCGTTGGCGTATTTAGATGACGTTATTATACCATCTAAAACATTTAATGAAGGCATTTTACGGTTAGAATCGATATTACAGTTATTTACTCAGGCTGGTCTCACATTGAATTTATCCAAATGTACGTTCTTTAGTCCTAAAGTAGAATACTTGGGGTTTGAGATATCTGCTGATGGTATTCGACCTGGATCAAAGAAGGTAGAAGCAATAGAAAAGTTTCCAACTCCTGTTAGTCAACATAACGTTCGACAATTCCTTGGCTTAGCCAGTTTTTTTAGAAGATTTGTGCCAAATTTCTCAGTTATAGCAAAACCACTGACATATTTGTTGAGGAAGGATATTAAATGGGCTTGGGGCCCAGATCAAGAAAATTCATTTAGAAAGTTACAGGCTGAACTAATGCGTAAGCCTACATTGGCTTTATACGATCCAAATTTAACCACAGAACTTCATACTGACGCTTGTAAATTAGGCGTTGCTGGTATCCTCCTTCAAAAATATGACAGTGTTCTTAGACCTGTTGCATATTTTAGTCGGCAGACGACTCCAGAGGAGCAAAATTATTCTTCTTATGACCTTGAAACCTTAGCAGTTGTATCATCTTTACACAAATTTAGAGTTTATTTAATTGGGATCTCATTTAAGATCGTATCTGATTGCAATTCTTTAAGAGCCACTTTCCAGAAAAGGGACATGATCCCTCGGGTAGCTCGATGGTGGGAGCAAATGCAGGAGTTTAACTTTAGTATTGAATACCGACCAGGAAAATCAATGTCTCACGTGGACGCCCTAAGCCGTAATCCTATAAACGACGTACAGATAAAATTCAATGTAATGATTGTAAATGATGATAATTGGTTAGCCACAGTACAACGTTCGGATAGCGAGATCCAAAGAATTGTAGGAATATTAAAAGACCCCAATTTAGATAATGTTATAGACATTAAAACCAATTACAAATTGAAAAATGATAAGTTGTTTAGAATAACGGCATCTGGGGATAAATGGGTTGTACCGAAAGGAGTTCGCTGGCAAATAGTTAAGCAAAACCACGATGACATTGGTCATTTTGCTATTGACAAAACATTAGATAAAATTAAGTCACATTATTGGTTAAAAAAAATGCGAAATTTCGTAAAAAAATACGTTAATTCATGTTTAGAATGTAGTTACTGAAAATCTATGGGTGGAAAAAAACCTGGGTATTTACATCCGATTGATAAAGTCGCTACTCCTTTTGATACAATCCACGTGGACCATGTAGGACCGTTTATACGAAGTAGTAAAGGAAACATGTACATACTGGTAATTGTTGATGCTTACAGTCGATATATCTATTTAAAACCCGTTAGAAATACAAAGTCTTCTACCTCAATAAAAGTATTCCGCGAGTACTTTGGTATTTTTGGAGTCCCAAGGCGGCTTATATCTGACCACGGTACTTCATTTACCAGTGATATTTTTAGGAAATTTATGACCGATAAGGGTGTGAAACATATATTGAATGCTGTAGCCACTCCTAGAGCCAACGGGCAGGTAGAGCGCTACAACAAAACAATAATAGACGCTCTCACTGCAAAGTGTGTAGGCACGGCTGACAATAAATGGGACGAGCACTTGTTAGATGTTCAATGGGGTGTGAACAATACATTAAATAAAGGCATTAATCGCACTCCTTCTGAGGCTCTATTCGGAACAAAGTTGTCAGGATCAAGTGACAATAAAATAGTCTCGGAATTAGGCGACGATGTAACAGATATTACTGACGAACAGAATATTACTGACATTAGGGAAAATATTAATTCTCATATAAGATTGTCTCAACAAAAGGCCAAAGAATTATATGATAAGAAACGTTGTAAGCCTCATGAGTATTCCGTAGGTGACTTAGTTAGTGTAGAAAGGCAAGTACCCGCTACAGGACAGAGTAAAAAACTTGTACCGAAATATCAGGGTCCCTACAGGATAACAAAGGTCTACGATTGTGATAGGTTCCAAATAGAAGGGGTGTCTTCTATTTGGAACCTATCACAATCGTAGACCAGAAAGGGCAATAAATTATACTCCACTGTAGTGGCGGTGGACAAAATGAAACCCTGGTTGAATTTTAGTAGACCCCACGATGAGTCTCTAAGTGAGGAAAGTGATGGTACTGACCCAGAATAATTTATTTATGTCTATCTGGTAGTAGATGTGCGGCTATGTGGTGGTGATCGATCTTTGCTTAATCAATGATATTATTGATAATATTTGTTACAATATTAATGACGTAAATACGATGATACTGTTGGTAAATTAAACTAAGAATTGATAATATTTGTTTTATTAACTTGTATTGATTTTACAGATCATTTTTTTTTTTGTTGATGTGGATAATATCGACATCAAATGTAAGAATAATTTAGTGGGGCCTGTTACCACTGGTATTCAGGACATAATGGGGCCTGTTACCAGGGGTATTCAGGACATAGTGGGGCCTGTTGCCACTGGTATTCAGGACATGGTGGAATCTGTTGCCACTGGTATTCAGGACATAGTGGGGCCTGTTGCCACTGGTATTCAGGACATAATAGGGCTATTGTTATTAGTATTAAGGATGTAAGGAAGCCTGTCGCCTATAGGATTCAGGACATTGATTTGATAAACATGCATTATAAAATAATAAGAACTTAATGTGCGATTTAGGATTAAAACAAAGAGAATTACTTCTAATTTCCAATGTTATTGTAAAGTATGTACCTAGCAAGTAAGAGAAGAAAATAAGAAGAATATATAAATAATTATTTAATGTTTAAGTAAATGTGAATAATTGAGTTTTCATAGGTTCTTTTGTAGGTACAAGGGAACTTGTGATAGCTTAAATATTTAAATTAAATTAGTACCTAATTCATTATAATAATGTTAACAGGTTGGAATTATTATTTTTGAGATAAAACTATTGAGTATATACGAAAGCATTGTATAGTGTGTACAAGAAACAATTCATTATTAACCTACTGTCACTTTTAATAGTTTTTTTTTTACCGTACGAGGACGTACGAGATTTTGGATGGCCGAATGTTAGCTATTTATATAAATCTTTAGATATTTTTATGATGTTTACAGTATTTTCGAAATAAAAGAATATTGTATTTGGTCATAATTTGACAGTTATTTGATTTGTTCAAAATACTAAAATGGCGCCACCGGATATTAACCGTCAACTGACTATTTCAGTCTGATAAAGTGGAGGGATTTAAAAACTTACGTGGTAGCGCCATTTTAGCAAGTCAGTAGAGGTTGAACTGCGAAAGTGTAAGGATCTTGTAATACCCATCCTGACATATGTATCTAAAATCTGAATCAATATACTAAATTATTATTTAATTAATTTATTTTCAAATTGTAACCGTGTTCCCAAGAGAAATGCCTTTAATAGTTGTGAAACTGACTTTTGTCGGTTGACAGCAAGTAGGTAGCTGTCAACGTTGGTAGTCTCACTTGGGAACACGGCACTCGAGCTCGAGCAGTCGCAGAGTAAACAGGTGTACTTGTTAGAGTGTTAAACCAAGTGATTAAACTTTATTTTAAAGACTTTGCTTTATTATTTTCGTAACCTTAAAGTAAGTCACAGTTCAGAAGTGAGATAGCACTAAGAATATTGTATTCTCAGTGTTGCGAAAACGCCCAGCACAGCTCAATAAGAAGGTACTGTTATTTTTTTCATTTATTTGTCTTTTTGGTATTTGATCAATTTATTTATTTAAATTAGTAGATTTATACGATTGACTATCAATGTGTTACTTTATTTATTGTTAATTTAAAAACAAAAGAATGGTATCGAATATCAAATGAAACACAGATAGATTATTTTTATTTTTTTTATACCTATAATATACCCAAAACAAAAAGCATTTTGCTCGTGTACAAAATACAATTTCAGCCAATCAAATGGAAGATCAATCAAGTAATCGAAGCAGACGCTTGGAAACTCCTGATTCCAAACTGCCGTCCTGTGCGCAACGCAGTCGTGGCAGCGCGAGGCGCAGCCGGAGCGGCGCGAGGCACAGCCGGAGCGGTGCGCAGCGCAGCCGTGGCAGCGTGAGGTGCAGCCGGAGCGGCGCGCAGCGCAGCCGTGGCAGCGTGAGGCGCAGCCGGAGCGGCGCGCAGCGCAGCCGTGGCAGCGTGAGGCGCAGCCGGAGCGGCGCGCAGCGCAGCCGTGGCAGCGTGAGACGCAGCCGGAGCGGCGCGCAGCGCAGCCGTGGCAGCGTGAGGCGCACCCGGAGCAGCGCGCAGCGCAGCCGTGGCAGCGTGAGGCGCAGCCGGAGCGGCGCGCAGCGCAGCCGTGGCAGCGTGAGGCGCAGCCGGAGCGGCGCGCAGCGCAGCCGTGGCAGCGTGAGGCGCAGCCGGAGCGGCGCGCAACGCAGCCGTGGCAGCGTGAGGCGTAACCGGAGCGGCGCGCAGCGCAGCCGTGGCAGCGCGAGGTGCAGCCGGAGCGGCGCGAGGCGCAGCCGTGGCAGCGCGAGTCGCAGCCGTGGCAACGCGAGGCGCAGCCGGAGCGGCGCGCAGCGCAGCCGTGACAGTGCCAGGCGCAGTCGGAGCAACGCGCAACGCCTCCGTGACCACGCGCAACGCAGCCGTAGCAGCGTGAGGTGCAACTGCACTGGTGCTGCGTGCATCCGAACCAGTGCAAGGCAGAGCGACCGCCACAATACGAGGACTATTTCCCAAGGTGACGGTAACGTTGCCGAACAGGTTAGTGACAAATTACTGCTTGCACAAATGTTAAAAGACGTTGTTCAGACCATGAAAGCTGATGGAAACAATGAACGTTTTCCCGTCTTTTATGTAATTCCCGAATTCGATCCATCTAAAAGAAACCAAACGATAGAGATGTGGATAACTAAAGTAAATGAGTGCGCACCAATTTATAATTGGTCAGAAAGACAAACAATTCATTACGCACTGCCGAAACTTGTAGGTTTCGCTCAGAAATGGTACCAAGGACTACCTAGTGTTATGTTTTCCTGGTCTGAGTGGCAAAACAAACTACGATCAGCTTTCCCGAGCGACGAAAATTACGCTCAATTGTTGTCAGATATGCTTGCCTGTTAAGCTCGTTTTGGCGATTCTCTATTTTTATGACAAGATGGTGTTATTGAACAGATGTAATATTACTGGAAAGAATGCCATTGATTGCGTACTGTTTGGGATCGAAGATCGATCTATAAGAACTAGTGCAGAAGCGGCACAATATTCTGATCTAGAGAAGTTACTTGTCTACTTAAAGGGAGTTAAAATTAATAAACGAATGGACAAAACCGCACAGCCGGCAAGCGTAATTGATAATAAACGCAATAAAATTAAAGGGACTAAAACTAATAGAACAGAATCTACACCTAAATGTTATAACTGTGGTGATGAAGGTCACTCATATTATAAGTGTAAGCAGCCAATCAAGCGGTGTACCGCTTGTAATAAAGTAGGACATTTAGTTAACGACTGTAGCGAGAAAAAGGACTCGACTCCTAAAACGGTTTTGCGTATTTCCGCGGAACATGATACAGATTTAAAATATTTTAAAACAGCCTCTGTTAGAGGTGTAACTCTTGACTGTTATATTGATTTTGGAAGCCAATGCTCCATGTTGAGAGAATCGGTTGCCAGAAACTTAATTACCTCATGGTCAATGAATGACTTACCAATCCTTAGAGGTTTTGGAGATTCTATTGTTAATTGTTTAGGGAAATGCGATTTAAAAATTGAAGTAGATTCTGTGAAGGCAGTAGTAACAACACTTGCACCTTCGGTGCAACAAAGTCACAACAGCTCATTCTTTAATTTTACAGGAGAGGACTTTTAAATTTTTTTTCGCATATAAGTCCTTATTTCTGGATTACTATTTATGGTAGGTTTGAAATCTTTATAAAATTAATAATGTTTATTGTTTGCTATAGTTTTACGTTAAAAATCTTATATTTAATTATCAAAAAAATCCTAATAAAAGACATAACAAAAAAAGTGTCCTGAATTGTGACTTTATTGCACCAGGAATTATTTAGTTTTATGTCTTAAGCCATTATTTAAAATAAGGTTTTAAATGAAATAAAGTGTCATTAATCAAACATAATCGTATATTTTCTTCTTAAAAAATCAACTATGTACTAACAAAAAAGTAACTCGAAACAATTAAATTCTTATAACTACAACATTAACTGGCATCATTTTCATTTTGAGTTGTAATCAAATTCTAGGAAAAGCAGACTTACTTAATACTCAGTCTTTTAAACTTAGGAACTTACGAGCAGTCTTATAATCAGTCTTATAAATGGTTTCATAATAATCTTCAAACTTATAAACAATAAAATTCTTAGAAAAATCAAATCACACTAATAATATAACGGCAAAAATTTATGATTGAGTGCGTGTGTTTGTATGTTTGTTACTTCTTCACGCTCAAACGGCTGAATGGATTTGGATGAAATTTGGCACACAGCTAGTTTATAACCTGGATTTACAAATATAACACTGGTATACAGTGGTTTTGTTGCCCTGGATATAAGACTGATTTTGGATATATTTATGCTCACAATTCATGAAACTATCAATGATTTTGTAAGAATTGCTCTTAATTTTGTTAAAATTATGACTGATAAAATCAATTTTTATGAACGAAAAGCTGATTATTGTTCAAAGGATGATGGGCAAATTTGTATGGAGCTTGGTCCAAGAAGCTCCACGATTGAAACATGTGCCAAAGTAAAGGCCTATATTCCTGCTTCAAAGTGACAGAAGAGCATCAAAGTTAGTCCTAGTGATTTTGAGAAAAAATTTTTTTTTTTTATCGTGTAGTGAATATTAAGTAACTAGGTAATAAGACTACTGCTGTTCTCCAAAGTAGTTTTGTACATACAAAAATATGTTTTTTAAATGTAACTGGCTACTATTGTCTACATATCCAGGGGTCTGTTTCATAACTAGAGAGTATAGATCGAAGCGAAGGTATCGTTTAAAAAATAAAACAAAAGATAACATTATCATACATTTTTATTAAAAACATCTTACACTAATGTCTGCCATTCTATAAATACTCGTCTAATATTAAATCTAAAAATTCAGCTGGTTGATGCACGGCTTCCTGATAACGGGCATACCCAAGGTACCAAGCTATCACCATGACATGGGCGCAGCATCCCACGGTGCGTTTTCCAGCTTTGCACGAGCAATAATAGTGCTCAATGGCATCCAAGCCACTGGTATTATCTTTTATTACAATATAGGAGTAATACTTTCGTGACCGGGTGTGTCTCGATTGGATTTTGCCCCTTAAAAGACAAAGACTATCTCCTTCAATTCCAACAGCATTTAACACTTTAGTCACTCGTTCATCATCTCTATAAAGATCTATAGAATACTCGCCGTCGTCATCCTGCACGTGCTCGGCGTAATAACTGTTGGCCAGTTTTAATTGGTAACATCCCACTGCAAACAATAGCTGCTTCTGGGTGTTCATAAAACAGCTCTTGTGATAATGTGATTCGCCTTTTTCGTAACACAGAACGGTTACACAGCAAACAAATAACTCCTGCTGAAGGTCGATACATATCGAAAACTCACGTTCAACAATCGCAAAGAAAAAGAGGTGTCCATATACAAGCATAAGTCGGGATTTATTTCTATAGGTTGAAGTTTTTTTACTAATGCAGACAGATCACAGCACAGAAACACAGCACACCGAACAAGTTCTAGCTCAAGACTACCTGTGGCGTGGCGTGCGCGCGCGCCTCTTGGGAAAGGGTGAGGGGAGAGAGAGAGAGGTGAGAGGGGGTGAGGGGGACAGGCTGATGCGAATGCCTTCTGCGCCCGTGCCGCCATTTATTGTACAGTCGCCAGCACATCAAGTTACCCCACTTTGACCTTGAACGCGTTATGAGCAACAACAGCGAGAATCGTGCGAAAGAGACGTATACGTACGTGCGTACGTACGTGTCGTCGTACGACGTTTGTCATTTCTTACTTGTAATATTTCGTGCTGCAGCGCGTACGTGAGGGTGTGTGCGTGTGCGCGTCGTTGTGTTGAATAAGACACTATGCGATAAGAAATAGCGTAGCGTAGCAGATTGAATACTTTTGACTTGAATAGAATCGAAATAATGGCATGGTAATAAAAACAGGCGGCCCGCGCATTGCCTAAAACTAAAATACATACGGAAGCTTATAATCAATTTGTTTTATTGAAATGATATCTTCTTAATCCTTCCTTTTTACATAATTATTTGTTTCTATGTATTACCTATAATTATTAAATAGGTATTACTTATATTTACTCATATTACCTACATTTAAACAGGTAGGTAGGTATGGTATACACCGTTACACAATTAATTTGCCAAATTTCACGCTTTCGAGGAATGTTGTTAAGTAGCCAGGTAGGTATAATCCGATGTGAGAAAAACATTTGTTTTTTTAATTTCAAGCAGCTTTTAATAACCTTTTCCGGGTTTTGTTACCTACTTACTTACTGGCGGGCTGGCGGTCAACAGTTTTCGTGCGTTCCTTGCTCTTTTATTGCTGAAAGCCCATAACACAATCTCCTTGAAATTTTGAAATAAATATGGATACTTACCCCATCACGAACCTGTGTGAAGTTTAGCCAATTAATTATACCTATAAAGTCTCTTGTCAGTCCGCCGTGTTTGAGATTAACGTTACGTCCGCGACACGATCTTATTATCTACTAAAATAATAAGTTTGAAATTAGTAACGGAATTATCTATACCTACCGAAATTGCTTTTACATGCAAGTTCAACCTTATTGCGCTTCTAATAAGATACGATTTTTTTTTTTTTGAATTGAGATCCTCCTCCTTTTTTGAAGTCGAAATAAAAAATTTTTTACAAAAAAAAACCGACTTCCAAAAAAGACACTACAAAGTGAAAAATAACTTTAATTTCCGGTGGCGAACAACGAAAATGCGAACCAAACGACACCGACTTTCGAAATTTATTAATATAATTTTCGAAGTCTGTTTTTTTTTTCAAAAAGGTATTTTTGAGTAAGTAATAAATAAATATGCCGTCGGGGCCCCGTATAAAGCGCAGGCCACACCGCCAGCTAGCGGGCGGGCGGGCTAGGCGGGCGGACATCGTTTCACCTTTTTTCATACTTCGGTAGCTTATATCTGTAGTTCGCGGTGTGAACCCAAGTATGAAAAAAGGTGAAACGATGCCTCGCTCGGCTCGCCCGCTCGCCCGCCAGCTGGCGGTGTGCCCTGCGCACGGCGGTAGCTCCGACCTCTGCTTTTGGCGCCTTAACTACACAACCGATCATAATGGAATTTTGCATACCTAACTATCAGAAAAGGACATAGGAAATATAGGAATAGGATAGGTTACTACGGGAACGCGTGTGAAACCGCGAAAAAATCTCAAAATAAAATGGGGAATAATAATCTTAATCTTTTTATTTAATATTAATTGAAAACAAAAAAAAACTTATACCTACTCTAAATTTAAATATACCTACTTACAACAAAATTTATAAAACCAAACTATACAACAGATTAAAAATAAGTAGATAATATTTATTTTTTACAAGCTTTTATTTTTAGAAAGAAAGAAAATACGTTTATTTGCGGTAAACATGACGCGAAAAGGAACACAAACACAAAAAAAAAAATGTATTAGTTTCATTGATATTTGTAACAGATTAATTATACCTACAGTTACATCTCTATCAAAATCAAATGCTGCCGCCAAACAAAAGTAAACTTTTACCTAGATTTCATTTATATGTCACAGCCTGCTTTGGCATCCTTCGGGACGTTCTGGCATGCCGTGGCATCCCGAAATGTGAATGCTAACCATGATAAAATGAGATCACAAATCATTCGCGCTAACTAAAATCCCTTGTCGTGCCATGCCGCCAGTGGGTGACGGCCCTAACTTAAATTATCACTAACAAATAATTAGTAAAGGAAAAATGCTCAAGAATATAACAATGGTGCGAAAAGAAAAGAAATTTCAATTTACACTATCTTTATCACGTTATTATAAGAATTATCCATACTAATATTATAAATGCGAAAGTAACTTTGTTTGTTTGTTACGCCTTCACTGCCAAACCGCTGGGCAATTGTGATGAAAACTATGGAGATAGTTTGAAGCCTGGGGCAGGCAATGGAGGAAGCTAGTTTACTATGACACAACATCAACGAACGACATGTCTGGCGTCTTTCCCAAATCGAGCAATGGAAGAATAAGCGTTTGAGAAACAGTGGTTGGAAATACCTTTATTTTGATAAATTAAATAATTACAATATTAAAATATACCTAACTTATGTATTGTAAAACTGTGCTACTATTTAATGTGAACGGAAACCCGGGTGATTGAAGTGCATTATTTAATAGTGCCGTAGAATCGGAGTTCGTCATCTAATGGTAAGTTTAGGCTACGACACTATACGCCGTGCAGTGTGTGCCTTGCGACACCGAGTGTCTAAGTGTTCTGACACGGTGTCAGTGTCGGTGACATTGAGTGTACTGCCTATAGTGTTGTAGACTAAACTAAGTTCGCTCGGGCCTTATTAGCGACATAGAATATGCCATGACCTAAAAGAGCCCAAACTTGACCTCAGAAATACGCACCAAGATCGGCCTTTCAGTTGTTATGAAATACTACTACATGGGAGCATAAAGCGTTGCCTAAACAATATATTATTATTAAATTATAAATAAAAAGTAAATTAAACTCTAATCACTATACCTACAAGATACTGCAAAATTGTAATAACATAACAATAATTAATATTATTATAAAATGATTGTTGAAATGAAATGAAATTATATTATATTATATACTTTACAATATAATAAAAGTATTTAATATTTGGTCGGACCACCTTGCGCGTCTAAAACGGCAACCAGCCTGTCCTTCATGCCGGCCACCATGTTCCAGCAGGTGTGCTTGCCTCTGAATTGCTCCCATGTAGTATGGGCTTCTCGCCGCAAGTTTTCATTGTTGCGGATTTCTGAAGCATCCTAATCGAGATCGAGAACCATGAGACCCCATAGATTCTCGATTGGGTTTAAGTCGGGGCTCTTTGCAGGCCATGGTAGGCGGATGACGTCATCCTGTGCCGCGAACCACGCCTGCACCATCCTGCAGGTGTGCACGCGGCAGTTGTCTCCCGGCGTCCATAAGGCGCCTCCTGACTGTGTCCATTGAAATCTAAAACAAAGAAAATTTTGTCAATTTTATACTTACCTAGGATTCCGTAATATGACAAATAGTACGGGCCAATTTAACTAATCTGCATTCACGATTTATTTGCAAAAAATGTAAACAAATATGAGTTTATGGAAAATAATTACTACACCATAAAGTTCAGTTTACGCTACAAATTCAAACATTTTATTACTGCTAGTCTAGTAGTGCTAGTCACTCTAAAATCAACCTAATCACCATTAAAATAAAGTTGATATTTGTTTAACTTGAAATAACATCAATTTGAAGCATTAGTTGAATAGACTTTATATGAGTCATCATCTGCCTAGCCTTTTCCCAACTATGTTGGGGTCGGCTTCCAGTCTATCCGGATGCAGCTGAATACCAGTATTTTACATGAAGCGACTGCCTATCTGACCTCCACAACCCAGTTACTGGGTAATACGATACCACTTGGTAAGACTGGTTGTCAGACTTTCGGGCTACTGACTACCCGTAACGACTGTCAAAGATCCACGAATGACAGCCGGGACCAACGGCTTAACGTGCTTTCCGAGACACGGAGGGGACTTGGTATGTGAAAATGGTCACCCATCCACGGACCAACCGCGGCAAGCGTAGCTTAACCTGATCGATCGACCCGTGCGGCTGTTATTACTTTGCCACAAGCCCCTATAGACTTTATATGAGTATGGGACGGTTAAAAAATATTCTTCAAAATATAAACATAAACAAAAAAACAATTTATCGAATTGAGAACTTCCACCCTTGTTGAGGTGGGTTGTAAAGAACTGAAGATGTATCTAATACATAGTAGGTAATAATAATAAGTAGGTAGTAAGTAATAACAATTGAGACTGGCCGCGCGGCGCGCGTCAATCGGTTTGCGTGAGCGCCCTTCCAACTACCTACATGTCTATTAGGTAGTAGGTATGATTTTAATAAATTTTGTTATTCACTTTTTAAGAAAACCATATTTTATGAAAGTGATGAATAAGTTGAGCTGATAAGGTATGATTACAAGCTACACATGGACTCACGCTGTACGAAGTTGATGTTATTCGTGTGGTCAGAAAAGGATCGGCAGAGTGTGCGGCGTCTGCCGTCGTACCGTAGTGGATCTCGCGTAGAGTTGGCGGCGATGGGCTTCTATGGTTCCGCTTTCTTCCCACCGCCGAAGCCAGAAGTAAACATATTTTTTTCTGGAACGAAACAAATAGCTATAGTCTATTTGCCCATTATTACTCAATGACTATAGGCAAAGATGTATTAATACTTATAATTCCCTACACTACAATAATAAAGTTATTAAGTTATTTAATTACACACAAACATCGCTATCATTACAGGGTTACACCCAATGCGATAGCGTTGTAACTAGATTCTAGCTAAGCAGGGGCTGCAGTCTCGACATTCATAGCGATCCGATCGCTTTACGACCGAATTCAGTCGCAAAGCCCTGTCACTCCATACATTACACCTGTCAATCCGGGACTTTGCGAGTTGCGACCGAATTCGGTCGTAAAGCGATCGTTATGAATGTCGAGACTGCAGCCCCTGGGCCCTGGACAAAAAGAAAGTGCGTAATTGCTTAGATATTTACTATAGAATCCAATCACTACCTACTGGATTAACTTTTGTTTAGAATGTGTCATGACTAAATGGAATCAAAAACAATAGTTCATCGAATTCTGTTTACATATGTATAATTATTTCTCTGAATTTAAGCTTTCACAGTTACTCTACATTTTAGTGACGCTTGGAACAGCGCGCAGCGTTAACTAATTTCGAAAATTCTGTATAAAAACACCATTGACACATTTTTTCAATATTAGCCTTTCTATTTATGATTACAAAAAATATTACTCACCGTTATGCCCGTCTGCCGACAAATATCTATCACCCGGCATCCACTCAATCGAAGCGCTATGATGCGCTCTCTTTGAATTTGCGTCAACTGAGGCGCCATTATATTTATAAATTGTTTTAAGAAAGTTCACATCACAGCACAGCACACAGTACGATTCCAAATCACAGAACTTATATACCTTAACGGGTTCCAAATGCGTACGCAACTGACTGACGTAAACTAACGATGTGACGACTGACGACTGACTTTCGTTTAATTTCGATAAGGATCGGGGAAACTCGAGAGCAGCGGCGGACGCGCAGGGGCGAGTGGGTGTGGCTTATTCCTAGTAAAACATGACAATTGGCTCCCAATTTTTAGTATGTGCAACCATTGGGCAATTTTAAAAACGTTGAAAACTCCACCAATCGTACCAAGGATACTTTCTTTCTAACACTCCGCAGCGCGTCGTAGTTATATTTATGTATAGGGTTTACGTTGACGTGCTGCCGTCTGTACAATAATAATGAAGTTAATATGTACCTATCTATGAAACACCTAGTAAAATACACTGAATGAAAAAGCTGATTTAAAAATAACCCTCGGATGGATTTTAATCGTGTTTAACATTATTTGTAGAGAAAAAAAAAATCTATCGATTGGCATTATTCTCATCCGTGGAGGCTCTTGGACCACTTTCGCCCATCATCCTTTTCAGATTTGTGAAAATCATAAAATAAGAGCACAGTCAGTGCTTTCATAAATATATTCTTGATCTGGATACTTGAAAACATGAGAATTTTCACAGAAATCCAGGGCAACAAAAAAAAAATCTTTTTTTGTAGAGCTGTGTAATACTTTTTATTCCTATATTTCCACGGGATCGAGACTTATACGGGTTAACCGCGGGGCGTAGCTAGTAAAAAAATAAATTGGAAATATTTTCATCAAAACAGGTACATAATAATCGACTTTACTTTTTGCTGTCATTATAGCAGACAGCAAACGATATTAAGAAACAATAAGTAGTAAAAAATATAACAATGTTCTTATTATTAATTGTTAATTATTCAAACTCAAACTCAAACTCAAATCATTTAATTCAACTAAACCAATTACAGGCACTTTTGAATTGTCAAAGGGTCGGTCAGTCAGAAAGATGAAGCTAGTTGCCCATTCCAAAGCGTAGGTACCTATGGAGAAGAACGGGCAAGAAACTCCATGGACACTCTTTTAAATCATAAAATTCTTACAAAATATTTGATTACATCATTCGTGTTGAAATTAACCATGTGAGAACGATGTAGAAAAGACGTGCACGTTAAAAGCGTCCGTTATAGAAAACATAAAAACAATTCAGAAATTAAAAATTACAATAAGCCGTGGCAGCTAAGAGATGACCAGTCCCTACTGACGGCGTCCGTTCACGAACATGACGTATGGATCAGCACCATTCAGCTCAACCATTTTGAAGGGAACTTAATGATCCAACACACACGCCACCACCAGCGAGACATTAGAGTGAGCATGATATACTCTCAGCCGCCAGGGCACATTTAAGTCACTGAAAGACGTACCCAGTAAATGGTAGCTTTATAGAAAGTACATAGTGCTCACACGTGTGCTATGCAATTATACAATACTAAACAATTGAGTTTATACAATGCAAATATAGTTTTCTTCCAATGTTCCGCAGCTCCAGCAATGTTTCCGAATGCTAATTAGTTTAAGCGCCCCTGTGGAGCTGGACCAGCATTGAGCCAAGCATTTTTGTCAGCGATGTAATCCCCTAACTTATAATATGCTTGGCTACATAGTGTGCGTTTAATACAAGATTTAAATTTCGTTTCATTCAGTTGGAGTATGTGGGGAGGAATGTTATTGTAACATTTTAAACAGTACCCCATGAAGGTTGAGTCTACTTTAGCCAGTCTGAAACCTGTTTGAACTAATTGGTCCCTATTTCTAGTCCTATAGTTGTGTTTTTCACCTCTTTTGTTGAACAGATTTAAATTTTTTCTTACGTACATGATGTTTTCATAGATGTATTGACAAGGTACCGTCATGATGTTAATATCTTTAAACAGTTCCCTTAAAGAATCGCGCCTGCGGAGGCCATATATTGCTCTGATGGCTCTTTTCTGCAGAATAAAAATGGACTCGATATCTGCAGCCCGTCCCCATAGTAAAATACCGTAAGACATGATACTATGAAAGTAACTAAAATAGACTAGTCTCGCGGTATCTACATCGGTAACTTGACGGATTTTTCTTACAGCGTAAGCTGCTGAACTTAGCCTTCCTGCAAGAGATGTTAAATGAGGACCCCATTGCAGCCTTGAGTCGAGCGTGATCCCCAGGAAAACAGTTTTATCGACGAATTCTAGTTTCTCTTTGTTCAATACTATGTCACAATCACTACTTTTAACATTTGGTAAAGCAAATCTTATGCATTTAGTTTTTTTCCCATTTAATACCAAATTATTAGCAGTGAACCAATTTAGTACCTGCTGTAGGGCGTTATTTACGTCGTCAATATTTGGTGCACGTCTATTTATCTTAAAAATTAAGGAAGTATCGTCAGCAAATAACACCATTTGTGGTTGGTTCTTTATTAAATGGGGTAGATCATTAATATATACTAAAAAGAGGAAAGGACCTAAAATCGAGCCTTGAGGAACACCCATTTTTACTTTTAAAGCAAGAGAATTGACACCATTTATTTGAACTTTTTGCTGTCTATCATTTAAATAAGATTTGACTAAACTGAGCGCAAGTTGACCTAGTCCGTAGTGCTCCAGTTTAAAAAGTAAGGTTTCGTGATTGACGCAGTCAAACGCCTTGGAGAGGTCACAAAAGATTCCTATGGCATCTTGGGCCTCCTCCCACGCTGTAAATATGTGCTTTAATAAGGTGACACCGGCGTCAGTCGTACAACGTCCTTTGGTGAAACCATATTGCTGATCATGTAAGATTTTGTTGGTGTTAAAATGATTAAGCATTTGATTGAGCATTACCTTTTCGTACACCTTGCTGAATACGGGCAACACGGATACGGGTCTATAATTGTTGGTGTCTTTGCTGTCCCCAGATTTAAAAAGCGGTATAACCTTACTGTATTTCATTAAATCCGGGAAGACTCCTTGATCTACACACAAATTAAATATCAAAGCTAAGTATGGTGCTATAGTCTCGATTATGGATGTACAAACTTTGATAGACATTCCCCATAAATCTTCGGTCAATTTGATTTTGATTTGCCGAAAAGCTTTTATAACTGTCATAGGGTTTATGTGTTTAAATTGAAATTCAATCGAGCATCCTGGAACGTTAGCTCTTAATAGATCAATTGAGACAACAGGTGAGGAATTTAAAGCTTCCGTCGTTTTACATGGTATATTTGTAAAGAAATTTACAAATTCCTGAGCTACTTCTAAGTTAGAGCTTATGGCACCACGTGAAGTCTCCAATGTGTAATCATTGTTTCGTATTTTATTCCCACTAGTTATTATTTAAGTATAATCAAAAAAGTATTATTTAAGTATAATCTAGTATTATTTAAGTATAATCAAAAAAATATCAAATAATGGTAAAGATCCAGTAAAAAACGAACTTTTACAAAGTTTTATACTTTATCTTAGTAGTTTTTATTTTAATTAAATTTAAAGCTTTTGTAAATAATTAATCGAATAAACTGTTAAACGTGTTTTCATAATATTTCGGAACTATATTAGCAGTTATTAGTTGTCGAATATCTTGTTTTTTAACCGACTTCTAAAAAAGGAGGAGGTTCTCAATTCGGATGTTTGTTTTTTTTTTTTTTTTATGTTTGTTCGCGCATAACTCGGTCGCTTGCCAACCGATTTGAAAAATTCTTTTTTTGTTAGATAGGGTATACTTCCCAAATGGTCCCATGAAAATTCTATCGAAATCGGACAAGCGGTTTTTGAAAAATCATCAAAAATCTAAAAATTTTTTGTTTAAAATTCCGTGCAGATTACGTGAAACTTCGTGGAGCACTTCCGACGTCTGGCTCCCAGACTGGAGCGGGCCGGGGCTGCCTTGAGGCGGCTCCTGCCCAATCTAGGGGGACCAAACGCCTCCTGCCGGAGGCTCTATGCGGGGGTCGTGCGGTCCATGGCCCTTTATGGGGCACCGGTGTGGGCGCGTTCCCTGCGGCTTCGACCAGCCCGCCGGTTGAAAGCGTCCCAAAGGGTCATGTCATGGCTGTCCGAATGATCCGAGGATACCGCACGGTCTCCGCGGAGGCAGCGAGCCTCCTTGCCGAATTGCCGCCATGGGATCTGGAGGCCAAAGTCCTCACCCACATATGGGAATGGCGAGAGGAGGCAAAACGCCGGGGCGTTACTCCGCTGCCGCGAGAAATCACGGTACAGCGGACAGAGCTGGCGGGAGAGCGGCGGGATCTCATGGCGGCATGGAGAGTGCGATTGTCGCAACCCAGTGCTGGGCACGCCACAATAGCAGCGATTAGTCCCCTCTTTGAGGAGTGGCTAGAGAGGCGCCACGGCGCCCTCACCTTCCGCCTGACGCAGGTCCTCACCGGACACGGTTGTTTCGGGAGGTTCCTGTTCAGGATAAAGCGGGAGGAAACCCCAGGGTGTCCCCACTTTGACGGCATGGTTGGCGCAGTGGTTAAGCGATTGACTGCTGCGCTGCGTGTCGCGGGTTCGATTCCCGCTCGGAACAAATATTTGTATGACCTACATGTATTTGTTCCGAGAGTTACAACAAAAAAAAAATTGTATATAAGTAGTTTATCAGCCATCTTGTTACCATAACACAAGCATTAAGTTGCTTAGCTTGGGACAAATGGTGCTGTGTGATGTGGATCGCCCGGAGGACACGGTGGAGCATACGGTGGAGGTCTGCCCGACTTGGGCGGAGCACCGCCGTGTCCTCGTGGCGGCGATCGGCGGCGGCGATCTCTCGCGTCCGGCCCTGGTCCAGGCCATGGTACGGAGTGAATGGGAGGCCGTTACCTCCTTCTGCGAAGCAGTAATGTTCGCGAAGGAGGAGGCGGAGCGCGTGAGGGAGAGGCAATCTCGGCGCCCTCACGCCCCTAACCGCCGCAGGAGACGCCCTGGACGGGAGTCAACAGCCGACTTCCGGCCACCGTAGGCGTGGGCCTGCGGGCGGTGAGTAATGGGTAGCTCACCGTCCGATCAGGACCAGGCCCGTGTTGGAAGGCGCGTTGTGTTCCACGGGCGCCTCAAAGAGATGTCAGCAAATGGAGGGGCCCGATAGGGCCGAAGCCTGCCAGGGTAGTGGGATAGTCCGAAAGGGTTACCGCTGCCCTGGAACAGAAAGGGCTAAGGAAGGAACACGGATGGGTTTTAGTCAGTAAGAGTCTGACACTGCCTTCCGCTCCACCCAGAGCGGGAGGGGTCATTTGATGATTTCCCATCCAAAAAAAAAAAAAAGGCCACTCAATCGTTGTGAACGTTCCTCTTCAGTTTCATTGGCTAGTCGAGCGTGTATTAAAGAAAGACGATGGTCGTGATCTTCTTGACTTTCATTAGCCAATCAAGTATGTGTTAAAGATAGACGGCGATCGTAATCTTCTTGACTCTCGTTAGCTAATCGATTGCGAATTAAAGATATACGATGATCGTAATCTTCTTGGCTTTCAGTGGCCAATCGAGTACGAATCAAACTAAGACGACGATTATAACCTTCTTGACTTTCCTCATTCAACCTACGTAACATGTAGGTCCTCTGTTTTGACAGTCTGTTTTCGCGCTGGTCAGGGTTCTCATTCGAAATGCGTTGAGCATTTCTTTCTCTAATTTCTTTTAATCGTTTTCCTTTCTCATTATCAGTTTCAGTTCGACGCCGTTTTCTCATACGAGAAGCATCTTTACTAGGCCTACCCATATTTTTATAAGATTAAAAATATGTCACTAAAAATTAACAAATAAAAATTTTTTTTGCAAAAAAAAAACCGACTTCAAAAAACCCTAAAAGCACTAAAAACTTAAAAATAATACTATAACCTACCTATATTAATAAACCTAACCTAACCTACGATTAACCTATACTAAAATTTAACAATTTTTTGAAGTCGGTGCCAAGCAATATACGATAACTAAATTACTAATATACCTACAGACTAAGGCCAGAAAAAACAAAACATAAATCTTACAGCTTCTAAATATTCATTCAAATCGGAAAACAACAAAAATACTTTAAGATAGATTTCCTAATACCTAATAGGTATTTAATTTACCCAAAGAAAAAAGATACTAACGTTAATTAACCAACTTAATAATAATAATATATTTTTACATACAAATCAATAAAATCAGAGCAAACACAGTTTACACAATGCAACGACGCAAGAAAAGCAAGGAGTTCGACGATTAACTTCAAGATCTTGAGTCACGTGAACATAATGAGCAATTGTGTAGCAACCTTACTTGTAGAAATTTCGGTAACGAAACCATAGCGCGATTCAGAAATGAGGCCTCAATGAACAACGCCATCTATCGAGCTTTGTTGTACTTGTTGAATAAGTTGGGTTATTGCGGCTGTCGAAGGACCAATAAGCGTTGTGTAATTATTCGGGAACGAATGTCATGTCGCCTGCACACAAGGGGGTAGGAAACAATTAAGGACTTACTTGGTGTTTTTGAATGTGCCGTGCTGATATGTAGACCGGCGCGGCGTCCGGTAACTTTTTGTTTCCCTGCTTCTTCCTGGTTTTGTGTCGGCCGACACTCGTAAATTGGTATGTTTCGCGGCGCGCGCGCGTCGCGAAGATTAGCGGTATAGCTTGCGGTGCGGTGCGGTTGACTGTTCGATTACAAGTGAAGTTGAATCTCTGTCCCTCTGCTGGAACGTCTTGATTCCACGTAGCCCGGAAACGGTTGTCGGTTGGCGCTTTCTCTTTCTGTCGCGTATGGACGTAATGATAGGGAGAGGGATAGATGGATAGGCATTTGGCGACATGACAGAATAAAGCAGGTTGACGTTTTCGTTCGGATATTTAATAGAGAGAAACTTGTAATATAGAAACTTGCGTAAGCATCCTGCCCGGGTTTGAGGATATGTAGTATTCTCAAAAAAGGGAAAGGAATTGCGTTAAAGCGGATTAAAAGAAAGAGAGAAAAGAAAACAATTGAAATATATTAATTACGACTAAAATTACGTGATATTAATTACGCGGTGAAATCATTGGGAAGGCAACGGGCAGAGTTTAACAATGGGTCGCTTGAAAGAGCCACTGCATGTCTTCACCATAGCAACGCGGGTTGTCCCATCTTTGCCGGGGAAAACCTCGGTGATTATGCCCATTGGCCAACGTAAAGGAGGGACATCATCTTGATGCATGAGAACCACTGCACCAATCCTAACATTGTCCACGGCATCCAACCATTTTTGCCTAACTTGTAAGTTATGTAAATATTCTATCCGCCATCTTCTCCAAAAGCTGCAAACCATTTGGTCAAGCAATTTTTTGCGGCAAGTTAGAGACTTCGTTGTTTCGGGAACGTTCACGACAGGCAACGAAGTCAACGGAGAAGCCATTATAAAATGAGCGGGAGTAAGCGGTTCTGGGTAAGGATCCTCAGTCAGGACACAGAGCGGTCTCGAATTCAGAACTGCCTCAATTTCAGTGAGAACAGTCGAGAGTTCCTCATAGGTAAGAAGCTGAGAACCGATAACACGGTATAAATGAGTTTTAATAGATTTAATATTAGATTCCCACAACCCTCCAAAGTGGGGAGCGCGGGGTGGAATCATTTTCCACTCTATGCGGTAGCGGTTAGCAAGTAGTTCTTGCAGTTGAGCCTTGGCTCCAACGAAATTTGTTCCATTGTCGGAATATAAATTGGAAACAGGTCCCCTTCGGGAAATGAATCTTTTAAAAGCGGAAATGAAAGTGTCCGATGACACGTCAGTAACCAACTCAATATGAACTGCTTTGGTAACGAAACAAATAAATAAGCAAATGTAAGCCTTCTGACTTCTTTGACCTCTGCGTCTACATAACGTGACTTTAATGGGACCAGCGTAATCCACACCCGTGTGCACAAAAGCTTTAGTCTCTTGTACGCGACAAGCGGGTAAATCAGCCATCTTTGGGCTGGGGTGAGAAGGTGACACTTTAAAGCAAAAGTTACAAGCGTGTACTCTTTGTCTGATGACACCTCTAGAAGAGAGGATCCAATATTTTTGTCGTAGCAGACTGCTAAGAAGGCTTACACCAGCATGACAATAAATGCGATGGTAATAGTCTATTAAGACATGTGTAAAATTATCATGTTTAGGTAAAAGAGCGGGATGCTGAGCTTCATAAGGAAGGTTCGCATTTGACAACCTGCCACCGATTCTTATTATGTCATGCTCGTCTATAAAGAGATCTAGTTTTTTAAACTGCGAGCGAAGTTTTTTACTTTTAATTTCGACGTAAATATCTAAAAAGTGAAATTGTTGAATGCAACGAATTAAATAAATTTCAGCGGTACCTAGTTCCCGGACAGTAGTTGTCTTATTTAACTTGTCATAAGGAATAAAATGCAAAAATCTTAAGATGTAAACAATTATGCGTAGTATCTTATTTAATGATGCAAATTTTTGACTAACACTATATTATATTAAGTTAGGTTCTGATACAGTAGATACTAAGGTTAGCGATTTATTATTAAACTCAGGCAACTGCTCGCTACATGAGGAAACAAACGGACTGATAGGCCACTCAGCAGTTGGGCGTAGAAGCCACTCAGGTCCATGCCACCACAAATTGTGATTTAGTAGCTGCTCAGGTAGAAGACCTCGAGACAAACAGTCACTAGGGTTTTCTTTTCCGTTAATATGGAAAAAATGCTTAGGATCAAGGTTTTCTTGACACTTAGCGACGCGGTTGCTAACAAAAATATTCCATTTGTGCGGTGAGGAATGAATCCATGAAAGAGTAATTGTAGAATCAGAAAATGCGAATATTTTATTAATAGCGGTACGAGAGCGGTAAGTGTCATAAACTAACTTAATTAAGCTTGACAAGAGTACAGCGGCGCAAAGCTCTAGACGAGCCAGAGATACGACCTTGACAGGTGCAACCTTGGATTTAGCACACACCAAAGTTACGTGTGCGTTGCCATTTGTGTCAGTAACATGTAAGTATATGACGCAGCCATATGCATTCAAGCTGGCATCAGCAAAACCTACTATATTTGTCACGCAACCCATAGTAACGGCTACATGACGCGGCAGTTTTAAAGAGGAAAGTAAAGGCAGTTGCTCTTTAAACTTTTGAAAGAGAAGTACAATAGAATCGGGTGGAGTTTCATCCCAATCTGTGTTTAATTTCCATAATTCCTTTATGAGTAATTTCGCGAATAAAACCACGGGAGCCACTAGACCCAGAACATCCCACAGACGGGCAACAGTGGAAAGTATGGAACGTTTAGTACAACTTTTATCCAAGTTAGATGTAGTAAAGGTGAAACAATCCTCGGAAGGAATCCATTTGAGTCCAAGAATCTTTAAGTTATCCCCGTCAGAAAAGTTAATAGAAGAGCGGTTGGAGTGTGGAATAGAATCCAGTAGTTCCAAGGAATTACTTGCCCACTTAGTAAGGTCAAAGCCCCCAGCCTTAAATAAGGCGATAAGTTCAGCGGAGAGAATCTTGGCTTCCTCCAGAGTGGAGGTCGAGTTAGCCAAGTCATCCATGTATAACTCATACGAAGCGACAATGGATGCGCGCGGGAATCGATGTTTTTCATCCTCTGATAGTTGACGGACTGTCCGCATTGCTAAATATGGGCTGGGCTTAAGGCCAAACGCCACTCGGTTAAATTGAAATTCCCGAACAGGTTCAGCGGTATTAAACCGAAACAATATTTTCTGATATTTTCGATGCTCATCAATAACAGCAATTCGGAGATACATCTGTTTTATATCAGCTGTGACTGCAATAGGGAATAATCGGAAATTTAAAAGTAATAAAAATATGTCAGCCTGTAGATTAGGCCCTGTGTGTAACAAATCGTTCAATGACACGCCATTATGAGACTTGGCGCTCGCGTCAAGGACGATGCGAACTTTAGTAGTTTGTTTATCATTCCTAATAACAGGGTGATGCGGTATATAATAACCTACAGTCTGATCAGCAGCCCTAGGTGTAGTTTCAGTTAAATAATTCGTTATAACTAGCGCGCAAGGCAGGGTCGCGAAGCTTAGTTTTTTCCAAGTGAATAAAACGTCGATAAGCGACAGCATAAGAATTTCCGAGTGAATCTGGATTCTTACAAAATGGTAACGCAGTACAGTACCTACCGCTGGAGTCACGTTACACCGTAGAAACGTACAGCTGTTCACATTCCCGTTCAGCGGGACTCATAAAAGATTTTGAGGGTATTTCTTCAATGTTCCAGAATTTATGTAAAGATTCGTCTAACGACAGAAAACAATGAGAATCATCTATATTCAACGCGGTAGAAAAATATGAAGCGGTATTTAAATCAGCGATATTATTTTTATTATTAAACGAACTAGTGGGTACTTCGTTTTTATTATTAAATAAACTAGCGGGTACTTCACCCATAAGAATATAACCGAACACGGTTTCAATAGCGGATGGCGCGGTAGGTGAAATAATTTTATTGTTGAGTAATAAATATGGGAACAGCTTTGCCCCTAAAAGTAGTTCAACATCACCAGGCATATGCCACAGGGGATCGGCTAGCGGTAATTTGAACAAATGTTGCACTGCAGAGGTATCAACAAAGTGAGATGGTAATTTGTCAGTTATGCAGTCAACCACAAGAGCGGTTATTTTAAAGGAATTATTTTTATTTTTAGCAGTAACTGTTATCTCAACGTAACCTATAATAGGCCGCGAAGAGGTTCCTACGCCTTTTATAAATGAATTTGAAAGCGGTATAATATTCAATTGAAGTCTCTTACAACAAGCTGACGTAATTATGTTGTTTTGCGAAGCGTTATCGATCAAACATCTTACAGAAACATATTTATTATATCTGTTGTCAACGTATACTTGTGCGGTCGACAGTAATACGGTTGTGCGCGGTAAATCTGTACCTACGCGTGAACATGCACACAGCGCCACCTGTTGTGAATGCGTGGAACTAGGCACAGCGTCGCTCGATCCCGACCGTTGAGTAGTTTGCTCCAGATGTAAAAGCGAATGATGTTTCTTGTTACATGTCCTGCAAGTATGTATTGATTTACACTGCGAAGCCGTGTGTGTTGAGCTAAGACAGTTTACACATCCACGTTTGTTTTTAATAAAGTCCAAACGTGAATTGGCTGATAGTGCTTGAAATGTTGGACACATATAAAGCTTCCAATGATCACTTCCATTACAGTGTGAACAAGTTTTGTTATTGTCACAAGCAACAAAGGTATGCACCGTACTATCACGTGACTGATTACGATAATTATTTTTGTTCACTGATACAGTTCGAGACGAAACAGTTCTATCCAATATTTTAACTTGCGATTTTATGAATTCAACGAAATCCGTATAAGTTGGAATCTCCTCCTCTCTCATATGCATCTCAAATAAATGTAAGGTAGCGGGGTCCAATTTTTTCAAAGCTAAATTTAATAGTATGAAATCCTTTAAGTCGTTAATTTTTAATTGTTCTAGTGCCGAAACAGACGCGTGAAAACTTTCAATAAAACTATTTAAAGAGGTGGAATAGTGGTAGTGGTGGGGTGGTGGTGGTGGTGGTGGTGGTGGTGGTGGTGGTGGTGGTGCAGGTTTAATGTTTAATATGTTAGACATGTAATGTGACCCTAGTGTTCGTTTATCTTGATACTTTTGAACCAAACTGTTCCAAATGGATTTATAATTTTCGCCCGATGGAATAATTCCGGCAGTAATTTGTAATGCGTTTCCTTTCAGATTACCCATTAAGTATTGCACTCGTTGAGAATCTGTAAGATTTATATTACTATGGATGTTTGACTTAAATGATTCGTAGAAAACAGGCCAGTTTTCAATCCTACCATCAAAAAATGGGATCTGAATTGGAGGTAGTTTGATCGAGTATTTAGATTGTTTCACGATATCACAAGTTGAGTCATCCGGTGACCTTGCAGACCTCGCGGCGACAAGTGAACGAACTCTTTCGACACGGGTGTAAACGCCGTCAAATGATATTTGACTGTTATAATCGATTGTATAATCAGGATTTATTTGTAAAGAATATGTATTTATTTGATCTAAGTTAGCACTAAATTCCTGACGAGTGATCGAGAGTATTTGAGTGTCCGCCATGAACGTTTCCGCCGAACGAAGCTCAATATTAATCGTATTTATTTTCTTTGAAGTTTCATACAATGACGATAAACGCTCAAAGATTGCTTGATTTTTAGCTTGAAGTAATTTTATCTTCATTTTTAGTTCTTCCATAATGGGTTATTGTTGAAAATACAACGGATAAAAATTATTAAGTATAGCGGGTAGACTTACAACAAATATTTTTATTGTAAGTGAGTAAGAAGTAATTGGTTATAAATAAGTTAGTAGGCAAGTTTGCCGAACTAACTCACGATAATAAGCGGTTTTTTTAATATTGACCTATGCTATTGTAATGCAGCAGGAGCAATATTAAGTTGGCACAATGGTTCTCAATGAATATGTACCTAACGGAATGAACGAACGTTAGTACGCGTTCGTTTAATATGGCGGTTTCACGAACTTAGGTATTTGCCTAAATTCTTAGGTATGGGACCTATGAATGCTGATTATTTGAATCCGACTCGAATGGACCAAAAACTTATGTTGAATAAGTTGGGTTATTGCGGCTGTCGAAGGACCAATAAGCGTTGTGTAATTATTCGGGAACGAATGTCATGTCGCCTGCACACAAGGGGGTAGGAAACAATTAAGGACTTACTTGGTGTTTTTGAATGTGCCGTGCTGATATGTAGACCGGCGCGGCGTCCGGTAACTTTTTGTTTCCCTGCTTCTTCCTGGTTTTGTGTCGGCCGACACTCGTAAATTGGTATGTTTCGCGGCGCGCGCGCGTCGCGAAGATTAGCGGTATAGCTTGCGGTGCGGTGCGGTTGACTGTTCGATTACAAGTGAAGTTGAATCTCTGTCCCTCTGCTGGAGCGTCTTGATTCCACGTAGCCCGGAAACGGTTATCGGTTGGCGCTTTCTTTTTCTGTCGCGTATGGACGTAATGATAGGGAGAGGGATAGATGGATAGGCATTTGGCGACATGACAGAATAAAGCAGGTTGACGTTTTCGTTCGGATATTTAATAGAGAGAAACTTGTAATATAGAAACTTGCGTAAGCAGTACTAAAACGGAAATATACTCTGGAATTACCAGTCGTTTCATTACTTAGCTTGGCACCGACTCAAAAAAATTGTTAAATTTTAGTATAGGTTAATCGTAGGTTAGGTTAGGTTTATTAATATAGGTAGGTTATAGTATTATTTTTAACTTTTTAGTGCTTTTAGGGTTTTTTGAAGTCGGTTTTTTTTTTGCAAAAAAAAATTTTATTGTTCGCAATTGGCAACTTAGAGCTATAAGCCGCACTCAAATTAATATCCGCGATATTTTTTTTGCCTGCACGACTAATTTTAATTTTAGCTGTGTTCCAATGTTCAGTTTTATACGTGGTTTTGTACAAATAGGTATCAGAATCTTTAGTGAATTTCACGACTTTGACATCAGAAATTCTGATTATTTCGCCATCAATATTCTTGCCAGTGTTCAAGTTAATATCGTTAGCAAGTAACTTTAAATCGTAGAAACTATTGAAACTCATTTCATTAACAGTGAAACTATTACCGGTCTTTTTGGCATTACGGATTAGAGTCACATATTGATCTGGGGTGTAAATTTGTCCAGATTTTTTTGCTCGACGAATATTTTTTCTATTACCGAGTGGACGCTATCCGCTTCGTTTTGCGTGTGTCCACGAATTAGGAACTTGTGTGTTATAGATCTAATTGGCAAGGTTGAAACGGCATAATAATACAAACTAAGAATGAATTTGTTTTTTTGTTGGCCGCAACAGTTATCCGGGAAAAAAGTTATGTCTGAATTTGGTTTAGTCGAAGAACATTCTTTTAAAAAATCGTACAAACAAGAACCTATTTCATTGGCTCCTCGTTTACCCAGACCCTCATGCCAAAAGAAACAGAATGTTTTCTCTTCCTTAATATCTGATACTGTGAAGTTATAACAATTAAGTTTACTTTTATAAAAAAATGCCGACGATTGACCTATAGGACAAGGCAAAACGGCTTGTAGATCGAATATAGCCACAATGCTGTTGCTATCAGGCTTTTTACACTCGTCTACATCTTGTTTTTTTTCTATTCTACTTAGACTCTTTTCCTCTTGATGTAGATTATAGCTGGACCTCAACGGTTCTTTATCTACAGCATTCTTAAAGGCCTCACATACGTCACATTGGTCTTTACGAGGAATAAAAAAGCTGATATTAAATTGGGTATTAAAAATCCGATGGTATGCGTCGTAATTGGCTGGTTTCAAGTTGTCAGCTATACGTTTTTGACTATAGTTACGGTGTAGTTCGGCTACAGTCAAACCTCCATCTATATACTCTCTTGATGAATTGGCTCTGATGTAGTGGCTTTCCATCCTAGGGACCGAATTAATGTGGTCACGTACAGATTGTATTATTTCAGCATCCAGCTTTGACTGTTTTCCGTGCTTACCGCGTTTATCTGTTGGAATTACACTTATACTTAATTATAATTATAATTTGATTAATACTACTTATATTTTTTCTGATAAATTTGGTCAAGGTTTTGGTAGCTTGTTAAATCAGTGTTCGCAACAATATGCAATTAATCATTGTTTACCCGGTGCCAGTATTAGCCAATTAATTAATAATATCAAATTGACAAAAATAAACCCCAGTTCAACTGTTATATTATTATATGGGGATAGCTTAAATGTAAGGAAAAAGGACTTAATTGAATGTGTCCATTTGATGTTGCATCTTAATGAGACTAATAATTGTAAATTTATTTTTTGTGCCTTGCCTTATTCCCATTATTTAACTGATGAGCAAAATAAGCATATTTATAATTTAAATATGTTCATTTATAATAGGACTTGTCGTCACAGTGATGCTATTTTATATTTTGATTGTAATCAATTCATTACTGGTTACAAACTGACAAATTATACTATGTATTTGCCACCTAGTTGTAGGAGACAAATTGCTAATCTTTTAGCATACAATATACTCAGTGACACTGGTACTTGTAGTGTACCATCGATTACTGTTAGTACTGATACTAATACTACTTTTGATACGCCTTGTAGTTTAAACTATTAGGTGCGACAACGGGTCAGCCACATATGTTGAATGTTGTACATCAAAATATGCAGGGTCTGTCCGGCAAAGAGCTAGAATTAAGTTTATTTATGGAGAACTATGAGGTTCAGGTGTTATGTTTGACTGAACACTGGTTGAAGGAACATGAAGTAGTGTTTATAAATGATGAAAACTTTACCGTACAGAGTGCATTTGTGAGAAAAAGTGCTATTCGCGGTGGCTCTTTAGTTCTTGTTTCAAACAAGTTGAAATGTAAACAACGTTTAGATTTAGTTAATCTTTCAATCGAGCGCACTATAGAGTTGTCTTGTGTTGAACTTGAGCGATATGTTATAATTTGCGTTTATCGACCCCCCTCTGGGGATTTTATTAGTTTCGAATTGGTAATGGAAGATACTCTCAATAGGTTAAAATCAAATAACAAAAGTATTATTTTATGTGGAGATTTCAATATTAATATTTTAGATGTTACTCCATTAAGTATTAGACTTCTCAATCTTTTGAGGTCTTATAATTTAATTAACTTGTTTTTTGAACCTACTAGGATCACAGCTTCTTCGTCAACTTGTCTTGATAATATATTTAGTGATTGTGATGCCAAAAATAAATTAGTGTTAACTGACTTAACGTCCGACCACTGTGGTTTATTAGCTAGCTTCCCCATGCCATTACATAAAAAGCCACATAAACTTGAATGCAGGCCTTATACAGCTAGTCGTTGCAAAATGTTTAAAAATAATATAGCTCATAGAATTACACCATCGATAGTAGAACACGAGAATCCTAATGAAATTTATGGTGCCCTTTTTGATGTTGTGCAAAAAGAATACCAATCCACTTTCAAGACCAAAACTATTAACATTAATGGATCCTCTGTTGGCTTTAACCAATGGGCTACTCCCGGTATTTATAAAAGTAGAGCGAGACTATACGAGTTATATGGTTTGAAAAAATACAGGTTTGATACTCCCTTCCTAGAGTATGTCAAAACTTATTCAAAATTATTCAAAAAGATTAGTGCTTTTGCTAAATCAAAATTTTTAGGCGATACGATAAAAAATTCTACTAATAAAGTAAAAACCACTTGGAAAATTATTAATAATGAAACGGGAAAATCGGTTAAACAAGAAAAACTACTTGAGATTATGGTGGACAACAAATTAGTTAACAAAGCAGCTGACGTAGCTGAGGCATTTAATGAGTTTTTTGCCAACATACCGATAACTACGACTCGCTCCTTAAATTCGTCCTCGTCTAAAGCTGAAAACCTTTTGCACAGTAGTGTACCTAAATGTAGTCCCTTATTTAGTTTCGAACATGTAACCCCGCGTGATGTAGTTAATGTTTTTAATACACTTAAGTCTAAAAACACCGGTGATTATTGGGGCATCTCCACTAAACTTATAAGTAATATAATAGACATCGTAGCCCCCTATCTAGCTGTTACTTTTAATAAATGTGTTGATTTAGGAACTTTTCCTGACCTCATGAAGAGTAGTAAAGTCATACCATTATTTAAATCAGGTAATAAGAATGACGTTGGCAATTTCAGGCCTATTTCTATCTTACCTGCATTTAGCAAAATATTTGAAAAGTTAATACTCAAGCAGCTGCTAAGACATTTTAATTTAAATAGCCTCCTCCATAATGAGCAATATGGCTTTACAAAAGGTCGTTCAACTACAGATGCGGGTGTTGCTCTGTTGAGACACATATTTGACGCATGGGAGAAATCACAGAATGCTATTGGAGTTTTCTGTGATCTCTCCAAAGCCTTTGATTGCGTGCACCATGACACGCTTTTGCGTAAATTACGTCATTACGGTGTCCAAAACGAAGCTCTCAACGTAATTATTTCGTATTTACATAATAGGGTCCAATGTGTAGATGTTAATGGTGTGAAATCATCCGGGCTACCAGTTCAGTTAGGTGTTCCGCAAGGCTCAATACTGGGTCCATTCTTGTTCTTAGTTTACATTAATGATTTACCATTCCATTTGACGGGCATCTGTGATGTTGTACTGTTTGCAGATGATACCTCTCTTATTTTTAAAGTAGACAGGAATAGACAAGATTTTGACGACGTAAACAGTGCACTCTCAATAGTTACAGATTGGTTTAGGTCAAATAACTTAGTTCTCAATGCCAAGAAAACCAAATGTGTAAAGTTCGCCTTACCGAATGTTAGAAACCTAGGACCCAACATCGTCTTAGATAAAGAGGTGCTTGAAACTGTAGGCTCGGCAATTTTTCTAGGACTAACAGTAGATGCCAAACTTCAGTGGGGACCTCATATATCAAGTCTAGCAGGAAGGCTCAGTTCGGCTGCCTACGCCGTCAGGAAAGTAAGACAATATACTGACGTTGATACAGCTCGTTTAGTCTATTTTAGTTATTTTCACAGCGTTATGTCCTACGGTATTCTGCTGTGGGGCAAAGCCGCTGATATACAAAATATATTTGTCCTTCAAAAGCGAGCTGTTCGAGCAATTTACCAGCTAGGTGCCAGAGTTTCTCTAAGAGATTTCTTTAAAGATATTGGTATTCTCACGGTTGCATCACAATTCATCCTTGCCAACATTTTATATATTAGGCAAAATTTACACTTGTACACTAAAAATAGTGATATTCACAGTGTTAACACTAGAAATAAGGACAAACTACGTGCCCCCTTTCACCGGCTTCATAAGGTTCATAACTCATTTGTTGGGCTTGGTATAACCTTTTATAACAAGATACCCTCTTCTTTTCTAGACTTGCCTTTTAATGCGTTTAAAGCTCAACTAAAATCCAACCTTTGTTCAAAGGCATACTATTCTATCAACGACTACTTAGACGATAAGAATAGTTGGTCACCCTAGTTTAACGCAAGACAATGTTTATGTTCCTTCTCCAGAATTAGCTTACTGCAGAACCCAGCAATGCATAAATGTGTAAGCTGTCACGCCCTTTATGCCTGGAGGCTTTTATTTGGGTAGTAAGTTTTTTTATTTACATTTTAATTAATTATGTTTTAGCTTGAGTACGTATAGTTTTTATTATATTTGTTGGTATATTGGCGTGGCTAGCTGACATATTATGGCAAATTATTAAATTTTATGTTCTGGTTTTGTAATGTTAATTACCGAACATAAGTACCTAGTATTGTATAAATTCAAGTATTTTTTTAAATTGAACAGACAGCTGTGCTGCTGGGGAGTTTGTTGCGCCACTTCTTCTTCCCAGCAATAGCACTAGGAAGTGGTGAAGGGCGGGCGTTTTTGGGGGACTGTCTTTTGTAATTTTGACGTTCAAAAAGTGCTGATTCTCAGCCTAATTTGAATAAATGACTTTTGATTTGATTTGATTTGATTTGATTTGACTTGCAAATTTATTTTCAGTTACAGTACGTAGTGGTTTATTACTTATTGCCAATGTATTCAATAGGAACGTTTTACAAACCCTTATTTCACTGCCGTTATTTACAAGAAAGTAGGATGTGTTTGGTTTTCTACATTTTCTATTCACGTCTCCAACTTTTCGAATCTTGATGGTGCGGAATTCAGGTTCAACTTGCTTTACACAAGAAGCAAGGAAGTCACGCTGTCTTTGAAAATAATTAAGGCCCCAGTATGTCTTAAATATTACATTCCTATCATTTGTGGAAAACTTATTTGAACAAGACAATCAGCAGGTACTCGTACAAGGTGGACGAATACTTTTTTCCGGCATGGCTTTACCTCTAGTTGACGTATATGCTTGGCCAGTGTTTTTTAACCGACTTCTAAAAAAGGAGGAGGTTCTCAATTCGGATGTTTGTATTTTTTTTTTTTTTTATGTTTGTTCGCGCATAACTCGGTCGCTTGCCAACCGATTTGAAAAATTCTTTATTTGTTAGATAGGGTATACTTCCCAAATGGTCCCATGAAAATTCTATCGAAATCGGACAAGCGGTTTTTGAAAAATCATCAAAAATCTAAAAAAATTTTGTTTAAAATTCCGTGCAGATTACGTGAAACTTCGTGGAGCACTTCCGACGTCTGGCTCCCAGACTGGAGCGGGCCAGGGCTGCCTTGAGGCGGCTCCTGCCCAATCTAGGGGGACCAAACGCCTCCTGCCGGAGGCTCTATGCGGGGGTCGTGCGGTCCATGGCCCTTTATGGGGCACCGGTGTGGGCGCGTTCACTGCGGCTTCGACCAGCCCGCCGGTTGAAAGCGTCCCAAAGGGTCATGGCTGTCCGAATGATCCGAGGATACCGCACGGTCTCCGCGGAGGCGGCGAGCCTCCTTGCCGAATTGCCGCCATGGGATCTGGAGGCCAAAGTCCTCACCCACATATGGGAATGGCGAGAGGAGGCAAAACGCCGGGGCGTTACTCCGCTGCCGCGAGAAATCACGGTACAGCGGACAGAGCTGGCGGGAGAGCGGCGGGATCTCATGGCGGCATGGAGAGTGCGATTGTCGCAACCCAGTGCTGGGCACGCCACAATAGCAGCGATTAGTCCCCTCTTTGAGGAGTGGCTAGAGAGGCGCCACGGCACCCTCACCTTCCGCCTGACGCAGGTCCTCACCGGACACGGTTGTTTCGGGAGGTTCCTGTTCAGGATAAAGCGGGAGGAAACCCCAGGGTGTCCCCACTTTGACGGCATGGTTGGCGCAGTGGTTAAGCGATTGACTGCTGCGCTGCGTGTCGCGGGTTCGATTCCCGCTCGGAACAAATATTTGTATGACCTACATGTATTTGTTCCGAGAGTTACAACAAAAAAAAAAAATTGTATATAAGTAGTTTATCAGCCATCTTGTTACCATAACACAAGCATTAGGTTGCTTAGCTTGGGACAAATGGTGCTGTGTGATGTGGATCGCCCGGAGGACACGGTGGAGCATACGGTGGAGGTCTGCCCGACTTGGGCGGAGCACCGCCGTGTCCGCGTGGCGGCGATCGGCGGCGGCGATCTCTCGCGTCCGGCCCTGGTCCAGGCCATGGTACGGAGTGAATGGGAGGCCGTTACCTCCTTCTGCGAAGCAGTAATGTTCGCGAAGGAGGAGGCGGAGCGCGTGAGGGAGAGGCAATCTCGGCGCCCTCACGCCCCTAACCGCCGCAGGAGACGCCCTGGACGGGAGTCAACAGCCGACTTCCGGCCACCGTAGGCGTGGGCCTGCGGGCGGTGAGTAATGGGTAGCTCACCGTCCGATCAGGACCAGGCCCGTGTCGGAAGGCGCGTTGTGTTCCACGCGCGCCTCAAAGAGATGTCAGCAAATGGAGGGGCCCGATAGGGCCGAAGCCTGCCAGGGTAGTGGGATAGTCCGAAAGGGTTACCGCTGCCCTGGAACAGAAAGGGCTAAGGAAGGAACACGGATGGGTTTTAGTCAGTAAGAGTCTGACACTGCCTTCCGCTCCACCCAGAGCGGGAGGGGTCATTTGATGATTTCCCATCCAAAAAAAAAAAAAAAGGCCACTCAATCGTTGTGAACGTTCCTCTTCAGTTTCATTGGCTAGTCGAGCGTGTATTAAAGAAAGACGATGGTCGTGATCTTCTTGACTTTCATTAGCCAATCAAGTATGTGTTAAAGATAGACGGCGATCGTAATCTTCTTGACTCTCGTTAGCTAATCGATTGCGAATTAAAGATATACGATGATCGTAATCTTCTTGGCTTTCAGTGGCCAATCGAGTACGAATCAAACTAAGACGACGATTATAACCTTCTTGACTTTCCTCATTCAACCTACGTAACATGTAGGTCCTCTGTTTTGACAGTCTGTTTTCGCGCTGGTCAGGGTTCTCATTCGAAATGCGTTGAGCATTTCTTTCTCTAATTTCTTTTAATCGTTTTCCTTTCTCATTATCAGTTTCAGTTCGACGCCGTTTTCTCATACGAGAAGCATCTTTACTAGGCCTACCCATATTTTTATAAGATTAAAAATATGTCACTAAAAATTAACAAATAAAATTTTTTTTTGCAAAAAAAAAACCGACTTCAAAAAACCCTAAAAGCACTAAAAAGTTAAAAATAATACTATAACCTACCTATATTAATAAACCTAACCTAACCTACGATTAACCTATACTAAAATTTAACAATTTTTTGAAGTCGGTGCCAAGCAATATACGATAACTAAATTACTAATATACCTACAGACTAAGGCCAGAAAAAACAAAACATAAATCTTACAGCTTCTAAATATTCATTCAAATCGGAAAACAACAAAAATACTTTAAGATAGATTTCCTAATACCTAATAGGTATTTAATTTACCCAAAGAAAAAAGATACTAACGTTAATTAACCAACTTAATAATAATAATATATTTTTACATACAAATCAATAAAATCAGAGCAAACACAGTTTACACAATGCAACGACGCAAGAAAAGCAAGGAGTTCGACGATTAACTTCAAGATCTTGAGTCACGTGAACATAATGAGCAATTGTGTAGCAACCTTACTTGTAGAAATTTCGGTAACGAAACCATAGCGCGATTCAGAAATGAGGCCTCAATGAACAACGTCATCTATCGAGCTTTGTTGTACTAAAACGGAAATATACTCTGGAATTACCAGTCGTTTCATTACTTAGCTTGGCACCGACTCAAAAAAATTGTTAAATTTTAGTATAGGTTAATCGTAGGTTAGGTTAGGTTTATTAATATAGGTAGGTTATAGTATTATTTTTAACTTTTTAGTGCTTTTAGGGTTTTTTGAAGTCGGTTTTTTTTAAATACTTTCTCTGGTTTTTTTGCCATTGACTTGGGTTTTTGGTCCTTTTTTTAGACTTAGTTCAATACTTGGTTGAATATTCTCAGAGGCTGCATTATGATGTACAATTGACACATTAGAAACACGTTTGGAGCGAGATGTAGATTTGGAGTGCTTGGAACTGTTGCCAGACCTAGATGAACTTGAGCTGGATGATCCGCTACTTGAGCTGGAGGAGTCGCTGCTAGAGGTGGAAGAATCACTGCTAGAGCTGGATGTTCTACGGATTGGCTGAAAAACTTTCTTTTGTCGCTTTTTTTCAGGTGGTTCATATTCAGATCCATCACTCATGGAAAAATCTTCATTACTATCTGGGTTGGCATTTAAGTCATTGGCATTTGAGATAGTGTCTTGCCTTAACATATTTTTTGCTAAAGTGTTTTCTGGTACTGTATCTGTGATGACAACATTGGAAGAAACTATTTCTCCATCATCTGAAAGGATAAATCTTTCACTATCTGTAGTAATGACTGCATTTTCAATATCTTTGTTTGCGACATTCTCTATTACGGTATTTGGTAAAATAGAATCAGCGTTTACTTCTTGTATTAAAACTGTGTCCACGTCATTATCACATTTTGTGCTCCTGTCAGTAACTGACAGTTCATTTTTTGTATCATATGAAGTACTGGAGATATTATTTATTGAAAGACGAGAGGATTCTAAATTGGAATCGTGATCATTGTCCTGATCTTCCGGATGAAAGTTCGCTAACCAGGTTTCAACTAATGTATTGTTTTCCTTTAAATTATTGTCTTGAATCGGAACCATAGAAATAATTTTTTTGCTTCGGGAACCCATTGCTCTCTGAAAAAAAATAGTTTTTAAAGATATTTGTAAATCAGATTTCCAATGTTTTTTTTTTATTATGCAAAGGCACGCGCCTGAGGTTAGAAACAACAGTAGGGAAACTATGAAAGGTTCTTTAATTAGATGAGCCGAACAGCCTCCCTATTAAAGAAATTGTGAGTTATAACAACTTACTCAAATTCAATTTCTCGTTCCATGGTGTTTCAAAGTGGCTTTAGTCATGTATACTGTACGATACCGTAGATTTAATACAGTATGCTATTCTCTAAGCTTTGCCGCTCGGCGTCGAGACAGTTTGTCTTTAATGGATTTTCAACTTTATGTTCTAGAGCATAAAGTTAAATGATAATGATAAATGATAAATGATTTTATTTTGTAAGTAGGTTTGTACAAACACTTTTACACGTCAATCATATTTTAAAACTAGATGAGGTCGGCGTTTCCTATCTGACTACTCTGAGAAGAAAGGCCGAAACAAACTCAGAGGTCACAGTCTCTTTTAAAGTCCAGACATAATCTTGGTCAGATCATATGAAGACCATGCAGGTCGATGTCTGAGATGGTCTTTTGAGGAAAGAACCACACAGATTGAGAGGACCTGTCCAGTCAGTGCACGCATTTGTCAGAAATCAGTGCAGCTCAACTCAAAACTTAAGGAGCTCGACGATTCGACGAACAATACCAAAGAAAGGACATTTGGGTAGGCCGCATTAATTACTCAAACTGCCAGACCATGACAAAACTAAGAGAACAGAGAGAAAAATAAAATATAATAAAAATAAAGTGACCCACATAGTCTTCACATTCACAATAATTAAAATAATAGAGTACTTTACAAAGTAAGCAAATGTCACAGTACTTATATATAGAATTCATTGATGTCAAAGTGTATATAAAAAAGAAAAACAACAACAAAACAGAAAAATAAGAACACTACATAGGTAAAAAATTGGAAGCATCTCAATCCCAAGCCTTTTTGTCCTCGATATAATCCTTAACGGTATAAAAGTTGAAAATCCATTGGAGACTTACTAGTTTCGGCGACGAGCTCGTCGTAGTCTTTCAGAGAATAGCATTGCTGGATCATCGTTATCATCGTCAAAGTAGCATTTAAATAAAAACAATGTGGTTTATCTTACATTTAGGTGCAACTTTGACAAAAAAAATTGGATGAGTAAATGATTATGGAGTAACAAAGTCTCAATTTTGTTTCTAAACTAAACAGCTAGTACTTATGATACAAAAAATGGAATTAAAAGGTCACAAGTCTTTTTATTATCACGTTCTAAATAGTAATATTGGACCTTTACAACATTTTTATAGTTTATGACTTTGTAGATCCAATATTATAGTTGAAAAAATTATATTAATGGACCTAAAAAAACTCTTTTTAGTTAGTGACTTTGTAGTTCCAATTTGTGTAGTTAAATATAATAATGTTGGATCAACAAAAACGCTTTTATAACAAATACCTTTGTAGCTCCAAAATTTTTGTAATTTATAAAAACGAATTGAGGTCTTAAAAATAGATACGTTTTTGTCGCTCCAATAAGTGATAATAAAAATGGTCATAAATACCTTTGTGTGGCTGTAGCTCCAACGTACGTCAAACACTCGCGGGTGCGGGGGCACTACAGGCACTACTATCCAATGAAACGTTGTCGGCCCAAAACGCATGGAAAATCCGCCAATAACCTATTATACATATATAACCAACAAAGGCACCTGCGCCATCTAGTAGAATTTTGAGATACTTTCGTGGATGTTTTTGTTGCCCCAAGTATAGGCATGGTTCAGAGACAATTTGGCATACTTAGCTCGATTTTGCAGTTTTGGCTATTTGTGACTTTCTTGCACAAGACAGACAGACAGACGACTGTCGTCTGTCTGTCTGTCTTGTAGTCTCTGATCATTTTTTGCAAGTCCCCTTATTATTGGGACAAACTTTTACCGAACAAGATCACATCATTGTTATTAAAACCAAAGATACTCTTCTTATTAAGGATAGGCTTATGTCAAAATTCAAAATTGCTTTACATGTTTTAGATGATATTAATGTACAGGGATATACGGGTGTCGATATTTACGCTGAAAATAAATATAATGGTGATGTTCTAATAGAACCCAGTTTAAGTCGCGAACCTAATAAGGAGTACGAAGTGATTCAGCCTTTAATTAAACTAACAGATGGCCAAGGTCAAATTGTGGTAAAAGGACTTAACTCGCTAGGATTTACTCTTAAAAAGGGTGTTCTAATAGTTCGTGCAGTTCCATTCACAGAAATGCAGTTGTAGCGGTATCTACAACGCCACATGCGAACAACGCGTCATACTGACGTCACGCAAATCCTGCATCTCGCAAGCAGAGTTTACCGCGCAGTTAGCATAGATACAATTTCCCAATATCAATCGTTGGGCAATTGCCCGCCAGACATAACACCCGTCTGGTTGGAGGATCCTCCCTTTTCAATGGAGGATGAGTGAACTTTACACCCTGTTCCTCATGCCTCCAAACTGGTGACCCCGAGCATGAACGTCAGCGCAGCCTTCGTGCACCTACTTCAGCGTGACGTCATCATCATCATCACTCCCGCAAGCTTTAGCGGCGAAGTCACCCAGCCAGCCAGCACCCACGGCTTCAACGGGTATCCTGACCACCAGCATGCAGCGACCGCGCATACCTGGTCATCACCCTCAGCCTCATCAGCAACCTCGGCACAGCACACTGCACTTTCGGCCGGTTAACAAGCAGAGCACCCTCTCCTGGTCGACGCAGCAGCCAGCCTCAACCCGGCGCTGTACGACATCCGACGCACTGGAGTATAACGCAGCGCCATCCACCCCGACTCACTGGGGACATCTTCGCAGACAGTTCCGACTCACCGCGAACTATGCGCCACCCCGACTCACTGGGGCATCTCCGCAGACAGTTCCGACTCACTGGAACCTCAGCTGGCCTGGCAAGCATCGCAAGATACAAGACTCAGCCAATTATCGACCTCCGGTCTCCGGAGGGGAGTGATGTAGCGGTATCTACAACGCCACATGCGAACAACGCGTCATACTGACGTCACGCAAATCCTGCATCTCGCAAGCAGAGTTTACCGCGCAGTTAGCATAGATACAATTTCCCAATATCAATCGTTGGGCAATTGCCCGCCAGACATAACACCCGTCTGGTTGGAGGATCCTCCCTTTTCAATGGAGGATGAGTGAACTTTACACCCTGTTCCTCATACCTCCAAACAGTCATACCGTGTCAATAGAATTATAGGTAATAACGAAAACTTGCCCAATCCTAATATAGACTGTTCGTTAGTCAATGTGGGTGACGAATTAGCAGAAGAGGATCGTCAGTCGCTGTTTCGTTTAGTAAACGACTATAGGGATTGCTTTGCTTTTTCAACCAAAGAGTTGGGATGTATTAAAGGGATTCAGATGAGTATTAATTTGAGTGACGATAGTCCTATTGTTTACCGGCCTTATAGATTGGCTCATTCGGAACGCCAAGTTGTTAGGGGCATGGTTAAAGAATTAGAGGATTCAGGAATAGTACGTCCATCTACGTCAGACTATGCATCCCCGATTTTATTAGTCAAAAAGAAAACTGGGGATTACAGGCTTTGTATAGATTTTAGATCCATATATAAGAAAACAGTTAAAGAACACTATCCGTTACCAAGGTTTCAAGTTTTATACAACCTTAGATCTTGCGTCCGGTTATTACCAGATTTGTATGAGATATTTGATGTAGATATGTAGAGGCTACAAGCTAATGTAATTCTAATTTTGAGACGAAAACATGAAGGGGTTTCGTCCCAAGATGTTAATTCAGATAATGATCATAATGATATTTGTTGGTATTTAGAGATTGAATCAAATAAATGTTTTTTTTTTCTGATATTTATTGTATCCTGTGTAGTAAGAATATTTAATGATTTAATATTTTATACAAGCTTTTGTAATATTATTGTTTTCACGAGACGTGGATATGTCAGGAAAGGCCGACTGTTAGCCTTTTATTAATTTATTGGAATATGTATCCAAAATCTAAATCAATATACTAAATTATTATTAATTAATTAATTTATTTTCAAATTGTAACCGTGTTCCCAAGAGAAATGCCTTTAATAGTTGTGAAACTGACTTTTGTCGGTTGACAGCAAGTAGGTAGCTGTCAACGTTGGTAGTCTCACTTGGGAACACGGCACTCGAGCTCGAGCAGTCGCAGAGTAAACAGGTGTACTTGTTAGAGTGTTAAACCAAGTGATTAAACTTTATTTTAAAGACTTTGCTTTATTATTTTCGTAACCTTAAAGTAAGTTACAATAGTGGGTGCTCAATAAATGTGTCAGGTGTTAAACCACGTGACAAACAGTCCGCCGGGTTGTTAGTACCAGCTACGTGGTAGAAATGCTCCGCGGGGACGTTGTCTACGATGCGAACGACATGATTGGCCACAAACGTGTGCCAACGATGCGGAGAAGAATTTATCCAGCAAAGAGTCACCTTCGAATCGGTGAATGCGTAAATAGCTGTAACATTATAACGCGAATTATAAGTGTGGTGAACACGGCGAAGAAGCTTAGCGAGGAGCTCGGCACCGCAGAGCTCCAATCGAGCGATAGTCAATGGTTTAACCGGCGATACCTTCGACTTGGCACAAACCAGCTGAACGACCACTTCGTCGTTACGAGTAATATGCGCATAGATGACAGCGCCGTAGGTGCCTTTGCTGGCATCAGAAAATCCGATTAGACGAAGAACACAATTTTTAACAATACCTTAATAGCGCGGGATTTTAAAATCATTTCAAAGCGGCAGGGCAGAGCGAAAAGCTTGCCAAATATTTATAATGTGACGCGAGGGGGTGTCATTCCAATCGAGCTTCAGTAACCACAATTCTTTGATAAGTAGTTTAGCATAGAGAACTACAGGCGCGACAAGACCCACAATGTCCCACAGTCTAGCTACGGCCGACAGTAAAGCACGTTTAGTACACGTATCTGGCGGTGCGGAAATAAGAAACTCGAAGCAATCATTTGACTTACACCAGCGCAAGCCGAGGACCTTTTGCTCTACCGACTTGTCGAATTCTAGTTTTTCGGTCAACCTATGTGACGCCGGAATACTGTTTAGGACATTTTGAGAGTTACTGGTCCACTTGACCAACTCGAACTGACCTCCTCTAAAGTGTTTAATCAGTTCATGTGAAATCTGGACTGCTTGCGATTCAGAGCTTACGCTGCAGACTACGTCATCCATATACAACGAGTCTACGACGATAGCTATATAGATAGATAGATAGGTGACAATCGTCTTGAACCAACTGTTGAACTGTGCGGATCGCATGGTAGGGACTTGACTTGAGACCAAAACAGACGCGGCTAAACTGATGTAGAACCAGAGGATCGTTTACACTGAAACGATATAAGATGCGTTGAAAGCGACGATCGCCTTCTCTTACTTTAATCTGTAAGAACATTTGTCGGCAATCAGCCGAGAGTGCGAATGCGAACAAGCGAAAATTCAAAATTATGGTAAATAAGTCGCCCTGTAAATTTGGGCCACTGTGTAAAATATCGTTGAGAGATATTCCAGTACTCGTTTTAGCACTAGCATCTAGAACGGAGCGTAATTTTGTGGTTGTCTTATCTAAGCGTACAACAGCGTGATGCGGAATTACATAGTCAGGACACTTGCTGTCTGAACTATCGGAAGGAGCAGGCGATAAATATCCTTTGTCAATATATTCGCCGATAACGTCATCATACGCAGTACGTAATTCGGGTGCGGATTCTAATTTCTAATTCTGATTGAAGATGATGAATATACATCTAGTACCATTGAGCCTGTAACTGAATCAGATAAGGCCACGATGTGCCGAAACTTTGCACGTGGTGCTTGCAGAAAGGGCACACCGGACACGGTTGTTTCGGGAGGTTTCTGTTCAGGATAAAGCGGGAGGAAACATCAGGGTGTCACCACTGTGTGGATCGCCCGGAGGACACGTTGGAGGTGTGCCCGTCCCCGTGGCGGCGATCTCTCGCGTCCAGCCCTGGTCCAGGCCATGGTACGGAGCGAGAGTGCATGGGGGGCAGTCACCTCCTTCTGTGAAGCAGTAATGCTTGCGAAGGAGGAAGCGGAGCGCGTGAGGGAGAAGCGATCACTGCGCCCTCACACCCTTACTCGCCGCAAGAGACGCCCTGGACAGGAGTTAACAGCCGACTCCCGGCCACCGTAGGCACGGGCTTGCGGGCGGCGAGCAATGGGCAGCTCACCACTCGGTAAGGACCAGGCCCGGGTCAATGGCGCGTTACGTTCCACGCGCGCCTCAAAGAGATATCAGCTCGAACTGACGGGGTCCGCTAGAGCCGATGCCTGCCAGAGCCGGGAGTTGTTCGAAAGAGATACCGTGGCCACTGGCACAGGCAACTGAAGGAATACGGGTTTTAGTCAGTACAAGTCTGACACGGCCTTCCGCTCAGCCCAGAGTGGGAGAGGTCATTTGATGATTTCCCACCCAAACAAAAGGCCCTCGCCTAACTTCAAGCATAGGAAGTACTTGAGATCGAAATTTGAAGGAGCAATGATGATCGAAACAAATTCTAGTTCGTTGGGACACAACAAACGAGAGAAAGTCAATACCACAACGGTGGCAAGTGCAGCAGCGCTACCCCCATGTTGCGGCGGCTTAAAGCCTTGGGGGAAAATCGAAATATTCTTTAGTGGAAGAATGTTATTTAAGAATGTTGTAGTAACATTCCATCGATGTACTCACCAGCAAATACTAACATCCCACCAGCGAATACTAACATTCCATCGATATACGCACCAGCAAATAATAATATTCCACCGATGTACTCATCTACTAATACTAACATTCCACCCGCATACACCCGCAAATACTCACACTCAAAAAATGATAATATTGACACTCAAAAATTGTTAAAACTCAAAAAATGATAAAAAGACAAAAGTTCTTTATCAAAAATGTTAAATTGAATAGAGAAAGGTTGAATTTGCTCAAACAATTAGACATGTATTCCTATAACTTGGAACAGAGTACTAGGAGGTACAACATTGACACAGATGCCATGCAATCAGAACTTGACCATCTACAGGAGAAACTTAGTTCAATGACCAATAAGTATAATACCTCTGAAGACCTAATGAGGGAATATGTGTTGGCAATGAATGAACTGGTAAACTCACAAAAAACCAACTGTGAGCATTGGCTGACACCATCCATTGTTCTTACACTGGATCATTCATTGACAACATGCAACACCTCCTTACTGCAGCCCTGTGATGATTTGATAATTCCTACTACTAATAGCTCCAATAAACCTTGTAAACAAAGTTTAAAGAATGATATTGTGTTATTTTGTGATGAGATAGGTAAAGACTTAGGTCACTTATTGACACATGAGTATCCGGGACACTCAATATTAAATTACTGTATGCCTGGTTGGTCTTTGTTTCATATTATGAAAGAAATTACTAAATGTAACTTTACCCAGGATACAATATTATTAATTTTTATGGGTAATAGAGGAAATGTAAACAAAGGAGAACTGCTTGAGTATCATAGAACATTATGCAATCTTAGTTTAAGAAAAGTAGTGTTGTTTACATTCCCTTACAGTAACAGTTTGCCACAGGAAGAAAATGGGTTAAGGTTTGAATTGAATATGACAATGCATAATTTGACATTTAATGATAACATGTTCCATTTGATTGATACTAACAATTATGTTAGTAATAATTTATATTTGACAAAAGATAGATATAACATTGTTATGTACTATCTTCCTAAATATTATAAGAGACAGATAGCTATGTCGCTATCATATTTTTTTTCTATCATAGCCAAAAATTTGGCTAAACAACTTGCTTCTTTTGAGCAATGCAATGACAGTATAAATAATTTGGTCACAATTACTGACATTGCCAATAATTTAAATTAGAAATTAAGACAATAGAGGCAATCTCTAGCTATAATGTTCAGAATTGCAAAAACAACTCAATAAAAAGTTTAGAATCAGTAAATAGTATCAACCTGGTGCATCAAAATATTCAAGGATTTATGAACAAAGATTTAGAAGTAGAATTATTTATGAATTTTAATAGTATTGATATTCTTTGTTTAACAGAACATTGGCTGAAAAGTCGCCAGTTCTTGTTCAATTTTACTAATCACCAGGTTGGTAGTTCGTTCAGCAGAATAAATGCTATACATGGTGGCTCTTTAATTTTAGTAAGTAACCAGCTCAAATTTAAAGATCGTAACGATATTGTGAGCCTATCTGTTGAGCGTACAGTTGAAATTGCCTGTATAGAATTGGAGCACTTGGTTGTATTAAGTGTGTACAGACCCCCTTCAGGATTGTATGACTGCTTTGAAAAGGTAATGGATGAAGTGTTACACAGGATTTGTAATACAAGCAAGTCCGTTATCATTTGTGGTGATTTTAATGTCAATTTGTTAGAAAACTCAGGTTCTTGTAGTAAAATTTTAAGTCTGTTTCAGTCCTACAATCTTGTAAACCTATTTTTGGAGCCCACAAGAATAACACCTACTAGTGCCACATGCCTAGATAATATTTATACAGATATTATACCAAGCCACAAAGAAATTATAAATTTACTAGATTCTGATCATTGCGGGCAAAGGATTACTATTCAAAACCAAAACAAAAAAGTGGCTAAAAAGGATATCACTGTTAACCCCAAAACTGCGAAACGCTTGGAGGCTTTTAAAGTTAAACTCATTGATAAATTACCAGTTTTGTCAACTCATGCTGATCCTAATAATCTTTGATATTTTTTTTAATATATACTGTAAACAATTTGATTCCACCTTTATTCCCAAGACTATCTCGGTTAATAGTAACGCATCTTTCAGTGATTGGGCTACCATTGGTATTCATAAAAGTAGAACACGGCTTTATGAACTGTTCAATGAAAGGTCTTATGTTAACACTGATGAATTTAATTTGTACGTTAGAAATTATTCAAAATTATTTAAAAAAGTTTGTTATATGGCCAAATCACGTTATTTGGGTTCGAAGATTAAAAACAGCAGTAATATAATTAAAACGACCTGGACTATTATTAATAGTGAAGCGGGAAGATCTAGCAATCGAGATACTGACTACAGCCTGTCTATTAATGACAACATAATAAAATCTGACTCACAAGTCGCCAAGGCATTTGAAAATTTCCTTTCGGATATTCCCGTTTCAACTACTAAATCCCTAAACTCATCACCTTCTGTTGCTGAGTCTTTGCTTAAGGAAAATGTTAATGGTTGCGATTCGGAATTTCATTTTGAACATATTACCTGTAGAGATATAATTAAAACCTTTCACACTTTGAATTTTAAAAAGACTGCAGATTTGTGGGGTAATTCTGTAGAAGTTGCTAAGTCTATTATTGACATTGTGGCACCTGCTCTAGCTGTTATCTTTAATAGTTGTATAGACAGTGGGGAGTTTCCTGATCTCATGAAAAATAGTAAAATAATACCTACCTTTGTTTAAATCGGGTAGTACATCAGACCCCACAAATTATAGACCTATTTCTGTACTACCTACCTTTAGTAAAATTTTTGAGAAATTAATTTTAGAACAAATGCAAAGATTTTTTAATAAACACAAATTATTACATAGCAAACAGTTCGGTTTTACAAGGGGTCGTTTAACTACTGATAGATACCGGTGTTGAACTTTTAGGACATATTTATAATGCATGGGAAGATAAATGCGATGCCTTGGGCATCTTTTGTGATTTGTCCAAGGCATTCGATTGCGTTCTTCACGAAACGTTAATCAGGAAACTCCGCCACTACGGAATCCGGAACAATGGGATATATAAAAGAAGACCATCTCAGACATCGACCTGCATGGTCTTCATATGATCTGACCAAGATTATGTCTGGACTTTAAAAGAGACTGTGACCTCTGAGTTTGTTTCGGCCTTTCTTCTCAGAGTAGTCAGATAGGAAACGCCGACCTCATCTAGTTTTAAAATATGATTGACGTGTAAAAGTGTTTGTACAAACCTACTTACAAAATAAAATCATTTATCATTATCATTAACATTCCACCGATGTACGTATGTAACATTCAAAGATTCGGAAGGGTCGCGCTTAGCCCAAGCGGGTCCGTGCAACCATAGTGGGTGCTCAATAAATTTGTCAGGTGTACGAAATAAAATGCGTGGGAACTTTAAACTTATGGAGTTTATTAAACTTATAAAAATGCAGTCAAGAGGCACACTGTTACACATAGCAGCGCCTCTGTCTGTGGTGTGTCAAGGCTGATTGGCATTTGTGAAAAGTATGCTGAAGAACATGGTTTGTTGTATAATACAAATAAGAGTGAGTGCATGGTCTTTCGGGCCAGGGGGGGGTGTCCTGGTTACTTGCCGGCAATTAAGCTCAACGGGTGCCGACTTAATAGAGTTGATACGTTTAAGTATCTAGGACATTTATTAACCTCTGACCTGAGAGACAATGCTGATATTGAAAGGGAACGTAGGGCGCTGTCTGTTCGTGCGAATATGATTGCTCGCAGATTTGCTCGGTGTTCGAGGGGCGTCAAAATAGCACTATTCAGGGCATTTTGTACGTCCTTTTATACTGGCAGTCTGTGGATGGATTACACGCAGAAACAGTACAGTGCTCTACGCGTCCAATACAACAACGCGTTTAGAGTACTCTTGGGGCTGCCTCGCTTCTGTAGCGCGTCGGGGATGTTTGCCGAGGCGCGTGTGGATTGTTTCCACACAATCATGCGCAAGCGGTGCACATCCCTGCTGCGTAGGGTGCGGAGCAGGGGCAACAATATCCTGAGCGCTTTTGCGGAACGTTTCGACTGTCAGTACGTGAACCACTGTTGTATGGTTCACGTACTGACTAATGTTAAGATATTATTTTGATTATGTTTTAAATATTTTTTTTTGACATTTTATGATTTTATTATTTGAATTTTATTTTGAGAAGTTTAATGATTTTTGGTATTAACTAACATAATTTTAAGATCTTTGTTACTAACAACTATGGACATGTAATATTTAGTCTGCAATAAATGGAATTATTATTATTATTATTATAGCAATCAGACCAGAATCGAGAAAAAAGTGTTGCCACATCACAACGGAAAATTGCACCAAAACAGTGTTGCAAGCTTATTTACTAAAATTATTACTATTTTTGTTAATATTAAAAATAATAATTCTGTATGTTTAGACTGTCCTAAACATAATTGGGGCCGGCAGTAGCCTACTCTACAGGTAATGGACATAGCCGTTTTACCGGCCTTCTATACACTTTGTTATTCATTTTGATATCGGCCGCTCTTACTACATTGTCTCTACCTGGATATGTTTTTACAATTCGAGCCATATTATAATTTAATGGAGTGGTGTTCATATCTTTTACAATTACCAAATCACCTTCTTTAAGGTTTGGTTGAGGATATTTCCACTTGGGACGGCTTTGAAGCTGTGTTAAATAATCATTTGACCATAATTTCCAAAAATCTTGTTTAAGTTTGGTACAAAGATTCCAAAATTTTAAACGATTAACTGAAACATCTGTTAGATCAACTTCAGGATAGCTAGCCAGAGCTGTTCCAATCAGAAAGTGTGCAGGAGTTAAATAATTACAATCATTTGAATTTGCAGAAAGTAGAGGCCTAGAGTTCAAAATTCCTTCGATTTGTACAATGACTGTATTGAGCTCTTCATAGGTTAAACATTGGTTCCCTACTACTCTCTTTAAATGATGTTTTACACTTTTAACACCTGCTTCCCACAATCCTCCAAACTCAGGTGAATAACTGGGTATAAACCTAAATTTTATATAATGCTGAGAGCAAAAACCATCAACAGTATCCCTGTGGTTTTTGGAGGACTGTAAGTCATACAACCTTTTCATTTCATTTGACGCTCCTTTAAAGGTTTTAGCGTTGTCACAATATATATTTGTGGGCATGCCACGCATTGAAATAAACCGCTTGAGACATGCTAAGAAGGCTTCAGTTGTTAAGTCCGATACGAGTTCTACATGTATAGCTTTTATAGCAAAGCAAACGAAAAGCGCGATGTAACATTTCTTAACAATAAGATTTCTAACCCTAGCAACCTTCATATCGAAGGGTCCACAGAAATCAACGCCGACATGCTGAAATGGCCTGGACGCTGTGATTCTTTCTTGCGGAAGGGAACCCATTAACTGCTTAGCAGCCTCAGCTTTTAACCGAAAACACTTGACGCATTTACGCACTACTTTCTTGACCTCCCGAATACCACTGACTATAGAGTACCTTTGGGATAGAGAGCTCAAAACTAACCTAGGGCCTGCGTGTAAGAGTCGCAAGTGTTCTCTTTCTATTATGAGATTAGTTATGTGAGAGTTTTTCGGAAGGATAGGTGGATGCTTTTTATCGAAAGACATCTCCTTGGCATTATGGAGCCTACCTCCTACTCTAATAATACCTATTTTATCAAGGAAGGGATAGAGGCTACCTATTCCTGTCTTTATATTTTTCCCAGCAGAAAGTGACTCTACCTCTCTAGCAAAATGTTGCATCTGCGTACAACGCACGATGACTGACATAGAGTCGCGAAGCTCCTGAGGCGATAGGTTACCGTCCGTTATTTTATTTTTATTTTTCGAACAGTTGTTATAGAACCTGTAAATAAATCCTATCACTTTCTGTAATTTATAAACGCTAGAATATTTTTCAAATAGCTTTGTTGAAAACGATGGCTCTACCTGTGTCCAGTTGCACGGTACGTTTAGCTCATCAATCTGTTCAGTGTCTGTGGACAAATCAGACGATTTACAATTTTCAAAATTAGTATGTGTATGTTTCCTGTCTGATAGGTAGGTTGGCCCGTGCCACCATAGCTCACTTTGCTGCAACTTATGCGGCAAGACGCCCCTCGACAATAAGTCTGCAGGGTTGTCACAGGTCCTAACAAATCCCCACCGAGCCTGATCGGTCAGCTCTACTATTTGCTTGACTCTATTATTGGCATAAACGTTTGACTTTACATTGCCTGACTTAATCCAAGCTAGCACTATCTGGGAGTCACTGTACAAGAATGTATCTAGATGGGAATACCTACCCACCAGGACTCTACCAACCCTATGCGCCAGCTGGGCTAAAAGGAGAGCACCATTGAGTTCAAGCTGGGGAATCGTCCTACTTCTATTCAAAGGAGCAATACGGGACTTGGAGCAGAGTAGATCTGTCTGCACTGAACCATCATTTTTTTAAATTCTTAGATAGATACAGCAGCCAAAGGCTTTTATTGATGCATCAGAATACCCTACCAACTCTACAGAAGAAACATCTTTACTGTTAACACATCTATTTATTTTTATTTTGCCCATTAACTTTAAATTGTTTAGGAAATTGCTCCAGTATATTAACTGATCCTTGGGTACTGTGGAGTCCCATCCTATTTGCAAAGACCATAGCTCCTGCATGAATATTTTGGCTACCACTATTATTGGGCCTACTAAGCCGAGAGGATCAAACATCTTCCCTATAAGGCTCAGAATTTTTCTTTTTGTATTTAAATTATGTTCCTCATCAAAAATGGGGCTTGACAAAATGAATTTATCTGAAGTTATATCATACATTAAACCTAGAGTCTTTACTAAATTATTCCCACTCATGTCTACATGTTCAAATTGTTTTTGCTCATCTGGAATACCATCTAGGACATCAAGGGCGTTTGAGCACCATTTGTGTAGAGAAAAACTACCTAATTTCAGGAGCTCTATCAATTGGGATTTTAGCTCATGCAGCTGCTCTATATTATCTGACCCACCCAGTATATCGTCGACGTAGGTACTCTTGATCATTGCTTCAGCAGCAAGTGGGTATTTATCCTTATAGCGTTGAGCTAATTCAAGTAGGCATCGAGTGGTCAAGAATGTAGAGGCCTTCAGTCCGTAAGTGACAGTCTGAAGCTGTAAGCAGCTGATAGGCTTCCTAGGATCATCTCGCCATAAAATATTTTGAAGGCAGGTGTGATGGCTGTTTATCATCACGTTGCGAAAGGCCTTCTGAACGTCACAAATTATTGTGTAAATGAAGGTCCTGAACAAGATAAGAATATCAAAAAGCTCACTCTGTACCACGGGGCCGTTCAGCATGACGTCGTTGAGGGACAACTGGCTGTGGGACTTCATACTCCCGTCAAACATAACTCGAAGTCGGGTTGTCTTACTTGCCTCGTTAATAACAGCATGGTGTGCTAGAAAGTAAACAGGATCTTTATCAATATCGTAATTAGCCACCTCCACCATCTTAGCATGTCCTAGCTCTACATACTGATCTATGAACAATTTATACTGCTCTAGTAATAGAGGATTTGATTTAAACCTTTTTTCTAACATCAGGAATCTTTGATAGGCAACTGAAAACGAATCGCCAAGCTGCAAATGTTCCAGAGGTGTGATGAGAGGCATATCAACATAGAATCGATTATCTTTCAGGCTCATAGAACTCTGAAAACTTTCTTCAGCCTTTACAAACTCATCACAACTCGGCTTCATGGGCTCGGGTACTTTTTCAGAGAGCCAAAAATTCTCCATTACATTTTCTAATTTGTTGTGATCATTTATAGCAAAATTTGATACAATATTACAAATTACATTACTCACTTTTTCAGGAACATTACCACCAACTACATACCCAAATAGGGTGTTTTGTAATACCGGTCCATTTTGAATTTTAATGCAACCATCTAGCAAAACATTGAAATAAACATCCGCACCCAGTAACAAAGAAATCTCAGCTGGGATATTGAACTCTTCATCTGAAAGTTTCACATTTTTTGGTAAATTCCACCCGGATACATTTATAAATTGTTGGGGTAACCTTGTTGTTATTGTGTCAACAATGTGACATTTTAAATTTAATTTTACATTATTGTGGCATGGAAGCACACTTATATTCACAAGTTTATTGATTTGTGTTTGTTTATTTTTTTTTTTTTTTTTTTAAACTTTTGCCCCACACTAGGAATTTCTCCTGTGTCGTGGGTGCGTTTACAGACATATAAACTCACATACACAAACAGCCAGACCCGGAACAACTAATTGTAGGTCATACAAATATTTGTTCCGTGCGGGAATCGAACCCGCGACACGCAGCGCAGCAGTCAATCGCTTAACCACTGCGCCAACCGTGCCGTCTAATACCTATGCCTATAATATTATGGGTTTGATTCATGGCAATCAACCCAAGTTTGTTTACAAGGCTGGTTGTAACAAAAGATGCCTGGCTGCCCGTGTCAAGCAATGCTTGGATAGAAACTTTTTCACCACATTGATTTAATAAATTAACCTTTACAGTTGGAAGCAAAATGCTGTTGGAAACAGGGTTAGACACCAAAGTCACTGCAGGCTCAACAGGAGCAGCTTTTTCTTCGTGCAACAAAGTGTTGTGCCCTAATTTACATATTTTACATTTGAAATTAAACTTACATTTCCCCTTGTGTGTCCTTAGACATGTGGTACATAAGTCATGGTCCCGCACAAATAACTGGCGGACCTCTAGTGCTGCCGTTTTGAACTCCGGACAGCTGAAAAGAGCATGGTCACTTTTGTTACAGTGTTTACACATTTCTTTTACTTGTGAGGCAACATTGGTTACCTTTGATGGGTTAGATTTATGGAATCTACTTGTACTTTCATAGCAAGTACTATTGGGGGGTAAGCTATCCTCTAACGCTATAGCGCGCTTTTCAAGAAAGCTTAAAAAATGTGCCATGGAAGGCAATTTTTCTAGATCCTTATCTAATTGATAAGCCCTATTAGTTATTTGATCTAATTTTCTTGTTAGAATGGAAATTAGCAACATGTCCCATGTATCGATGGGCTGTCCCAGATTCTTTAATGCATGTGTGAGATTATTCAGTATATATACTAAAAGTATATGTACCTATATATTAACCAAATAACAAGCTTTGAATATCAGGATGGTTACTAGTTATTTACTGTGTATGAAGGTTATTATTGAATATGGTTTGTAGGGAAAGGGTTTTATGAAGTAAAGCACAGACAGACAAGGCTAAACATTTATTGAAATTTAGGCTTGTCAGTAATTAATCAGAAAGCTAGTCGTCCGTTCGTAAATCTAGGTCATCACGGAGAAGAAGGACAAGAAACTCCGTGGAAACAGTATAAAAGTATTCTATCAATATCTTTCTTACGTTGCCATAAATTATCGTAATCTTTAAAAACAATTAATTCTATCTCTTGGACTACTATAAACGACTTTAATCAAACTGCACACGTAAAGAATAATTATAACTTTATTTTCTAATATTACACTATTTTATAAAAATTCTGGAGATGTTACTCGCACTGTGTCCAACGACCAACTGCCGATCATCTCTTCCAATATTCGTGCGGCAAACTGTGTCGCCCCACCATTGCTCCGGAAGTTCATAACGGGGCAATAATGGCGCGACACCAGTGTTGCCAACTAAAAATAATAATAAAGGAGAATGCCCAGGCACAGTACTCTTGATAACTGTCTCGTGTCTCAAAAAGTTGAACAGCATCAACTATCTAAAATAAAAATATATTTTTTAAATAAGACTTAATTCATATTTATAATGGGATAGTATTTTGAACAATAATTAGTACTTTTAAGTTTCTGACTATAAGGTACGCCATTTTTTACTATAGCCTGTCAAAACTAGGGGTGTCCATTTTTTCTATTTCGTGTACTGTGCCTAACTACCTACCCGCCTACAAAAATACATAATAATATCGATTCTGTATTGATTGTTCGATTTATTATTGCGTATCAAGTTAAATAACTGTTTATTTAAAAAAACAGCTGTACCTATACGATATATTTTTTAAATCGATAAATAGCTCGCAAGGTAAAATAAATAAATCAGTTTCTATATCCCCACAGAACTAGACATTATGTAGTAGATACATTTATCTATCTTTTCATTGAAAATGAGACGAGGCAATAGTGTGCGGTGAGGTAGATATTTGGTTGGTATGGTTATTAGCTTTGGTTTTATTTATTGTTGATATTGAAATCGGAATAGTTTCAAACATCTAATCATACTAATACTCCCACGTTGATTAAAAACAATAAAGATTTTAATCTGTAAAACGCATTATGGTTTTTATTTTTTTTAGTGTTGCTAATCGATATGTTTGCTTTTCTTCCTATAATAAGCATAAAGCTTAAACACAAAATAAGTAGGTTCTCAACGCAACAACAGAGTTCTAAATCACATGTAACTTGCTGGTATTTGTAAGTGCCGGTAGTTGTCAACCGCGGGAAAGGCCTAGTTGTATTCGTGAAATACCACTAATGGATTTAATGGATTTGTGGAAATCCATTAAAAGTCGAATGTTTTAGAATCATTTACCAGCACGTGTACAACCTTGATTGACATTTATTGCCAGTCAGTCATACACATTGTCAAGTTAACCAGTATGTTTTTTTCTGCTGGTTTTGGTACGTTGTGCGTCGAGTTTGAGCCTTTTTAGTTCCTCCGTTACTCCTGCTAACCCATTGAAAATAAACATACTGGTAACATACATACATACATACGAAAATGTAAGAGATACATTAGGCGCTATAGTAGGATATTATTGTTCTTGCCTTGTAGGAAAAAGAACCGTAGGTTGTTGTGTGCATGTAATGTGCATAGTGTGGTATTTGAGCTGGGCACGTTACAACAATGTTAGTGTTCCAGCTCCATTTTTGAATAATATATTTTTGGAAGATTAAAATAAAGGTATAAAGAATAATCATTCTTTCATTTATTGTACCTAGTGTAGCTGTTTTCCATTCCTTCCTACGTACATAGACCATTTCATGAGACCTACTACAATCTATTATTTGAGTAGGATCTAGATATAACACTGAGCGATTGACTATCAAGTGATGATTCTTCCATACTTTGCATTATTTTGAATGAAACGCGGGAATAAGATTTTGAAGCACGAAGATGCTCCAAATCTAAATCAAGACTTGGTGAGGTGGTCACAGGCCACCAGTAACTGGCCACCTGAAATAGCTAAACCGCTACATATTTTACACAAATGTACTTCAAAGGCACAGAGCTCACTCGTAAACCCATTCAGATCCCTTCAAATAGCTTTTTTCAATTAATTTTGTGGTCGAACATAACCTCAAAATAATATTTTAATTTTTCAAAATATCTCGGTAATGCCATTGTAGTTTGTGTTGAACTTTTTGAGGATGTATTTAGACATGTCATCGAGTATTTTAAAGATAATTTGATGAAGACACAACAAAGTTAAATTGAGTACATTTGTCCATAGTGCCGTGGGCAATCTCCTTTAATAACTAATTTATTTAATTTCAAATAGCTAAATGTAGTTAATATTTAATCTTAAATCAAAATATGTAACTTATTTTATGTAAATATGTGTCTGTCTTTGAAGCGACAACATCCGGCCGTCCTGCACACGCATCCGTCCTCGGATAGCGTCCCAGTCTGGTGCAATTGCTGAGAACAAAGTATATACAATTAGTCACAATATTCCATAGAGTGAAGCTGTGATTACTAATTACTCCTCATTTGAACTGAGCATCCACTCTACTATCCCATCAACGGCCAGCAGAGAAAGAACCCCAATTCAAAAGATCTGTTTACATTTATTTACATATGTTGGTATTTTTTTTTTTTTTTTTACCTATGAGTATGTAACTGTTCCATCAGCGGTCAGTTAAGTTTAGAGTTTGCAGTTTTCCCTAGGCAACTAGGGTTGGCCTTTGGCCAACCCTAGTTGCATATCACTACAAACCCTAAACTCATTTGTCACAGATTTATTTTACACGGATAAATACTGTAACTTAAAACAATCCAAATACCAAAATATGTTTGAAGCAAATGCACTAGACAAATTATGTTAAATAGTAGTAAATACTATAAGAAGAATACATTGAATCATTATTTTGGGTTAATAAATACCTGACAACATCTTAGGCCATTTCCGAACCTTCAACATCTAGGTCTGCCAACTTGATCCAAGGTTTCATATTTTCAGCACACGTGGTCCCCTCATAGCACTTGCTTGTTCTTTCAGCGCCACGCATATCCTTTACTTTATAGCGGTCATGACCTAATACTTCAATCACCTGGAAAGGTCCTTTGAAAAGTGGTAATAATTTAGTACTTTTCCCGTCATTGGATTGGCTGGGAATTTTTATAACTACCAAATCGTCAACGTTGTAACTGCGAGCTTCTTTTCTTTTGGAATCGAAAGCCTGCTTTTGTTTGTCTGCACTGACCTGAATGCGACTGTTGACGTTATTCCTCAATAACGTGACATCAACTGAATGGTCTTCCTGTGCCAACAAGTCAGCATCAGTTTGAAGTCGGTATCCAAAGAATACTTCACTGGGAATGGCTGAAGTGGTTTTATTAATGGTACTGTTAATACCTTGTTGGATACTAGTAATATGAGTGTCCCATTTGTCATAGCTGGTATTAGCACCCATACTCCTCAATGCGTCAAGGATGGTGCGATTAAAACGTTCCACCTGACCGTTTGAGCGTGGAATAGCAGTAGCAATAACATGTTGACGTATATTTTTGTCCTGACAGTACCTAACGAATAACTTAGACGTGAAAGAACTTCCAGCATCACATATAATACGCTTAGGATTACCAAAAACTTTAAATATTTTGTCTAACTCACTAATAACAACTTGGCTTTTAGTGTTACGAACAGGTGCTATAAATACAAATTTTGTAAATGAGTCAACAGTCACCAAGAGATAGGTGTTTTTACGCGTGGTCTTTACAAATGGACCCAGGTGGTCTATGTGAAGCGTGTGAAAGGGCTTTGCATATTTAGGTATAGGAAACAGTTTGCCTTCCTTTTTTCCATGGATATTTTTATAGTAAATACAGTTAATGCAATTTTTAATATATTTGGATACTACTTTCTTAATTTTGGGAAACCAATAACTTGATTTTATTCTTTCAACCGTCTTATCCACGGCAAAATGGCCAAGGTCGTCGTGATTAGCTCTTATAATTTGCCAGATGCATTGTTTAGGGACAACCCATCGTCTACCGTAATCAGTCCGACGGTATACCTTATTACCTAACAACTCATACTCATTATACACTTCCTTATTTAGCTCGGCCTGGGGGGTGACCACCACCTCTTACAGCAGTATTATTATAAATACATTCCGTATAGCTCCATCCTTTTCCCACACGAAGTAAGATTAAAATAATACTGCTGTAAGAGGTGGTGGTCACCCCCCTGACCTGATTGTAATATTTCTTTTATTGCACAAATACTTGGGTCTTGTAACTGAACTGACAATAACCAATCTGCTTCAGTAATAGCCAACACACTGTCATTGCATATGGGGGTGGAATTTGTATCAACTGGGTTTCGGCTTAAAGCGTCAACATGTTGCATTTGAGCCCCTGGTTTGTGAATTATTTCAAACGTGAATTCTTGTGTAAATAATACCCATCTACCGATTCTAGAATTAATTTCTTGCTTATTTATTGTATATTTAACAGCATTGCAATCTGTATAGATTTTAAAAGTAGATCCCAATAAATAGTGACGGAATTTTTGAAGTGCAACAATTATTGCTAAAAACTCTAACTCAAAGGAGTGGTACTTCTTCTCCTCATTAGAAGTCTGTCGACTATAAAAATGGATTGGTTTTTCACCTGTAGCAGTAACTTGGGTCAGTATGCAGCCAATACCATCACGACTGGCATCCGTATATAAAATAGTAGGTAATTTGGGGTCATATATTTTTAATGAAGCATTATGTAACAACTCATGTTTTAATTTATTGACCGCTGAAACTTGATCGTATCCCCACTCCCATGTGATATCCTTTTTTAAGAGCTTTGTTAACGGTTTTGCTATAAGAGCACAATTTTTCACAAATTTTCTAAAATAATTAATGAGGCCTAAAAATTGTCGTACTTGATGCACATTTTTAGGTTCAGGATAATTTTCCACTGCCTTTAATTTCTTTTTACCTGGACGTATACCATCTTCAGAAATATCATACCCAAGGAAGTTAACAGAGCTCTGGAAAAAGTGACACTTTTCCAAATTTATTGTCAAGCCATTATTTTGCAATATCTTTAATACTTCGTCTAACTGCCTAATATTATCATCCACTGACCTGGTGGCTATCAATAGATCATCCATGTAACAAATAACTTTATCAAAACGAAGTTTACCCAAGACTGTGTTCATTAACCTTTGAAATACAGATCGTGCATTGCATAACCCGAATGGCATCCTCCTGAATTCAAAGTGACCATCAGGAGTAATAAATGCAGTCTTAGCAATAGAATTTTCATGGACATTAATTTGATAATAGCCACTTTTTAAATCAATCGATGTGTAGCATTTACATCCTCTAAGTTTATCTATAAGGTCTTCTACAATGGGCATTGGATATTTCTCTTTGATAGTAATTTTATTTAGTGATCTATAATCAACACACATACGTTTTTCGCCCGAAGGTTTATCGACCAAGAGAATTGGACTGGCATAAGCAGAATTACTTTCGCGAATTATTCCATTTTTTAATAGGTCATCAATAATTTCCCTGGTCGCTGCCTTTTCACATTCAGACATACGATAGGGTCTATGGTATACAGGTTTATTAGTTATTAGTTCAATGTCTAACTCAACACAAGAAGTCTGCCCTAACGATTTTAAATCTTTTGAAACAACCCGAGGGTATCTGGAAAATATTTCATGTAACACAGATATGTGTTCAACAGAATCAGAGTTGAACATAAACGAATCTATTAAAGCGACGTGATAGCTACTTATGGGGCAAAAAGAAAGGCTACTTCCTACTCTTGCATACATAATTCTTTTATCCTCCGTAAAATTTCTACCAATTAAAATAGGACAGCCAGCTAATTCATCACAAATATATAGGACCACATTAAGCTCAGCATTATCAACCATAATGTCAACCTGTGCACCATGTGTGACCTCAGAGCAAGAATCTGTTTTAAATCCTGTTAATAAAACAGGTTTATTTAATTGGAAAATTGTAAGGTTTAACTCGTGTGCCAAAGAAGACGTTATTAGAGAACAACTACTGCCCATATCAATAAAAGCCTGTTGTTTACATCCATTAATTACAATTGCCTTCTAAAATTTATCCTTGGGTGTAGGTTCAACAATTAATTTTACTTCGCTATCCTTTTCAGATTTCATTTTAGGCTTAGACCTACATGCAAGCTCTAAATGACCAAATCTATTACACACATTACATTTGACATTATCTTTCTGACTGCAGCTGGTCTTTTTGTGACCAGGTTCACCACAGCGAAAACATGTTATATTTGAACCAGCATTGGAACCAGAACTATGTATTGATAGAGTACCATTAGAGTTTGAAAAACTGTCTGTCTTTTTATCAACATTACTATATAATAAGCGAGTTGAATTTTTATTCTTCTGAACGGACTTTTGTTCCGGGTCAACATGAATTTTCCCGTGCAAAAATGAGGCGAACTCATCACAGTATTTAAAATTGCCAGCGTCTGCTGCCGTGATTATATTTTTATCGCCAATTGATCCTACGATTACTGAAATTATATCTTGTTCAGAAAATGACAATCTCATCTTGTCAATTTTTCCTTTTTGTACAAAATAAAATTCGTATAATGACTGGCCATCCGAGGGTTTCGTTTGGACCAAGTCTTTTAGCAAACAAAACATATTACGCTTTATTTGAAATGTATCTAATAGTGTATTTCGCCAATCCTTCCATTTCCAGGTAGTCCAAGAAGTTTTATTTTTTTGTAGTGAGTCATACCATGTTTTAGCAGTATTACGCAATTTTTGCAACGCTTGATTTTGTAGGACACGGTCAGACCAACGAAAAGCACGACCATTGGCTTCCACAACATTTATCCACATTTCAATATCATCCACCAATGGGTCAAAATCAGGAATCACTGAAGATAACATAACATTTTGGCTTACTGCGGGAGACGCACGCCTGGTGCGTCTCTTTTTCCTGCGCCTGTGTCCATCAGAGCTGCTGCTGCTGGACGAAGGCGATCCAGAGGTTGATGACGAGCCACTCGTACGACTTACTTTTGACTCACTTCTTCTCCCTCGAGTGCGCTTGCGGCTTCTCGGCATCTGGGCGCGTTTCAGTACCACTTCTGATATAAACGACTTTAATCAAACTGCACACGTAAAGAATAATTATAACTTTATTTTCTAATATTACACTATTTTATAATAATTCTGGAGATGTTACTCGCACTGTGTCCAACGACCAACTGCCGATCATCTCTTCCAATATTCGTGCGGCAAACTGTGTCGCCCCACCATTGCTCCGGAAGTTCATAACGGGGCAATAATGGCGCGACACCAGTGTTGCCAACTAAAAATAATAATTAATTTAATAACTAATTTATTTAATTTCAAATAGCTAAATGTAGTTAATATTTAATCTTAAATCAAAATATGTAACTTATTTTATGTAAATATGTGTCTGTCTTTGAAGCGACAACACTACGGTCCAAGAGAACTCAAAATAATGGCAACATAATAACAATAGCTAGGAATATTGGCCATAACATTATTTTACACAACAACATAGTCATAAGCAATAATTAGGGTATAATATCAAATTACATAACTTACGTAACATCTGGTCGATCAATTCCACATAACAACAGCACTAGAACTAACAAACTGAACATCTACCAAGCAACTGCCTTGATAGCCGTTGTAGAGATCGCGTCGCCCCCGTAAGGGGGCGAGGCGAGCGGTACCGGGGCGTTGCCCCCCGGCCGCGAAACGCTATACGGTGGCCCGTAACTACGGGCCCCTCATCGTGTTAGCGATATAAAAAGGCTTGGAGCCTGTCGGGCGCGCGTGAGTTGCGCGCGCCCGTGTGAGTGATTGCAATGTGTTTTTCTGTAGGCGCGCCGCGGCGCCGGCTCACAGCGCCGCTATCTTCACGACACCTCGGCGGTCTGTCCCCGCCAGGTGAGACCCCCAGTTACCTGGGGGAGGCCCGGCGGGGGACGACCAGCGACAGAGGTGCCGACTCGACGCTCCTACAGAATATGGGTGTATTGCTCCCGCCCGTACCGTTTCCAGAGCCAGCCGGTTACGTTCCGGGCTAAAGAGCAGTCGTGTGTGTGGGGGCGGTATTGTATTGTGTAACACCGCCCGGTGTCTACGTGTATCGCGGCCCGCGCTGCGCATACACGTGTGAGTTTGGCGTCTGTACAGTGGTGACTGTCTGTGTACGCTATGTAACGCGCCTATATTAACTTAGCACACGTTACATAGCGAATGTATATTATGAGTGTAGAGTTCAGTTGTGTCTAGTGAGCCTGCCTTGATAACGTCGTTACAATCCTTTTTATACACTACCAACGTCTTATACGTAAAAACATCTACCGCCATTTTGAACCAATCACAGATCATCATATATTTTGGCTTAATATCTTCTAACACAGATAATAATAAACAAATCTTATGTAGTAAAACAGTTTTAAAACATTATAACGTAATTAATCAATTTAATAACAGTTGGTTCTTAATTCTTAGACATCAAAAAGTATATCAACATCGACCAACAGTATTGTGCTAATCATTTGAAACAACCTATTATATAAAAATAGCACTATAAAATCTAAGATATACTACAAGTATAATCAAATATTACTTAATCATTTATAGTAATAACATTTAAATGTTTTTTACAAGTTAAGACTGTTGTTTTTTATAAACACAATATCTAGTCAAATTAGGTACTTCTAAAATGTGACGGATGTCATTATCCAACAATCAATATTCTAATATTATAGTTATATCAATATGAAATATCTAACACATGCAGCTGTTGCTGTACATCCGACACAAAAGACCTTATTGAGGCTGCAGTGCCTTTATGCATTGTAGGTAAATCTAGTAAACCGCTAATATGATTTCCTATTAACCGCGTTTTGTTATCAAAACGCTTCTCCAACAAGCCTAGTGCTTCCTTGTAGGACTGATTGACTAACGGCAAATTGACAATGACTGCCAAAGCATCATCTGTTACATATTTCCTTAAATAAAAAAGTTTCTGCACATCAGATAATGATCTGTTATTATCGATAACAGCCATAAATAAATCAAAGAATGGCTTGAATTTAGTGAAGTTCTTCCCGTCAAAGGGTGTAATATCAATGGTTGGCAATTTACATGTGGAAACATTATGACATTCTGAGACTGATTTCTTACCTATCTGTTTTAAAGAGGCATTAATTTTAGCTAGCACAGAATAATATTGTTCTTCTATTGGACCAACCTGTTCGCAGTCGTCTTCGTCAATACTTAGTATGTCCAATTGCACCGCTTCATAGCTCTTGAGCGCTGTGATGAGCTTCTCCTTGCGAGCCTCCAGGATATCCACGGTAGCAGACGCAAAACTGATGGGGTCGTTCACAAACGTCTCAATGCGCGTGATTGTAGCCTTGCATTGGCCACGAAGAAGCCGATGTTTACGCAAAGTTTCGTTGGGCTCCATGGTGGAACGTATGTAGGACGTAACACTTTATTTATTTTACAACTTACGAAAACTCCGCGCACTTTATATCTAAGCCGCACTTTGTAAATACGAACTTTAATGACACGGAGCCGGTACGACGACGGCGACGTTTGTTTATAAAACAAACCGATGACAGTGACACTTGACAGCTCAGTGAATGACAGCTGAGTGAATGACTCCGGCGCAATGGCCGCCGGGCGGATATGGACCGCGCTCACTTCACTCTTCAATGCTGCCAACCCAACACCGTCGTTACTGACGTCACGTCTCCCACGAACTTCACACCTCACAAAATGAAAATGTGGGTAACTTGATAGAAGCCAAATTCGATGTGCAGAAAATCGTAATTTTTACGATTACTCGATGATATGATGCTGTATCTTGATGATGCTTCGTTGATTTTCGTTCTAGCTTTGCATAGAACGAAGTTGCGGGCCTCGTACAAACCCCGCCAACAACGCCGACTTGTATTGCAAGAACGAACGAACACAATTTATCCACAAAAAATTTGCGAAGCTGCTCGGCACTGATTTTAAACACTGCTCGAAGGACCACCGCACGCATGTACGAAATAAAATGCGTGGGAACTTTAAACGTAGGGAGTTTATTAAACTTATAAAAATGCAGTCAAGAGGCACACCGTTACACATAGCAATCAGACCAGAATCGAGAAAAAAGTGTTGCCACATCACAACGGAAAATTGCACCAAAACAGTGTTGCAAGCTTATTTACTAAAATTATTACTATTTTTGTTAATATTAAAAATAATAATTCTGTATGTTTAGACTGTCCTAAACAGTCAGGTATTAAACCACGTGACCAACAGTCCGCCGGGTTTTTAGTACCAGCTACGTGGTAGAAATGCTCCGCGGGGACGTTGTCTACGATGCGAACGACACGATTGGCCACAAACGTGTGCCAACGATGCGGAGAAGAATTTATCCAGCAAAGAGTCACCTTCGAATCGGTGAATGCGTAAATAGCGGTAACATTATAACGCGAATTATAAGTGTCGTGAACACGGCGAAGAAGCTTAGCGAGGAGCTCGGAACCGCAGAGCTCCAATCGAGCGATAGTCAATGGTTTAACCGGCGATACCTTCGACTTGGCACAAACCAGCTGAACGACCACTTCGTCGTTACGAGTAATATAGGCATAGATGACAGCGCCGTAGGCGCCTTCGCTGGCATCAGAAAATCCAATTAGACGAAGAACACAATTTTTAACAATACCTTAATAGCGCGGGATTTTAAAATCATTTCAAAGCGGCAGGGCAGAGCGAAAAGCTTGCCAAATATTTATAATGTGACGCGAGGGGGTGTCATTCCAATCGAGCTTCAGTAACCACAATTCTTTGATAAGTAGTTTAGCATAGAGAACTACAGGCGCGACAAGACCCACAATGTCCCACAGTCTAGCTACGGCCGACAGTATAGCACGTTTAGTACACGTATCTGGCGGTGCGGAAATAAGAAACTCGAAGCAATCATTTGACTTACACCAGCGCAAGCCGAGGACCTTTTGCTCTACCGACTTGTCGAATTCTAGTTTTTCGGTCAACCTATGCGACGCCGGAATACTGTTTAGTACATTTTGAGAGTTACTGGTCCACTTGACCAACTCGAACTGACCTCCTCTAAAGTGTTTAATCAGTTCATGTGAAATCTGGACTGCTTGCGATTCAGAGCTTACGCTGCAGACTACGTCATCCATATACAACGAGTCTACGACGATAGCTATATAGATAGACAGATAGGTGACAATCGTCTTGAACCAACTGTTGAACTGTGCGGATCGCATGGTAAGGACTTGACTTGAGACCAAAACAGACGCGGCTAAACTGATATAGAACCAGAGGATCGTTTACACTGAAACGATATAAGATGCGTTGAAAGCGACGATCGCCTTCTCCTACTTTAATCTGTAAAAACATTTGTCGGCAATCAGCCGAGAGTGCGAATGCGAACAAGCGAAAATTCAAAATTATGGTAAAGCCACTGTGTAAAATATCGTTGAGAGATATTCCAGTACTCGTTTTAGCACTAGCATCTAGAACGGAGCGTAATTTTGTGGTTGTCTTATCTAAGCGTACAACAGCGTGATGCGGAATTACATAGTCAGGACACTTGCTGTCTGAACTATCGGAAGGAGCAGGCGATAAATATCCTTTGTCAATATATTCGCCGATAACGTCATCATACGCAGTACGTAATTCGGGTGCGGATTCTAATTTCTAATTCTGATTGAAGATGATGAATATACATCTAGTACCATTGAGCCTGTAACTGAATCAGATAAGGCCACGATGTGCCGAAACTTTGCACGTGGTGCTTGCAGAAAGGGCACACCAGACACGGTTGTTTCGGGAGGTTTCTGTTCAGGATAAAGCGGGAGGAAACACCAGGGTGTCACCACTGTGTGGATCGCCTGGAGGACACGTTGGAGGTGTGCCCGTCCCCGTGGCGGCGATCTCTCGCGTCCAGCCCTGGTCCAGGCCATGGTACGAAGCGAGAGTGCATGGGGGGCAGTCACCTCCTTCTGTGAAGCAGTAATGCTTGCGAAGGAGGAGGCGGAGCGCGTGAGGGAGAAGCAATCACTGCGCCCTCACGCCCTTAGTCGCCGCAAGAGACGCCCTGGACGGGAGTTAGCAGCCGACTCCCGGCCACCGTAGGCGCGGGCTTGCGGGCGGCGAGCAATGGGCAGCTCACCACTCGGTAAGGATCAGGCCCGGGTCAATGGCGCGTTATGTTCCACGCGTGCCTCAAAGAGATGTCAGCTCGAACTGACGGGGTCCGCTAGAGCCGATGCCTGCCACTGTGGCCACTGGCACAGGCAACTGAAGGAATACGGGTTTTAGTCAGTACAAGTCTGACACGCCCTTCCGCTCAGCCCAGAGTGGGAGAGGTCATTTGATGATTTCCCACCCAAACAAAAGGCCCTCGCCTAACTTCAAGCATATAATAATAAATAGTAATAAATATCCCTGGACATTTCACACAGCACCATTTGTCCCAAGCTAAGCAACCTAATGCTTGTGTTATAGTAACAAGATGGCTGATAAACTACTTATATACAATTTTTTTTTTTGTAAATACATACATATTATAGATAGAAAAACACCCAGACTCGGAACAAATACATGTAGGTCATACAAATATTTGTTCCGTGCGGGAATCGAACCCACGACACGCAGCGCAGCAGTCAATCGCTTAACCACTGCGCCAACCGTGCCGTCAAAGCATAGGAAGTACTTGAGATCGAAATTTGAAAGAGCAATGATGATCGAAACAAATTCTAGTTCGTTGGGACACAACAAACGAGAGAAAGTCAATACCACAACGGTGGCAAGTGCAGCAGCGCTATCCCCATGTTGCGGCGGCTTAAAGCCTTGGGGGAAAATTGAAATATTCCGACCCACCTTACCAGGTGAGGATTTGTAAGTCAAATTAGGTAGGTAGTCATGTTTGGCTTTTAGTTAGAGCATGGTACGAAACTTTCAGTCAGCGAATACGACCTACACTGCGCGTGGCCCAACATGCGTTCGACCGTTTTTTTTTTTTGTTTACATCGTGTAACTTGTGAGTGATATTATGTTATTTGCAATAGTAAAAGTCATGAAAGAAGAAAAATACGGCCAAGCTAATTTTGTTGTAAGATATTCTGATACTGATATTGCGATAATTATGTTATCCGACGGTTGAAAAATCGGTCCATACTGCAAGCGTAACCAGTTCGTTGATTTGTATTTGTTCACATTCCAGAACCTGGACCAAGCGACATGGCGATGCAATTCAAAATATACAATTCTAGCTCCAAACGATACGACGTGGTCTACTGTGATCAGCCAATGTACTTAGGAAGAGTCGTGAATGAGCCTGTCGCTCATGACCGTGCTCGAAATGTTCAGTCTAAAAACCCCACGCATACCGTTAGGACGGATGAGCGTGTCATTATAAAAATCATGAAAAATGCAGCAGCCAATCTTGAGCGTATTCGAAATGTACAGTACCAGCCACAAACGGAAGGCGACGCCGCAGAACGACGCTCTAACGACGCGGATATGCCTCAAGATTGGCTGCTGTATTTTCCATAACTTCCATAAAAGTCATGGAAAATATAGCAGCCAATCTTGAGTCTACTCGAAATGTACAGACACAGCTGCCGACACAAGGCGTCGCAGCGGTACGACGCTCTAGCGATGCGGTTGAGCATGTCCTTATGGAAATCATGGAAAATACAGCAGCTAATCTTGAGGGTAATTGAAATGTACAGTCGCAGACACCGACGCCTTGCGTCGGCGCAGAGCGATGCTCTAGCGACGCGGTTGAGCATGTCCTTATGGAAATCATGGAAAATACAGCAGCTAATCTTGAGGGTAATTGAAATGTACAGTCGCAGACACCGACGCCTTGCGTCGGTGCAGAGCGATGCTCTAGCGACGCAGATGAGCATGTCCTTATGGAAATCATGGAAAATACAGCAGCCAATCTTGAGGGTACTCGCAATGTACAGTCGCAGACACCGACGCCTTGCGTCGGCGCAGAGTTTCACTCTAGCGACGTACGTGGAGAGCCGGTCCATATGGAAGTCTTGGAACATACAGCAGCCTATCTCATGTGTACTCAAAATGTTCAGTTGGAGACACCGGTGCCTTGTGCCGATGCAGCTTGTCGCACTGATAAGGGCGTCATAAACGCATCTAAGGAATTCCTGGACTCACACTGCAAAGTATGTAAGCCTTGCATCAGAATTGACAAACTGATGAAAGTTTCGGCTTTACTAGAATCTCAAATGGGATTATCGAGCAAGGGACGGCAAAACAAAGCCGCGGTTCAAGAGAACGAAACAACAGAAAGGGAAGGTGAAACAGAAATAGACTACGAAGACGCAAGTTCGGCTGACGAAGACCCAGGAACTATTTACTTACTATTACCAAACCAATCTTCTATGATGAAATTAAGAAAAAAATGAATCTCTGATAAACAAAGAGTTTCCGTTGGAGGAGCCCGAACCTTTACTTGAGCAAATTATCGAGAACCTGATAATCTATCCAGACGTCAATTTTAGGGTCGGGACGTAAATTTGGTGTGTTGAGACGTCAATTTGGAGGGTAGGGAAGACAATTCGGAGGTTCGAGACGACAACACTGTGTTGTCGCGTCGAACCTCTGAGGATCGAAACGCTGACACAGAGGGTCTTAATGATAAAGCATTGATTCTCAACCACAACACAGAGGAGAGGCAAAGCGACAAAGCTAGTGTAATATTTACCGCGACTGTAGCGAAACTTATTGAGTTTATTAAGACATTTTCAAAGAATATAAGTGTAGGTAATATTTATAAAGTAATACTACGTACGTTTTGTAGCTGGATGGTGTCGAGGTAAACTTACCAAAATTATACCACCTTGTGCAACGGCACGGCGGTCTAAAAACAGTATAATTATAACAAGAAGCGATGAGGCAAGGTCGCAGAACATATGTTTAATAAAGGGCCTAATACTGAGAGGAAACTCGACCAGATTTACGTAAAGTATCTGCTACCACACGACACGCTTTCTCATCGTAAGTATTCTTGTTAGTCATAAGTGCAATACACTTTATTTTTAGTTTTTCCTTAAATTCCTTACTGAGGGTTCTTGTTAAGCAATATTTCTTCATTTCCTTGGTCTAAGGAGGAGCGCCAGGATATTATCCGAAAAGTCGAGATTGCATGGAACCGAAAGAATCAAAAGCTTTTGGACCGTGCCTTGAACCCGCTACACCGCCAGCAGCGATTGCTTGGCTTAACATAATCTTCTGACGATGAGACAGAAGATGAAGACACTGTGACCGCTGTCAATGAGGCAGAAGACTGCATCATCAAGGGCGCGGTCATGAACCGCCCCAAAGGACAATGACACCCAATGGGCCCCTTGTTTTGGTGCCGTGTCAAGACTATTTATTTCTCAAAAATTAAATCGTATTTTTACATGTTTATGTTGTTTTGATCAACATTTCTTTTACCCTAGCATTGGAAAACATAATTGACATTTATTTTATTGAATTTGTAAGTAACTTTAAAGTAACTTTTACGAATTTGTTTTTCAGATGGCATCACGATCTAGGATGTTAGTTCAATTCCAGAGGACACGGTGGAGCATACGGTGACGGTCTGCCCTGCTTGGGCGGAGCCCCACCGTGTCCTCGTAGAGGCGATCGGCAACGGCGGCGACCTCTCGCGTCTGGCCCTGGTTCAAGCCATGGTCCGGGGCGAGAGGGAGTGGGAGGCAGTCACCTCCTTCTGCGAAGCAGTCATGCTAGCGAAGGAGGTGGCTGAGAGGCTGAGGAAAAACACCTCACGCCTCAGCCGCCGCGGGAGACGCTCCGGGCGTCGGGAGCAGCGTGACGACTCCCGGCCACCGTAGGCGCGGGCCTGCGGGCGGTGAGTAGGTAGAAGGTATTTTTTACTTGTACTGATATTTTATTTTTTCTAGTTATGTTCCTGTAATTTCATTATTTCAATCCTCTTTGTAGACAAAGACATCGCTGTAGATTCCATCCGACCTCGTAGTAATTCGTCCAGTAGCAACGGTTCCTCTAGTTCTTGGAGTTCTAGCAGTTCTTCAAGCAGTGGTCCATCTATGTATCAAGGTAAGTTAATTTAAATGCAGAGGGATATAAATTATTTACTCCTAACATCACTGTTCACTATTCTCACAAAATTCGAGGGTAATTGATCAAACCAATACCACACCACTACACTTCAAGAAATTGATTGCATTTATAACGTTTCAGACAGCGACGACTCAGTAAAGGATCCTGATTATGAAACCCAACCAACAAAACGTGCTGAGTATTCTTCTGATACTGATGTGGAACAAAATATCACTACCAACTATAATAACATTTCGGATTATCAAAATTTGGTAACATCTAACCCTTTAAGTATTTTCGTATCTAAATATGCACAAAACATTTAAACGCACATTACACAAAATTCAAAAGTCGCGCGAGCGTACTCCACTTGCCGTTTGAGTTATCAACGTACAACAGAACGAGAACGCAATACTTCATGCCACGCGTACTATCTCTTTCTCTCCAATCACAGCAAAAATTTTGACGGTTCGCGCCGAATCTGAGTAATGGTGGACGCTTATAAAAAATTTGTTAAAAGTGATAGTAAAAGTGGATAAACTGTAAATATGTTAGTGTCATATTATTTGTAAGGCATCTAATTATAACAGGTAAGTGTTATTTCATAACAAAATTATGTTATTTTACGTATAATGAAGGAGTAAGGTATTTGTATCTAAATAGATACTTTGCGACTTACCTCTACAAATCTAGTTTATTACTCATGTATCTAATCTAAATAGATACTGGGCGTCTTTCCCAGTGATTAGTAATTTATTTGTTTGTGTCCAAAAAGACACAACGATACTTAACGTTTGTTATAGAAAATGAAGCGAAGTTCGAGAGTTTCAAGAATCTTGGCCCTGGTGCCGCCAGCTGACTCAGGTTCTGAGGATTCTGACTTAGATTTAGACCTGTCTTCAGACGCTCCCGATATCCCAAACGAGATGATGGATATTTTTGAACAATCGGATAGCGGAGATGACTCTCTATCATCACAAATACCGCCTCCGTTGGAATACTCATGGTTACCCAGTGTACCAGCCGTTGTACCAGTACCTGATGTGCCAGCTGTGAGAAACAATGTTACAATCCCATCTTCACCTTCTCTTGTGTCAGTAAATCCTTCACCCGACACAACACAAACGGTACAGTCGCCAAGAACGCCAAATTCAATTTATTCCAATACTTGTAGTCCACTGACACCAATTGCATCCAGGCTCCTACGCTCACGCAGATTAGAAATTCAAAACCAAAACAATAGAACGGAACCATCATCAAGCACACAACAAGAAGACTTTATTCAAGCCCAGACTTCTGGTGTTCAAGTTCAGCGTACAAGAAAACGAAAAAAAGAACACATGGATTTCAAATTTAGATCTACAAAGTTTATGTGGCATGTTGACAGGGAATCAAGTGTTGACAGGTTATTTCAGGAACAAGTCACTGGTATTGATACTCCATATCAATACTTTAAAAGATTGTTTGATGATGAATTGATGGGATTTATTTGTTATCAATCAAACCTTTACTCTACTCAAAGCACAGGAAGATCAGTTGATATGTCAATAGAAGAATATGAAAACTTTTTAGGTATTGATATGCTAATGAGTATTGTCAGTATGCCTTCTTACAAAGATTATTGGTCATATCAATTAAGATATGACAAAATTGCTTCGGTAATGCCACTGAAAAGGCAACTGCAGCAGCACGCAGGCACAGCAGGCAGGCAGGCCGCAGCAGGCAGCAGGCGGGGGGGGGGGGGGGGTGGCTGGCAGGTGCAGGCAGCTGTTACGTAAATACATGCATTTTTCCGATAACACCAATGTAAACCCCAATGATCGATATTGCAAAGTGAGACCTGTCATGGAACACGTAAGAAAAAATTGTTTACGAATAGAGCCCGAATAAAGTTTTTCTATTGACGGGATGATGATTCCATACAAAGGGACAAGAGCTGGATCAAGAAGGCAGTATATTAAAAATAGGCCTCATCCTTGGGGGTTCAAGTTTTTGGTCAGAACTGGAGTATCTGGCATAGTTTATGACTTTTTCCCTTATGCTGGTGAAACAACTTTCGATGACGTGTGTTTTACGGACACTGAAAATAAATACTTCGGACTGACAGAAAAATGTGTACTGCGCGTGTTGAAAACTATTCAAAATCCAGCTCTGATCACCTTGTTTTATTGACAACTGGTTCTCCGCTCTTGAACTTATATCATATCTGAGAAGTGAGTTTGGTATCCTGTCATTGGGGGTTATCCGTAAAGATCGTTTGAGAGGATGCAATATGATATCGGACAAAGACTTGCTAAAGAAAGGAAGAGGAAGCTATAAGGTCATGGTCGATAACAATAAGAAGGTTGCTATTACTAAATGGGCTGATAATAAATGTGTTACTTTAGCTAGTTCATATGCAGCAGATAACAGGGAAACTTTTGTAAAGAGATATTGCAAACACTCTAAGCGTAAAGTAGATGTCAAATGTCCAACGGTTATATCAGAATATAACCAGCACATGGGTGGCGTGGACTTGGCGGGAATGTTTGTGTCTCTTTATCGAACAGGCAGTAAGAGTAGGAAGTGGTATAATATACTACCATTTGGTAGATATTTGCGTCAACAATTCCTGGCTAGTATATAGGCGAAATTGCAAAATGTTGAATGAAAAGAAAGTGTTATCTCTTAAAGATTATAAATTAAGCGTTTCGTACACGCTTTTACAAAAAGGAAAAATGGTCAATAGAATGGCTACTAATTCGATGAAAATTAAACAGCCCGTTGTGCCAAGGCCCGTAAAGATATCCGCACTGATGGTTTACACCGTAGGAAGCTATAAGCTTGGACATCGGTGGGCAGGTTGACGCTCTGTATTTCGATTTCCGGAAAGCATTCGACAGAGTTGACAACGATGTGCTTTTGACTAAGCTGGGGGCCATCGGTTTCTCGTCCGGTCTTCTTAACTTCTTTTCGGACTATCTGCGCGATCGTAAGCAGTTTGTAAGACATGGCTGCTTCGAGTCCAAGCCTTATAATACACGCTCGGGTGTAAGTCAAGGATCCGTGTTGGGGCCTCCTCTGTTCCTGATCATGATCAATGACCTCATAACTAATGTTAAGTTTGCCAAATGCCTGCTATATGCCGACGACCTTAAGCTAGTCGCACAAATCCGAACAGACGAGGATTGCAAATTACTACAAAGGGATATTGATGCCATCTATGAGTGGAGCATTGCGAACAAACTACTTTTTAACACAAGTAAGTGCTACGTCATGACATACGGTAGAGGAATTCGGCCAATTCATTATAAATATAGTTTGGGCGGTGACGTAATTGCTCGTGTCACCAAAATAAAGGATTTGGGAGTGACTTTCGACCGCTGTCTGACTTTTAGGGACCACGTTTCTACTCTTGCAAAAGAATCATTCAGACGTTTGGGATTTGTTTTACGAAATGTTCGTGACTTTCGCAATCCAAACATTGTTAGGCTTTTGTACACCGCTCTTGTTCGAAGCAAACTCGAGTCCAGTGCCTGTATCTGGCACCCCTATAACGCGACCCAAACCCTAATGCTGGAAAAGGTACAGAAAACTTTCCTCAGATGCCTCTTCCAAAGGATATACCATTTCTTTCCCTACATGTACCCTACCAACTATCTTTTAGGGATGTTGGGCTTTAACTCGTTGGAGGTGAGAAGAGGCCTTGATCAACTCACTGTAGCCTGTAAGACCTTACGGGGACGTATCGACTGCCCAGAGCTCCATGGTCTTTTCTGCCGACTATTTGTGCCCGACAAATACATCGGACACCGTCAGAGCCGCCGGCACAATCTGTTTGCGCAACTCCCAGCGAAAACTGTAGCCAGAGCCGAATCCCCGGTCTGTCGTACTCTAAAGGTGCTGAATGCCCTTCTGGCTGCCAACCCTGAATGTGATGTGTTTGCAGATGAATGGAATAAAATTATGCGTATATGTCTGGTGTTCTGTGAGAGAATGTATGCAAGGGAGTCCACTGTGCCATGTTAGTTTTAAGTTATATTATTGTCAACGTCATGTCTCTATGTTAATTAATGTAATTGGTGTTGTACCGTTTTAATTAACTATAAATAAATAAATAAAAATAAATAAATAAGGTCATGGTCGATAACAATAAGAAGGTTGCTATTACTAAATGGGCTGATAATAAATGTGTTACTCTACTATTGCAAAGAAGGGTCCGTGCAGGAACTGCACAACGGGTCAGACAGTTATTAGTTGTCTGAAATGTGATACAAGGCTGTGTCTCACAGAAAAACGTAACTGTTTTCGTGAATTTCAAACGAAATAGTCTGTCACGGCTCTATAATTCAATTTTATTTACTTAAACCTTTGACCTCATAGAAGTTCCTATAAAATATTTTTCTTTCTTTCTTTCTTTTTTCTTTCTTTATGTAAGTTAACATTTTTTTTATTGTTTTAAGCTAACTGTTATTTATAGTTGATAAGCCATAAAGTAATTTTGTGTATTTTTAGATACGAAGTTCGCAATAACCTATTTTGTATAACTGTATTTTTGTATCTAAAAAGCTACAATCTGAAAACTCAGTACAACGTTCCTGAAAAAAATGTTTTGTGGTAAATTTTGTTTATAGTATTAAAAAGAACTGATTTGGTTTAGTTATTTTTTAATTTAATCATCCCAATACCATTTTGCTCCACAAAGGGTATGGTTTCAACAAACATTGAAAACTACGAGGAACCACTTTCGTCTATAAACGAACATGCTATGGTATTCAACGATCTTGGTGTCATAGAGAACAGTGAATCTTCTGCGATCGAAAACGTAAGTAACGGAAATGCTGTAAGTCCAATAGTGTATAATTCTAGTCCAACTAAAATTGGTAAAAAAAGAAGACTAAATGAAGCAAACTGGAAATTCAATGTAGCTAAACGACTGAGAAATGGTGGGAAGCCTTATCAATCTACCAAATCAAAAAAAAACATGCCAAGTCGTGAATTGAGACCTTCTTGTAAAGATAAATGTAAAGGACAATGACACGGATTGGGCCCCTTGTTTTGGTGCCGTGTCAAGACTATTTATTTCTCAAAAATTAAATCGTATTTTTACATGCATAAGTTTTTTTTATCAAGATTTCTTTTACCCTAGCATTGGAGAACATGATTAATATTTATTTTATTGAATTTATATCAGTTCCGCCATTAAAACTTAACCTGAATGTTGCCAGACGACAGACTATGTCAATTAAATTATAGTAATCGATTGAAAATATCGATATTTTACTAATCTGCCGACTAAAATGACCGGAGATAGGCTACAATAGCTTTTCTCCCGTCGTAATCTAGCTAACACTCTCATGTAACTGATTAGGCGCGAAGAAGACGATGGGCAGGCTCAAATAAAGAAAATAAAAGAAGTAAGTAAGTAAATAAACTGAAAAAAAACATGTTATTTCCTGCCGTCAGAAATATTCCGGTACATACGTACCTGCCGATCGATTCTGTAAAAATCTCACCGTGAAAAGTTAGGTGAAGTGAGCTTAAAGAGAGCTGTCAATAGTCTCAATCCCTAGCATTAGTTGGAATGACAGCTCACTTCACCTAAGTTTTCACGGTGAGATGGTTACAGAATCGCACTGCTGATTAGTTTCTTTAAAAAACAAAAGTTGGTACCACATACATTAATATGGTTAGGATACTCAGGTTAGTACCGCTCACACATACCTAAATAGCGTTTATAATCTTTTTAATTAAGTAAATAATATTATTTATAACAAATCGATTTAGTAAATCGATTAACAAATTATTTAGCATGGTCACACTTACACAGATCTAACTACATATTCTAACTGTCAAATCAATGCATCAATGACATTGTTTCGTGCCGTTTGTTTTGCGTCGAATTGAATATATTCCTCCGTATTTACTTCTGTTCGTTACAATTTGAAGTTGTCGAGTTGAGCATTTACGTTCCTCCAGTGGATTTGTTTTGAGATATTGGACTCCTGTGTGTGTTAGTGTTAAGTGAGCAAATTGACTCTATTTTAGTTTTTAAGTGAGCCTTGGACTCTTGTTTTACTCCTGAAACATGTCTACACCTGGTAGGGGTCGGGTAAACCGCCCTCTTTCTCGCCGATGTGTCAATTGCTCCCTACGTTTGGCGCCTAATCTTCGTAGACGTCAAATCGAAGAATTAGATGAACCAATGCTTAACCTTCTGAGATCCTGGGTAACACCTACACCGGTAAGTTTATAATGTGTCATTTACAAGACTTTCACGAACATTTAGGATGCCTGTGTTTGGTCAATGAAAGTGGAAATATTTATGAGAGATTTACAGTTGATGACCCCTCATCAACTGTAAATCTCTCATAAGTATTTCCACTATAACAGAAATTAACATTTTAAGCAGTGTAAGGTGATGTGTGAGAAAATCTAGACCATTGCAATGCGCACATGATTAAATGTACGTATTATCTATTTAGGAATTCACTGATTTATTTTTGTTATCTTTTCAGATATCCTCTGATGACATCCTGTGTGTTGAATGTTTTGTATTATTACAAAACCGGACATCATCAACCACCACTCTATCCCTTGTATCCCCTGCTCTTGGACACCTCAACGTATGTTTTGCGTGTGGCATGTCAATTGCAAGTCGCAGAACTCACAGGGTTAGTCAAGACTGGACTCAAAGGAACATTATACTAAGATGGACACCAGCTCATCACGTAAGTGTTTTAATCATGGCATTATGACTATGATTGAACTAATTGAACACAAATAAATAGTAAATATATAATATTTTCTTTAGGTCTTGAATTTGGAACGAGTTTGTCGTGCTTGTTGGGAGGCTGCATCAAGAGGAATACAGAGCCAAGCCGCTGGTGGCGTTAACAGACCCACAGTGGGAGAAAAAAATGGGAGAATCAAAAGAGATTTTAAACTATTTCGCCAGGAATATTTTAATAGAGCGTCAAGTCACCTTATGACTGATTTCAAAATAGCTTGTTCCCTTTTGAATAAGTTCCATCCTACAATTGATGATAGACCCGATGCTGTGGAGTACCTAAATATTGCTCTGTCGAGATTAAATACATTAAATTATTTATCGGAATTTATTCAAAGGGAACATATAAATAGAAGACGTACGATTTTCCAAAGCATAAACAGCAGTGCTCCCCATCTAAATAACTTTCCAAGATTATCATTAATTGAATTAAGAAGATTTGCTTTAGGATCTTACCAATTGAAACAGGCAAGATCCTATTATGGGGAGCATGTGCGGGCGAATGGTACATACAGTGTAGAAATAAGCAATGAACTAATAGAAGAAGATTTGCCCTTAATATTAGGTCAAAACAATTATATAGTTAGGGCCAGAATTAAATCGAGACATGTGAGTAGCAGGATTTATTACACATATTTATTGATAAGTAGAGAGCAAAATAGGGCAAATTCTTTAGAGAGTATCATTGCTTATTATTGTAGTTGCTTAGTGGGAAATCGTACAGTAGGGTGCTGCGCTCATACTATGACCGTATTGTGGTATTTAAGCTGGGGTCGTTTTAATGATATAAGCGCCCCAGCGCAATTTCTAGACCATATGTTCCTTGAAGAATAAATGTTTTACCTACTATTTATTGTTGTTTCTTTTTAAAGCAAGCAGCCGTAGAGCAGCTTAGCTTAACTTGATGAGATAGATGGATGATGAGAGATGGATCCGTGCGCTCTAACCTAAGGCTTTAGTCGTGGGTAAGTAGGTATTTATTTTTAACAACACTGCCTACTAGTGGTAGCCACAGCCTACTTAACGCTGACTGCCGGCACGGCACGACAAAGGATATTTGTAAGCGCAAATACTTAACCTACATAATATCTAGCAAGAAAAGAAGTTATGTAGTGTTTTCTAAATTCAGGTATCCATATTAAAACTTAAACAATATTATTATTTTAATTTCAATTATGTTTAGAACAAAAAAAACTTGTTTTATAACCTCAATTTCAACATCCGAAAAAATAAGATTTCTCTTAAACTAGGGTGAAAAATTGAAAATCGATTTCAGGATATGAAAACGTGATTCTAGGTCTACGAAACCAAGTTAGAACCACCGTGACACGTGAAGTTTTTTAGGGGCCCAAAACTCCTAACAAAACGGGCATTCTCCTTTAAATGTGGGTTTAAATTTACAGAGGAGCAAAGACAGACCATTTTAAATGACTCTTGGAGCTTAGGTGCAATAGAAAAACAATGGACGTTTATTGCTAATAGCGAAGACATAGTCATCCCAAAACAACGTTACGTTAAAGTTGATTCGGATGGAAATGTTGCAGCTATTCAAAACAACAACAACGCTTTCTTTTTGACTATTTCGGGCGAAAAAACAAGAGTTTGTAAATTGTTCTTCAAAAATACTTTGGGGATTAATAATCGACCCATAGAGACTGCTTTGAAAAAGAAAAATAGCAACACTAATATTTCTTCCATGAAAGATAACCGAGGTACTCATTCAAACCATTATGCAGTGGACGAAAGCATTAAAAATGGCATCAAATTGTTTATTGAGTCTATACCGAAGATTGAGTCACATTACATCCGGGCTCACTCAAAACGACATTATATTGATGGTAGCAAAGCTGTCACAGATCTTCATAGAGATTATGTGGAAAAATGCAAATCCCAAAACGTCCCCTATGGAACCTACATTACATTTTATCGTATTTTCACACAAGATTTTAACATTTCGTTTTTCACTCACTCCTTAAAAGGATTTGTGCGATATATGCGAAGCCTATAAAAACATCACAGATGAAGAGAAAGAATCTAAGAAACAAGATTATGAATTACATCTTAAGGAAAAGAATTTGTCTCGTATTGAAAAAGAAAAAGATAAGAACAACAAAAATATTTTTGTAGCGGTCTATGATCTTCAAGCAGTGTTCCAATACCCCAAAGGAGACGTCTCAGTTTTTTACTACAAGTCCAAACTAAATGTACTTAATTTAACAATTTATAACTAACAAAATAATTCAGTTGAGAGTTATGTATGGGATGAGTCTAACGCCAATAGAGGTGTCAACGAAATAGATACCTGTGTTTACAAATACCTGGAGAAAATTTCCGCAACGGCTGAAGACCTCGATGTTGTCTTTTATTCAGACAATTGTGCCGGACAGCAAAAAAATAAGTTTATGATCTCAATGTACACTTACGCAGTCAAAACTCTGCCAAATCTCAGATCAATTACACACAAATACCTCGTTAAAGGGCATACGCAGAACGAGGGCGATTCAGCTCACTCTCAAATAGAGAGAGAAGTTAAAAGGCAACTGAGATCAGGACCATAGGTAAACCTTGAATTGATATTGGGATTTGTCTTGTCTCATCAGGTGCGGATTTTCATTGCTCCAGCTATGTAGGTTGTGAAGATTTAAATAGCCATCTCTCTTGCAGGTTGATTCATCCGACCATAGAATATTGTCCAAGAATTGGGGATCTTCTCTGTGCTTTTGCAGCATCACACGGCAAAATGCGACTCGTAGTGGATAGTCCCGCGGCAATAACGTCTGCACACGCCTGTAGTGATATGGGTGAAGTCTGTGACGTTTTAGGATTCGATGTGCAGTACTTTTTGGGATTCCCGTAGCTATTTCTATGGCACGTACCGAGGTAGTTGAATCATTTTCAATTTCATTGAGAACTTCTTCGTCGCGTTCCGATCTAGGTCTTCCAGCATTTCTCCTGTCAGATGGTAAACGGCCCTCCGAAAACGCTTGATGCACATTAATACTCGATAATTCGGGTATCTTTGAGCATTTGGGTACCTTTCTCGATATAATCTGCTAGCAGCGCTACCATTGCATCGGCACTCTCCATAAATGAGGTGCATATTAGCGTATTCCAACGGTGTGTATGGTAGCGGCATGATAAACGCTAAACAGTCCAAAATACGCCAAAAGTCCAATTCACAAAACACAGTCCAGTTCAAAATAATGCCAGGTTAGTACAGTTTGCAGATCACTTAATCCAGTCCAAAAAGCCAAGCCAAAAGTCGTTAGTACGAGAGTCACATCAATTGAATACGAAACGGTGCACAGTAAACAAAGAAGCAGAGCGTACTGACTTTGTACTTTGTAGAGAACAGCAACATTCCTACCTGCCCTATTGTTATTTAACAACAAACATCTATCTATCTCTCTCTAACGTATAATCGCAATCTATCTATTTCTCTCTAACGTATAATCGCTCTCTATCTATCTCTCTCTAATGTATACTATCTATCTCTTTCTGACTTCTGAACTTCACTGACTACGCACATGTCCCTTCCAAATTCTAAGAATTTGCGAAAGAAATCTATTTTGGGCACATAGTAGAAGTGATTACTATTAACAACAACTTATGAAATTTGGTTCTTGATTAGAAAAAGTATCATTATTTTTTTTTTGTGGCTAGTTTTCCTAAAGTATTATACCATTTTAAAATCTAGGTTAGTTGCGCTAATTTCTAAAAAAACTTGCCATAGTAGTGTCCATATTTTTTTTTACACTACGATGAGTTAAAGTGTACTGAACGTAAAAATCTTTCAAAATTTTAGGGTAATAATTTTTTTGGTTGTTTTTTTGTATAAAACTACGAAAATTCTGTAATTTTCAAAGATTATGGTGAATAGTAGTACTACTTAGGTTGCCGATACAAACAAAAAAACTGAAATATTTGAAAAATTGTGGTCATGGTAGTTAAAAGTGTCATAAGGGGTATACATTTTCGAAGAATTTCCTTTTTTTTAAGTAATTTAAAAAAAAGTAGAGGTATTTTTTTTTTCTTTTTTTTTCTCGAGTAGTCATTAGTAGGTCCATCCTCTGGTGTCGGCTTATCGTTGAATTTTGGGACATGTTGGTAACACAGGTACCACCTAGCACAGGAGTCAGGGCTTCAAACTAAAATGTAACACCTTTATTTATGTCAATAAAACTTTATTATTATTATTATTAAGGCGTCTAATCAAGAATTACAGGGTTTTTCCTTATATCTTAGCGTACATCGTGTGCGTGTTTGTCGAGCGATTCTTTTGAATGACCGAGGCGCGGCGCGTGGTGGAATACGGAACTACACTCGTGACGTCCAGTGGTTCATTCTTGATGACGATGCGTGGACATGCCGCCCGCCTTGGAGTAACAACCTCCAACGAAGAAGAAGTAGAAGAATGTAGAAGTTGAGAGAAATTAGGGTTCTTCCTCCTTTAGCAGCGGACATCATCTGGGGTATGATCTTCGTATCACTCCGTTAGCTGTTTTAATGTCAGCTACACGTGCTAGTCCATCCTTCTCAGGTGAAGTGCTTATGACTCGTCCAAGACGCCATTTTAAAGGTGGCAGGTTGTCTTCTTTAATGAGCACCAAGGTATTGGGTGCTATTGTGTCGGTGTTGGACTGCCATTTACTTCTTGTCTGCAGCTCCGAAAAGTACTCCTGCGACCAGCGTTTCCAGAAGTTCTGCCTCATCTGTTCGATGCGCTCGTAGCGGACCAAGCGTGATGTGTTTGCAGCTGTGAGGTCTTCGTAGGTAGGTGCAACGAGCGGTCGGCCAATCAGGAAATGGGCTGGTGTAAGAGGGAGTAGGTCGTTTGGGTTTGAAGACATGGGATACATAGGTCTGGAGTTTAGGAGAGCTTCTATTTGTGTTAATAAGGTGTAAAATTCCTCATACGTGAGGTTTACGTTTCCTACACGCCGGAGATGATATTTAAAGGATTTGACCCCTGCCTCCCACAAACCCCCAAAATGTGGTGAGTACGGAGGAATAAAGCTAAACTTAATATTTTCGTCTGCAGCGAAATTTAAAATATCGTTTTCACTAGCATTTAGAAAAAATGAGAGAATTCCTGTAGTGCGCCTACAAACGTTTTCCCGCTGTCGAAAAATATTTGTGCGGGTTTTCCACGACGAGAAAAAAACCTTCTCAAAGTCAATAAGTACGCTTCAGAACTTAAACTTGTGACTAATTCTAAGTGTATCGCACGAGTAGTAAAGCATATGAATAGGCAAACATAACATTTTTCAAGTTTTGAACCCCTTCCTTTGCGATTCAATATGAACATAGGTCCCGCATAATCTACACCGCAGCGCAAGAAAGGATACCCCGGCTCCAATTTTTCAGGAGGCAAGTTACCCATCTTTACTGAAAGTGCCTTCCCTTTCTGGCGAGTACATGTAATGCACTTATGTACTGTCTGCTTGGCTAAATCACGGCCCTTGAGTGGCCACAAACTTTCTCTGATAGTAGCCAAGAGCAATTGTGGACCAGCATGGAGTAGACGTTTATGTTCAAATTGAAAAAGAAGTCGCGTGAAAGTATGTTTCGAACATAATAATACAGGATGTTTTTTACCATAGGAAAAGGTGTGTGAATTTACTAGTCTGCCTCTTACTCTTATAACGCGATCAGAATCTAGGAACACATCAAGACTAGATATGTTTCTCATCGACTTAACAGGTATGTTTTTTATGACAGCAGTATAAATGTCTGGAAGTGAAGTTTGTTGTGCTAAGCGTACGAGAACTAAAGTTGATTTATTTAACTCATCAGACGTAATCGGACCAGTGCTACGTTCTGTTTTGGCTTTGATTCGTGCATTATGAATGAATCGTAACACATAAGCGGCTGCACGTCTCATGCGATTAAAATTTGAAAATCGTTCAAAGGTAAAAATGCTAGTAAAAGTTGATTGTGTAAATAAAGAATTTGATTTCATTTCTGGTAAATCGTGCAATTTAATCATTTCATCGTGATTATCTTGTTTAAAATTGGTGTTAATTTCGGTTAAAAATGCTGGCCCGTGCCACCAAATATCTGAATTTTGAAGCGCGTCGAGCGTGAGCCCGCGAGATAAAAGATCAGCCGGGTTGTTTTTACCAGCAACATGTAACCACGGCAACTCACCAGTCAATTCATTGATTTGCACTACTCTGTTCTGGACACATGATTTTAACAAGTTAGGTGAAATTTTAATCCAATTTATGACAATCGTGGAGTCAGACCAAAAATATATGTTATCAAAAGTTAATCTCCATGACTGAATTATTTTTTGATATAACTTGGCACCAACCAAAGCTCCGCACAGCTCAAGTCGCGGCATTGTAACTGGTTTAATTGGTGCGACTTTGGTCTTTGCACAAAGCAGCCCAACAGTGACTGGTGTATTGTCGTTGTATGTTCTTATGTATGCGCATTCACCATATGCATCCTGTGATGCATCCGTGAAAATATGTGAATCCGTGTATTTTGTATTTACTAATAATAATAATAATAATAATATTTTATTTGCAAAAAACATGGTATACAAGATGGTAATATGAATACACTGGTAGGTTCTACATGTTTTGCTTCATGAAAATAAGCGTGCAAATTTACATACAATCATGACAACAACATACAACCACTGTCATCGTCCGATTTTATGCTCTAGAAACTCCTTGACACTGTAAAAACTATTAGCAGATAACCATTTATATAATTTACTTTTGAACAATCTTTTATTTAATATTTTAAATTCCTCTGGTATCTTATTGTATATCCGGACACACATAAACATGCAGCTTTTATTATATTTTGCAAGCCTAGGTAAAACATCTAACGCGAGCCTGTGGGGGTCCCGACGGCTTCGAGAATTAAGATTGATTGCTTCAGTGAACAACTCTTTGTGCCTCCACACAAACATACAAATTTCCAATATATAAAGTGACGGCAATGGTAACAAATCAAGTTTTTTAAATGTTGGCCTGCAGGATTCATCCGGTTGAAGCCCATATATAGCCCTAATGCATTTTTTTTGTGCAACAAACGCTCTATTTTGATCAGTGCTATTGCCCCACATAATTAAACCATAGCGCAGCAACGATTCAACATACGCATGATATGTTGTTGTTGCTGTCTTAATGTTTGTTATGTTTCTGATCCGTTTTAGTGCATATACAAACTTGTTAATTCGTTTGGAAACTGTATCAACATGTGCTTTCCAATTGATGTCTTGGTCCAAGGTTACGCCTAGAAATTTAGTTTGAGTTACTTCGTGAATTCTATGTATATTCATTTTAATATTATATTTTGGATTTGATTTATTGAATTGTATATAAACGGACTTTTTAAGATTTATAGATAAGTTATTTTGATTTAGCCATTCAATCAGTCTCTCAATTACATTATTAATTTCAGTCTCATGATCATTAATTGTATTGGTTTTTTTATTAGATGTCACAATAATAGAGATGTCATCAGCGAATAAAATAGATTTATGATTAGTTATATTAGTAATAGAATGAAGAAATAGATGTATAATAAGAATAAAATAGGTCCTAATACGCTCCCTTGTGGGACGCCATATTTGTTATATTTGGTGTCAGAATAATGCGATGTCATATCATTATTTTTATCCATTCTTGTAATGGCAACACGTTGTTGTCTATTACTTAGGTAAGAAGATATCCATTGAAGTGCAATGCCTCTAATTCCCATTGCCTCTAATTTTTGTAGTAATAGGTCATGAGAGACTAGATCAAAGGCCTTATAAAGGTCAAAGAACAGCCCAGTAGTATAATAGTTGTTGTTAATATTTGTTAATACGATTTTGATAAGATTGTAGATAGCTAACGTTGTTGATTTATTTTTTTGGAAACCAAACTGTTCCTTCCGTATGATATTAAATTTATTACAGAACTCATTTAATCTTTTATTAATGCACCTTTCAAATAATTTCGATATAATAGGTATTAAGGTAATTGGGCGGTAGTTATTAACGTCTGACTTTTCACCAGTTTTATAAAGGGGCTTAATTATTGACATCTTCAGTGCTTCGGGAAAAGTGCCAGTTGAGAATGATAAATTAATTAAATACGTTATTATTTCAATTAGTTCATTAGTGCATGCTTTAAAGATTTTTGTATTAATCTCGTCATAGCCCTCGGAACTTGTGTTGTTCAATGTTATAATCTCTGCTCTAACTTCATTTTCGGACACTGGGTTAAGGAACATCGAATGGGCCATTGAACACTCGTTACGTTGTTTTGCACACTTACTCGAAGATTTTGCTATATTAATATAATGGTTATTGAACGCTGTTGCTATAGCTACCGGATCTGAGAGTATGGTATTGTCAATTTGAATATTTTCAATGCTGGGGATATCGGTACTGTCTATGATTTCATTTTTTATAACTCTCCATACTGCTTTGCATTTATTTTCACTGTTATTTATAAATTTCATGTTTGCGTTTTTTTTTTGATGTGTGGACACATTTTTGTAGAATCTTTGAGTATTTAATGTATTCCGTTTTATTTTTTATGTTTTTATTTTTATAATATTGATAACCCAAAGATCGTTTGGTTTTGCAGCTTTGTTTTAGACCCTTGGTTATCCAGTTCTGTTTATTTTTATTGTTGACATTCACTTTTATTCTTATTTTTGCGAAACATAAATTATGGAACAAGCATAATGCTTCGTGAAAACAATTGAATGCTTTATTTAAGTCGATTACTGCATAAACCTCTGACCATGACAGATTACCTAAACATTCCTTAAATTTTTGGATATTTTTCAAGCTGCTCTTTTGTAGAAATGGTATACTGTCTGATTTTGTATTTTATGTTTCAAGGGAAAACTCAACATTTGCGCTGTGTCGTGGTCAGACAGGTGAAGTGGCAATATTGTGGCATTAGCATTAATAATGTTGCTAAGAATGTGATCGATACAGGAAGACTTGCGAGTTGGACGATCTATATGTAATTTTAAGTTATAGTTATATGACAATTCTTGTAATTGACTACTAATATTACTTTTCTGAAGAGTATTAATATTAAAGTCCCCTGCCAAGACAACTTTGATTTTGGAATTATATTTTTTAAACACGTGATCCAAGAGACTATTAAATTTAATCAAAAATTGAGTAGGATCAGACTGGGGTGTTCTATAAACACAAATAATAATCAGCTTATTGCATGTAAGTTCTACACCACAAGCTTCGAAGGTATTTTGTGTTGCATATGTATTTATAAAAGGTAACTCTTTAAAAACGATGCCTTTTTTAAGCAGAACACAGGTACCGCCCCTTTGCTTTTCTCTGCAAAAATTTGCCGCCATATTGTAACCATAGATTTTGGTATGAAGTTCATTACCTTTTTTTATGAAAGTCTCAGAAAGGCATATTGCATCAGGAGCATTATTCATTTCCTGGAGTTCCTGCAAGGTTAGTTCAAGGAGGTCTCTTTTGGCTGAGATACTGGCAATGTTTTGGTGCAGTATTTTAAAACTATGACGTATTACAGAGGTCTGCGTTTCTGACTCGAAAAAACTTCAAACTATTTTTTATTACTGGAAAATAGTACGGGATAGTTCCTTTTTGGGGTTTTCCAGTTTGTTGTCGGCTTATACGATCAAAATAGAACGGAATTGTTCCCTTTTTAGGTTTATTAAATTTTGTGTTTACTTCAATACTTGATTTGTTACGTAGTATTAATTTCACAAGATTTCTAGGGTTTAAATAATTTTCATTATAATCATTACAGTCAATTAAGTGATTAATTTTAGTACACAATTCGAAGGTTTTGGAAGAATTGCTTTCAAGAAATTTACATTTTTTATAATTTATACATAAATTTTTAATATGATAATTAAGTTTATTAACATCTAAATAGTCATTTTTAATCACATTTAATACAATTACCATATTGTTATTTAATGTTTCTAGTATTATTTGTAATTGAGATAAGATAGATTTTAAATTGTAATCATTTTCTCCCAAACAAATGACAAGTTTATCGTTAGGATTCAGCTTAGCATAACGGCAGCTCATTATAATTTGACTACTGAGTGCATTTGGTTTCGTATTCGCGATAATCCTATACTTTCCATACCTTGTATTTTGTCTTGAACGTATCATGGCTGCTGCTAGACCAACACATCGCTGAGAGCCAAAGATAAATACTCTACTCGTCGGTTCATGTTTTTGCTCCACGATGTAAGTAGGCGTTTCTGAGTTATTTGTTGATACCAGCGGTTGTCGATGTATTTTATTATTACTGCGTTGCAACGTATCTATTGTTTTTGTAAGATCGTCGATTTGTTGTTGTGCTTCTTTCAGGTTTTTTTGAAGATCTGTGATTTTTTGTTGAAGACACATAATTTCAATGCTCTTGTAGCAGTCGTTATTTGACTTATTTGGCAAAGGAGTAGAAGGTGTAGAGAGCGTGTTTTGAGGTAGTAGAGAGAGTCTTTTCCTCTTATGTTTGATGGCTGGGCTATTTCCAGAGGTTACTGGAGAATAAAACAGTGATTTTAACATTTTAGTCTCTGCAGTTAATTTATTTATCTGTTGGTGGAGGTTGCTATTTTCTAGCAATGTATTTTCCAGCTCATTTTCTGCACTATTCAGTTTAAGCGAAAGATTCTGTATGGTATTTTTCATTTCTAAAACTGTTAATGTCTCAGATAGTTCCGATATCGTGCCATCAACGCTGTGAGACAATTTGTTAGGTGCTTCAAATGATTCATCTGAAGTTTCATATTCGGACAGTATTTGGGAATCCAAGATATCAGAAGCCGTCTGGACGGTAGGTTTTACCGTTACCAGTTGTTTATTGTCCTGGAAGCTATCACTGGGTCCAGGTGATGGGCTGTTAATGTGTAGGTTTGTTCGTTTCCTGGTTGTGACGTTCGATACATCAGATACATGGCTGGTTGTGGAGTTTTTTATTTTTATTGCATGTTTTACATTGCCATTTTTTCTTAGTTTCCAGGTCCATTAATCGGTAGGTTTGTTCTGGAAACCCATCACAATCTGGTTCATATCGATTGTTACACGTTGAGCATAAAGCTGTTTTCCTAATGTCAACTGATTTCTTGCACTTGAAACATATAACTTTTTCTGGGATTTTACGGTCGCTTTTCGCTCCATTTTTAGACATTTTTGTAGTTTTATTTGATTATTCAATTATAAAAATAGTAAAACAAAAATTTCAAAACGCAAAAAGAGCTATGTGTAACTTGGATTTGAACTTGGACTCAACTTCTCTTAATGCGCACTGTGTAACCACTACGTTGCGCGTGGGCTTACTTATGTGTCAAAATTAAGCTCTTGTTGCTCTAGTGAGAGTTTAGTAATTAATGATCGTTGTTGTTTCGCCAATAGGGTTCAATATGACCATTTATAGTCACGCACCGCACATCACACACTTTTGATGAGTCACGCTGAGTCACTGGTTCACAAGTCCTTTGTTTTAAGTTTTTGCTGGTTTGTTTTTTGGTGTTTATAGACACACTATTTAACTTTGGTACATACACACTGTTTTAGCAATGTTTACACTGAGAACTTTGCGCATCGATTAGTATCGATTTAAGTGTTGAGAACTTGTATTTATAATTTATAGAAATTTTTTACGACGGAGCTATCACTTTATGTGTGCGCCAGCGGGGTCGCGCACGCGAGACTTGCCTGACATGACGAGGAATTTTTATGTTTTGTAAGTGTTGAAGCGTGTCAATAATTTTTTTCCACATAAACAAAATCTCGTTAGGTACTGGATCGTCCCAACTTAACTTTCAAAGCCATAATTTTTGTAAAAGTATTTTTGCAATTATAATTGAGGGTGATAACAAGCCTAATGGGTCGTACACCTGTGAGACAACGGACAAGATAACGCGCTTAGTCACATGAGTGGAGGTTTGGTCAATTTTCGTAGTAAAATATAATAAATCTGAATAATTCAACCAACCAAGACCGAGAGTTTTAGTTAAACAACTTTTGCCTAAAGCCAATTCCTTTGGTTGGTCTGCTGTAGAAATGTCCGAATTAAACAACCATTTACGTAAATGGAAGCAACCAGATTTTAAAACATCATTTACTTTGGTACAAATGTCTAATAAACATTGTTTATCATCATCGGCTCGGCTCGTACTTATTACGCGAGACTAAGCGGACGTGTTTTTTGTGTTGATTATAACGATTTAGGTAATTACGAATAATGTTATTGCAATAATTTGCGGAGTCAGTTTTATTGTGTAAGTGACGAGTGTGACTAACAATTATTTTTCGTTGTGAAAGATGAACTAAATAGTTTTTTTATAGACAGTCAGCGTTTTCGGTGTTAGTAGTATGTCTAACCCAGGAGATAGCCCCTTCGGCCGCAGCAAATTGGTAGGACGAAGTCCTCCACCGACTTTACCGACTGAAGTCGTCTCTACGTCGGAGATTCAGAGATGGCTTGGGTCCATCGACACAATTTTGAATGAATGAATGAATGAATGAATGAATGAATGAATGAATGAATGAAAGGCACCGATCCCAGCATGGTTTGACCAGACTCGATTAATCGAATGAACCCCAAGATTCACACTAGCTCCTGTAGCCTCATGTTCATGGTGCTACAGCGACCATTGCATATCAAGAAGTAGACCGGGGGGCGCAGTTTTTGTAAGGAGGACGTGCCCGTAGGAAAGGGTAGGATTTAAGAGCCTACCGGATATGCATCCTAGAGTAAGCATTGGATTAGTGGAGAGATGGGTGCTATTTGTCTATGGATGGGCATCTTTTAAAGACTACGCGGCCAGGTGCTTCAGGTCGAGCTTCACCCGTGAATCTTTTGGCGAGGTTCTGCTGCTTTCTCGGTTCTTTTGTATGTCCTTGCTCTGCTGTGTTAAATTGTGTTAGATGTTTCTGTTTTCAATGTCGTCGTCGGAGTTCTCGCTACTATCCGTTTCCGGTTTTTTGTATATTTCACTAGCAGCAGTCTTGATCTTGTTTTTGTCTTCAGCCGTATCCATCCAAAAGTCGATTCCCTTGTCGAAGTACTTCATGTCCTGTTTTAGGTTGTCGTTCCACGTGTAGATAGGTCGACCGACCTTCTTGCTCTTGGCCTTGTACTCCATTGCTGCATGCAGAAGATGTGGTACGCGGCGCCTGTAAACATGTGCGAGGTAGCACATCCTGTGATTCTTGATGCGTTTGGTTACTGTTTTTCCGTCTAAGATTTCATGCATTTTCTTTTGTCTCGGTTTGTTCCTGGAGTGGTTTATCAAATCTCTCATGATAACTCGCTCATATTTTCTGAGTCTTGACCTGTTAGCTTTAGTAAGTGTCGATACTTTCAAACCATGTATCATGCACGGAACGATCACCATTCGATACATAAGTCTGGCTAATTTCCAGTCCATATTTGAGTTTTTTATGAATGGTAGTAACGATTTGGCGTTTCTTATGGCCTGTTTGCAACGTTTTTTAATAGTGCATTTTCTGCTTAATTTAGATGTTATAAGTGTACCTAGGTATTTAATCTCATCACATGTCGGTATGCTTATTCCATTAAGGGTCACGTAGGTCGTTTTCTGTGTAGCTATGGGGTCCCTAATTAGTATTTTTGTTTTTGTTTCGTTTACTTGGAGGCCTACACTATCTAGTAGGGGTTTAATATGGTATAGGATACCTTCTAACCCATCTAAGTCATCTGTAATGAAGATAAGGTCGTCCGCAAATGATAGTACCAGGGGTAGTGAGATTTCACGATCCTGGTCAAGTTTTATTAGTTGAGTTTCCTCCTCGAGGGTTCTGAGGACTTCGTCAATGACCAGTGTAAACAGTCGAGGGGACAGAGGGCAACCTTGTTTGACTCCCTTTCCTTTAATAATCCAACTACTTTGTTGGCCACACCATTTGATGCATGTTCGTTCATTCAAGCATACCTTGATTATCCTGTTAGTTAGCGGTTTGTTGGTACGTTGTAATACGATATCTCTTAGTGCGTTGAGGTCTACGTTGTCAAAGGCTCTTTCTATGTCAAGGGCGAGTACATAAATTCTTTTACCTGCCCGCCATTCCTCGTCTAGGACCCTTTTGAGTGTGAAGATGTGGTCGTCTGTTGATCTATTGTTTAAAAGGCAGCTTGGTAGTTGCCCAATTCCGTTATTACATTATCTAGTTTTTTTAGGACGTATGAGGCATAGATTCTGTATTGCAAACCGATATGCGTCGATAGTCATTCGCGTCTTTAGGGTTGTTTTTTTTTGGGATTGGCATCTGCACGGTCTCCAGCCATGTATCAGGTGCTTCGTTCTGCGTCCAGGCTTTATTCATGTGTTTGGTGACGGCTTCCTGTAGTATTAGGGGCATCGCTTTGTAGAGCTCGATTACTACTTGGTCAGTCCCGGGAGCTGTCCCATTCCGCATTTTCTTGATGATTTCCATTACGTCATCTGTAGTGGGTCCATCGCCTTGTACTTCGGTTATTGGCTTTTTTATATTAACTGTTGATATAATACGGCCCGCGGATTTTTTTAGAATTTGCTCCCATTTGGTCATCGGTACATGAGTGGATCTTCTTCGACGTTTTTTTTGCAGTTTGTTTCTCCTGTAAAAAAAGTATAGCATCTGCATGCGTTTTGCAGGGTGGTTTTTCCCCAGTCCGCTGAGGCAGGCCCTGCATGTTTTTTGTTCTTCTTGATACTTAACCTTTTGAAGTGTTGACCGACATTCTTTTACGCGGTTATGCCTATTTGGATTATCTGGTTGCCTGCTTTGTAAGAATTTAGCCTTTTGTAGGTTAGCAAGAGCTAGTCGATGATCTCTGGAGAGAACTGGCTGAAGAGTTAGAGTTTCCTGGGCAGCCGCTTTTAATACCTCCGTTATGGTATTCCAGGGTATTTCGATGTTTGCGTCCGTTGAGATGATTCCTATATTTTTTAGCTTTTTCGTTATGCAATCTTGGTATTTTGTTTTGGTGAATTTGCTATTGAGGGCGGCATAATAGCATTGTTTATAGTTGAAATCCTTGGCAACTATTATTGCCTCCTTCATGGGTATATTCTGTTGCCTTTGTGCATTATTGTCTTTTGTGTTTTCTTTTTTGTTTGAAATTCGGTTTGTCCTTAGCAGACCCCAGATTATTTTATGATTGGATATGCTCCTAGCGGCCCATTCACCTTTAATAAATTCGAAGAGATTTTCTGTAGCGTGTGACGTTATAATGTGATCCAATTGGGACTTTTGAGTGCCCTTTGACCATGTTAGCCTGCATGATGATCTCGCTTTTGTCGTTTCTATTTGCAGTTTTTCCCTGTTGGCAATATCCATTAACAGTTCCCCGTTGCAGTTGGAGAAGTCATGGAGTAGATTTTGTTGAATCAGCCCTATATGTTGGTATTTTTGTGTATCATGGCGACCAATATGTGCGTTAAAATCGCCAAGGATTATTAACGTACATCTCCTTGGTTTTTGTCTGATCAAGTTTAATAAGCCTGTGAAGGATCTGTTTGCTATGGATGGACGACTGTTGATGTGGGAGTTGATTATATACAGAGGAGCAGGCTTGTCATTTCCCCTGTCGACTTTAAGAGTAGCTGACATTGCGTCTGTATCCTTTTTCCTGTTAACTAATTCAATTTGGGCTTCTTTTCTGATTAGAATTGCCAGTCCCCGGTGTGTCTTACCTGTGGTTCCATAGAGGTGCCATTGGTAGTGTGTGGAGTTGTATGTTCCTGAGTTCATGCCTGTTTCTTGTATGCAGGCTATATGAATGCCTCTAAGTGAAAGTTCGGCATCTATTCTATCTTTTTTTGCCGGTTTTGAGGCCCCACGGACGTTCCAGGTAGCAATACGCAAGTCTGGGCAAGTGTATTTTATTGCGGTAGACGGCTGGTTTCTTAGTATTGTGAACCCATTGACATCTGCGACTACGTCTGATAACGGTGTATATATTGATACTTGTTGTTCATATTGTGCTGATGACCTAGTCAATTGGGTGTTGTTAGTTTGAGACTGGGTTTTCGAGGGTTGTCCGTTATTTAAAGGCTTAGTATGTTGTGATATTTTGACATTGGTTGCTTCTTGTATTAGATCATTGTAATGTTCGCCGTCGGTCATGACCCAACTATCATAGTGCTGGTTCTTGTATAGGACGTGTATGTTGCCGGGTACTGGTTCACCTGTAGGTGAATACACCAGTGTGTTTCTTGTATCCGTGTGCACATGCACATTAACTAGATAGAACTCAGACGCGGCGATTAGGATATCCTCTCCGCCCCAGAACGAATTGTTGAACTGCATGGTTATGTAATTTGTTATCCTTTGCTTCTGGGAGAGACCGCTGTTAGGAAGGAACTCTTGTATATTATTTAGAAGTGCTAGGAGAATTCTGTCGTCATATCGGTGCTCCATAACATATGAAGCTAAATCGTGACGGAGAGACATGTGGTCGAAAGTTAACCCCATTATATTATTTATTTGATGGGCTAGAGCCCTAAACAAACAGTTCCCATCTTTTTCCATGCGGACAATTTTGGCCATTGTTTTTGACGTTTTAGTAGAACTTTACGCCACACGTGCGGCTTTGTGCTTAGAAAACAATAGAGAAAGCGTACTGTCTGAAATTTATGAGCTTCGTTATTGATCTTAGGAACCTTTTTTTTTTTATTGTTTTGCTGCGGGTGTCATATAACGCGCGTGGGCACGCAAACTTGATTTACAAGTTAGGAGATTGTTAACTTATTTAAGACAATTTTGGTTGTTTAGCACAGAAAGCAAATAAGACTGGCGTGAAGTAGGAAATCTAGAGTACCGTATCGTACCGTATATTAGTCTAGAATAATAAAGCGTGTAATTTTGTCTTTTCTCTCCTCTATATAAAATGAAAACTTTTTCCTAAAACTCAGCTATGGCTCAAAATGATGTTGAATTCACGCGTGGCTTCAAAACTGAAAATTAACAAATAAAAACACAATCGAATCGGCTTCCGATGGAGATCCCTGAAATAAACGGAAAGATCTCACCAGATTGACGGGGGTCCTCAGGCTCGCTCGACGTCACCAGGATGCTCGGTCGGAAAGCCTAAGTTTCCGGCTGAAGATCAGGAACCACTGCCACTTAACCACCGTTTAAGGGTGTTTTAATTTGCACCCACAAAACAACACACGAAATACCGTTCCGATTTTAAATGCGACACTCAAACTCAACGTTAACTGTTACATCTGCTGAGCACATGGCATCAACTGAGACTAGAGACAAAGCACGTCCGTCCGCTTCGGTGGTCAGAAACCGAATCTTGGGTCCATCGACACAATTTTGACCGAAATATGCTCGATTGTGGCGGAAGGAAAAATGAATTCCGATCAAAAACTGCGTGTCACCAATCTCTGTCGTAAAGTCAACCATGGGACGTCTCAGATGGCCGTGCTGTACCAATCCCTGAAGCAGAAGTCCATCCAGGCGCACACAACCATCCAGCACCTTCAAGTGCATCAGAATGTTGCGGAATCCCTTTGCCAGTTTAAAGAAGTCGTGGAAACGAAGATGAGCCGAACCGAACCAGTAAGTGCTTCCTACGCTAACATGGTCAAGAAAGGCTCTGATAAATTTATTCGCCCAGCAAATCTCAGTTCGGTCGCTATATATCACAGCGATAAAACCAAAACCAGTGACGACACCAAGTCTTTGTTACAAAAAATTATCTCGCCTGAGGAATTAAAACTCCATGTCCGTGGTCTAAGGAAAATTAGAAACGGAGGCGTGATCATTAGGACTGATAACAAAGACGATATTGATAAATTAAAAACCTCCCAGAAGCTAGTTTCCTCTGGCCTTACAGTTGAAGAACCATCCAAGCGCCGTCCTAGGATTTCTGTCATTGGTGTTGCAGTAGCATTGACTGAAAAAGAGGTATTTGATTGCATTTACGTCCAAAACTTGACAGATAAATTGCTGAACATTACTCCTGAGTCCTTTTTAGAAAGTGTGAAATTGAGCCATAAGTCAGGGAAGAAAGATCGTCCTACCTGCAATTATATATTGGAAGTACCAGCTAATATCAGGAAAATTTTGATAGACCAAGGCCGAATTTTCATAAATTGGACATCATGTCCAGTAAGAGATTTCACTATTGTGACCAGGTGTTTCAACTGCCAGCAGTTCGGACACGCAGCCAAATTTTGCAGAGAAACGAGCCCTACTTGCAACCTCTGTGGCGAAACAGGGCATTCTTTCAAGGAATGCGATAATAAAGGTTCTCCCCCTCAATGTGCAACCTGCAGACGATTCAAGAGAAAAAACGATCATCCAACTGGTGATGTAAATTGCCCAGCACGTAAATATGCAGAAGACAATTACATTCATTCCATTGACTATGAAGGCGCCTAGGAGCGCCGCCGACTACCAAGTCAATTAAGCACATAGATAGTAGGTTAACTTCTACATATAATTTTTATTATGGCCAATCAGCTAATATGTGATCTAGATGGGTTTTCCGTGTCTGAAGCTAAAATCTGTAATGTTGAGGAGTGTAAAAACATAGTCTATACCGGGGATAAAACATTGACTTTACTTACACAAAACATACGCAGTATAACCCGAAATTTTAACGGTCTCCAAGTTTTGTTACAAAATCTTGAAATAGGCTGCGACATTATCGTTCTAACAGAATGTTGGTTATCCAAACAAACGGCCATTATACCATCTCTCGATGGCTTTAATCTTCACAAAAGTGATAGAACATTCAACCAGAATGATGGCGTAGTGGTTTATATTAAAAATAATTTAAGAACATTAGTAGATGAACCCTATTTTCTAGACTGCAACTGCTTAGTAATTCAAATTATTCCCGATACAGTAATTATGGCTATTTATAGGCCACCATCCCAAAGTATTAATGGGTTTTTGGATTCCCTTAACAGTAACTTAGAAAAATTATCTTCATTTAAAAATATCGTACTGGTAGGTGACATCAACATAAACATTGCTGCCGAAAAAATCGATACACATTCACAAAATTACCTGAATATTTGCTCATTTCATGGACTTTTACCAGCTCATTATCACCCAACCCACCAGAGCGGCTCTTGTCTAGACCATATCCTTATAAAATCTAAAAGTCCATCCAAAACATTGGTTACTAATTCGTCACTTACCGATCATCAAGCTGTTTTACTAACATTGCAAATATCTTCACCTAGAAATAACTGCATGCGCAGCTATACTAAACTCAATATGACGAGTCTCGAAACTGCCTTACGCGGTATTAATTTTGACCCCGTTTACAATTCACATGATCCAAATGTTTCTCTACAATATTTTGTCGATTTGTTACGATGTACGATAAAGAAAAATACATTTAAGAAAGTAATACCTAGAAAGTATAGTAATATTAAACCTTGGATTACGCCCGGACTTGTTCGCTGTATCAGACATAGAGATAGACTACACCAAAAATCGAAAAAAGCACCAGATAATGAATTATTATCAAGTATTTACAAACGATATAGGAATTTCTGTAATAATCTGTTGAAAAAGCTAAAAAACCAATATGATCACAGTCAACTACAGAAAGCAGGTAAAAACAGTAAACTTATGTGGAAATTCATAAAAACTAACACTATTAGGTCAAAAAATCCCGATCCGGCGCTAGATCTTCTATCTTCGGAGCTAAGCCCTACAGAAGCAGCAAATAAAGCTAACAACTTCTTCATTAACGTAGGAAAAAGCTTAGCAGAAAAAACCTTATTGTCTAATAGCGCTTTTTCCATTCAAAGTCAAACTAAGACATATGCAACACGAAACTCTTTTGTGTTATTAGATACTGATGTTAATGAGGTAGTAAGTATAATAGATGGATTAAAGGAAACTTGTGCCGTAGGATGTGACGACATACCTAATAGCATACTCAAAAGATTTAAATATATCATTGCCCCTCCCTTGACCCACATTTTTCAGTTATGTTTAACAAAAGGAATATTTCCTAAATTGCTTAAAAAAGCCGTAGTCACCCCTGTGTTTAAAGCTGGAGACAAAAATTGTGTTAATAACTACAGGCCAATTTCATTTTTAACAGGACTCTCAAAGATTTTGGAAAAAATTATAAACAGTAGATTAGTAAATTATCTTGAAAGTAATAAATTACTCTCTGATCATCAATTTGGTTTTAGGCCAAAAAGATCAACAAGCCAAGCTGTTCACCAACTGACAAATTTTATAAGCACAAACCTGGATAACGGCATGTACACTATAGGGATATTTTTAGACCTTGCCAAGGCTTTTGACACAATTTCTTGTACTTTGCTTTTGAACAAGCTGGAAATGCTAGGAATACGGGGAGTACAATTGCAACTATTATCTGATTACCTTACCGACCGCCAGCAGTGTGTAAAAATAGGTCAGTTCACGAGTTCTGAACTAAAGAATACCTGTTATGGAATCCCACAAGGTAGTATTTTGGGTCCTACCTTGTTCCTAATCTATATTAATGACCTGTGCAATTTGACACTCCAAAAAGGTGTAATTATCTCATATGCGGATGACACAGCTCTACTGTTCGCAGCTAATACAAAGGCCGAAGTCTATGAGGTAGCACAGAATGGTTTTAATACTGTGTCCAATTGGCTTCTCAAAAATCTCTTATCATTAAATACAGATAAAACCAAGTACCTATTATTTACAATAAGAAACACTAATCCAACGCTTACTAACCTAATCATTCAAGCGCATAACAATTGCAATTTATATTATGCTGACATTGCGTGCACTTGTCCCACTTTAGCTAAAACCGACCATATTAAATATCTAGGTGTCACGATTGACACAAATCTGAACTTCCGCAAACACATCGATTTATTATGCACTAGAGTGCGCAAACTCACATACATTTTTAAAACTTTACGTAACATTGCCGACTTTAAATTAATTAGACAGGTTTATTTAGCTTTGTGTCAATCGATTATTACCTACTGTATAACGTCCTGGGGTGGTGCCGCTAAATCAATTTTACTGCACCTAGAACGCGCCCAAAGAGCAGTTTTAAAAGTTGCTACTTTTCGTCCATTTAGATTTCCTACACACGAGCTTTATATGGCATGTAAGGTGCTAACAGTACGTCAATTATTTATTTTGAATGTAATTTTATTCCAACACACTGAACTTTATTTTAACCCAGTACCCTCAGATAGGAGAAGAAAAGATTTGGTTTGTGCTAACTCTCAGACTAAACATGCTTTTGCTAATCGATTTTATTTATTTTTAGGACCCTATTTGTATAACCAGTTTAACAGAGTGCTAAAGATTTATAGTTTAAGTTATAATAGGTGTAATTTACTAGTACAGGAATATTTGGCAACACTCAATTATGCAGACACGGAAAAACTACTAGAAATTTTAAAATAAAATCTATCTACCTACTCTAATATAAGTCTCTTCCTTTACCAAAATTAATAATAGTCTCCACTTTATCTACTTTAATATTATTCGTTAATTTAATTTATTTAAACATTATTGTATATCTTACATAATCTAGTTTTAAAATAATATATCCAAATAGTAACTGTTTAAGCCTCTGTAAATACGAGTATTATACCTTCTTTTCAATTTAGCTTCTAATACATATATTGTTGTCTTCTTTTTAAATGTTTGATGTAAATTGATGGCCTGAAACACAGGTTTTTCATAAACCTAGATCAGGCAGGTCTATATCACAGTTAGAATTTAAGTTTCCTCGGTTGTAATTAATGTAAATCATAGTTTTACTTTATACTTGAATAAAAATTTTATTTATTTTTATTTATTTATTTATTCATGACCAGTAATTAAGTCATCTACAAACAGATCTTCGTCTATTACTTGCTTTATGACGTCATCCTTACACTCGGATGCCAGCTGTTTGATGCAGCGAATACTTAGATAAGGAGCGGACGCGGTACCGTATGTCACGGTATTAAGTTGGTACACACCTTTTTTTTTTTTTTTTTTGTCGCTGAGAAATGCTTTATGCATGCCCGCCTCACGGGGGACGAGACGGGGTATGTGGGACTCCCTGTCGGAATGACAGTATACCCACTAAAACTCAGCGGTGTTCCCTCATTCGCTGTGATGGGAGGGCCACGGGAATAGGCATAGCCTTTACCTCCATAGCCCTCCCGGCGCATGCCCGCCTAGTTGGTATGGCGGGCCCCGCATGCCCCCCACATTGGGGGGCTACGGGAATGGCCGGGACCACCTAGCCATTCCCGTCCAACACTGGTGGAGGCCTGTGCAATGCAGGCAACGGTGCCCCCGCACCCGTTGCCCGCTGGCCCCCACGCCCGCCTGAATGGCGGGCCCCGCATGCCCCCCAGGATGGGGGGCTACGGCCGCAGAGGATAGGGAGAGCGGCAACGACACACCGACACTCCTCTTCCCCTGCGGCCCCACCGCGTCCGCCATCAACCGGTGGCAGCCCCGTCAAGGCCGCGGAAGGTAGGGAGAGCGGCAACGTAACACCGACACTCCTCTCCCGCCGCGGCCTCTAATCCTCAGCCGCAATGTCTCCCACACGGGGGACATCGCGGCCCGCCTCAGGTAGGCTGCGATGTCGCCCAAGCGGCACCGCAACCTACCCGCCGGCCGCTACGTCGTCGGCTTTTCCGCACAGCCTAGACGAGCGGCCGCTCCTCGGGTTCCTCTTAGCTTCACCGTGGCCCAATCCACCACGGCTACTGAGCCCCCCCGCCTCGACAATGCGGGAACCCACCGGGGGGGGAGTTGGTACACACCTAGTTCGTCCGATTTATTTTGACTGCTGCGCTGCGTGTCGCGGGTTCGATTCCCGCACGGAACAAATATTTGTATGAACTACATGTATTTGTTCCGAGTCTGGGTGTTTTTCTATCTATAATATGTATGTATTTACAAAAAAAAAATGTATATAAGTAGTTTATCAGCCATCTTGTTACCATAACACAAGCATTAGGTTGCTTAGCTTGGGACAAATGGTGCTGTGTGAAATGTCCAGGGATATTATTATTATTATTATTATTTTCACGCCAAAGAATTAACTGAAGATTTCTTTGATCTGGTTGAATATTAATTTTTCGATACATTTTTTCGACGTTAGCGCATGTGTTAGATATTTCATTTTGATATAATTATAATATTAGAATATTGTTTATTGGATAGTGACATCCGTCACATTTCAGAAGTACCTACCTAATTTGACTAGATATTGTGTTTACCAAAAACAACAGTCTTAACTTGTAAAAAACACTTAAATGTTATTACTATAAATTATTAATTAATATTTGATTATACTTGTAGTATATCTTAGATTTTATATTGCTATTTTAATATAATAGGTTGTTTCAAATGATTGGCACAATACTGTCAGTTTATGTTGATATACTTTTTGAAGTCTAAGAATTAAGAATCAACTCTTATTAAATTGATTAATTACCTTATAATGTTTTAAAACGGTTTCACTATATAAGATTTGTTTATTACTAATTGTGTGAGAAGATGTTAAGCCAAAATATATGATGATCTGTGATTGTGTCAAAATGGCGGTAGATGTTTGACGTAAAAGACGTTGGTAGTGTATAAAAAGGATTGTAACAACGTTATCGAGTCAGTTGCTTGGTAGATGTTCAGTTGGTTGGTTCTAGTGCCGTTATTATGTGGAATAGATCGACCAGAGATGTCACGTAAGTTAAGTAATTTGATATTATACTTTAATTATTGCTTATTATGGCTATGTTGTTCTGTAAATCATATTATGGCCAATATTCCTAACTATTGTTATTATGTTACTTTTATTTTGAATTCTCTTGGACCGTTGTCCAAGAGATAGAATGAATTGTTTTTAGAAATAACGATAATTTATGACAACGTAAGAAATGTATTGATAGAATACTTAAATACTGTTTCCATGGAGTTTCTTGTCCTTCTTCTCCATGATGACCTAGTTTTACGAACGGACGACTAGTTTTCTGATTAATTACTGACAAGCCTAAATTCAAATAAATGCTTAGCCTTGTCTGTCTGTGCTTTACTTCATAAAACCCTTTCCCTACAAACTATATTCAATAATAACCTTCATACACAGTAAATAACTAACTAGTAACCATTTTCATATTCAAAGCTTGTTATTTGGCTATTATATAGATACATATACTTCTAGTATATAACGAATAATCTAACACATGCAACAAATCTAAATTGTCGAAAGCGTAATAAAATTGAGAAAACGTCATTATGTAAACTAGGGCCAATATACTGAATTTCGTTAAGCGATTTGCCCGATGTTGATTTCGCACTTCCATCAAAAACCACTCTTAGTTTGGTAGTACTACTATGAACTCTTAAAACACCATGATGCGGCAGAAAATAATTTGGTGATGGATAGTGATTGACTCGACTCATGTGTCCTAAACTCAAATACTCATTCATAAAATTGCAATATAATTTTTTATATTCAGGTGTAGACTTATCTAATTTACGTTCAAGTGCGTGAAAGCGATTTAGCGCGAGTGTATACGTATCTCCTAGTGTGTCACTGGACTCGGCTAATGGAATGCGCACAAAAAACCGCCCCGTGTTATCGCGGTACGTAGTTTGCATAAACAAGTTTTCACATAAAGACTCGTCATTAGTTAATTTATTATGCGGAACTATTTCTTCTAATTCCCAGAATTTCCTAAGTTGAGCGTCTAACGATTGTGAGTAGTTGCATTGTACTCGATTGTTGCGTGAAGTTTTATTATTCAACAATGAGCCAGATATTACCCATCCCAACTTAGTATTCTGAACATATGGACCACTACTTAGTCGAATTAGTCCGTCATTTAAAAGTTCCCAGAACTTATCTGCCCCAATTAATAATTCGATTCCTGATGGCGAATGAAATTTGTGTTGGGGAATTTTAGGTGACTGGTCAAAAAAACTCCAAATATACTGATAGTTAGTGAACCATGTATTGACTTGGTGACGAACAAAAATGGAAGAAGAAAAAATCAACATGCGTGTACACATAGGTACATAATCCTTACATCTAGTTACAAACTAATTAGCCCAACGTTGATTTGCTCATTCTAAACGAGCAGGCGTTTGGCTCGAACATGCCCCCGGACGTTGGAAGCAGCAGAACCGCTTTCAACCAGACGCAAAATCAACGGGCAGTGGGCAAATCCTATTAAAGGCTCTTCTGACGACTCCAACGGATGTTTTGACGTCTGCCACACGAACAATTCCATCTGACCCTGGATGGACGGCGACGACTCTTCCCAATCTCCATTTAAGAGGAGGAAGGTGGTCCTCCTTTATGATGACCAAAGAACCCAACTTAAGCGTGTCTTTGCAGGTATGCCACTTGGTCCTTTGCTGCAGTTCGGACACAAACTCTTTACTCCAACGAGCCCAAAAATGCTGGCGTAGCTGCTCGATCCGTTGGAAACGAGACAATGAAGCAGTGTTGTGGTTCTGTAGATCTTGCTGTGGAAGTGACGTCAGCGGCCGGCCAACAAGAAAATGACCCGGAGTCAGTGGAGTGCAGTCCGCTGGATCGGATGACAGCGGCGTTAGTGGACGTGAATTCAATATCGCCTCAATCTGGACTAATGTGGTGTTAAGCTCTTCAAAGGTTAATTTACAATGTCCCAACACTCGCCTGAGATGATATTTTGTTGACTTAACACCCGCTTCCCAGAGTCCGCCAAAATGAGGAGTGTACGCGGGTATAAAATGAAATTTTATTCCGTCATTAGCCAATTGCTCGCCCAAGGAATTGCAATTAGATTTAAGGAACTTCGAAAGTTCGTTGCAGGCACCGACAAAAGAGGTACCGTTGTCCGAGTAGATGTCACTGGGTTTTCCCCGTCGCGAGATAAATCTAGATAAAGCTAGTAAATACTTATTGCTGGTTAAGTCACTCACCAGCTCCAAGTGTATAGCTTTGGTGGTGAAGCACACAAAGATGGCTATGTACACTTTTACCAGCCTACATCCCCGACCTTGCCTATTGGCAGCCATGATGGGACCAGCATAGTCCACACCAGTGCTTTCAAAGGGATAACCACCTGGAAGGAGACGCTGCTGTGGCAAATTACCCATCACAGGAGTAACTGTTCTACCCGACATGCGACAACAACGCACGCAATTACGATAGCAACTCTTTTCTAGGCTTCGTCCACCTATTGGCCAGTATGAATCCCTAATCGAAGCCAGCAATAACTGAGGGCCTGCATGCATCAGCTTTACATGTTCAAATTCGAATAGTAACTTCGTAAATTTGTGAGTGGACTGTAAAAGAATAGGGTGCTTTTTATCAAAGGAAAAAGCTGAATTTGCTAAGCGTCCTCCTACACGCATGATTTTATTATCATCTAAAAATACGTTAAATTTTATAAGGGCGCATTTATAAGGCAACTTCTGATTATTAATGAGTAATTCATACTCAGGAAAAGACTCAATTTGGCTTCTAATTATAATAATATTTAATGCATCCTGTAACTCGACTTGTGATAAAAAACTAATAGAAGGAATTTTCCTACATAATTTTATAAACCTCAAAACGTTTGCTACACTACGGATCAGCCTTAAATAACTAGAAAAACGATTAAAATCTATGAATGTGTGACATTGACTGTTATCACTAACACTAGCGCTCAATAAAACATGAGGTCGAGTTTCAGGCAGCTTGTCTGACTCTAACGATTTGTGTTGAGTCGGCCAATGAGATTGGGCTTGCTTCAAAAAACTGGGACCACTCCACCACAAGTCCAAAGATTGCAGAACACTAATATCCACGCCACGAGATATTAGGTCTGCAGGGTTCTTGGCGGTTGGGATGTGTCGCCAAGTACAGTGCCCTGCCTTGTCTAAAACTTCAGCAACGCGATTACGCACAAATGGCTGAAGCTTAGAAGGTAACATCTGCAACCATCCCAACACGACGGTGGAGTCAGTCCAGCAATAAACATGACTAAACTTTAGTCGCAGTGAACTCACAACCTTCTCGCATAAACGAGCTCCGACTACGGCGCCACACAATTCCAGTCTTGGAATGGTGGTCGGCTTAATCGGTGCCACTCGACTTTTAGCGGCTAACAGACGAACCATGTACTCACCCTGATCATTGGCACTACGAACATAGACGCACGCACCATACGCACGCTCAGATGCGTCTGTGAATACATGTAGTTCCAGTATAGTATGTGCATCACATATAACGAGTCGTGGAACACGATAATTATTGATAAGCGGCAATGCTTTAACAATACTATTCCAAATAGCATTAAGTGCCGGGGTTAATGACTCATCCCACGAGAGTTTGTCTAACCACATTCGTTGTAAAAACATTTTCATTGTAACTACGCAAGGAGATAAAAGTCCTAGGGGGTCAAAAATACGTGCTATTGCAGAGAGTACATCACGCTTTGTAACAGGATCCTTAGGAGGTAACGTTAAACTTGAAAACCCAAATTCGTCGGAACTACAAAACCAGTCAAGCCCTAATAACTTATTGGGTTCATTAGATCCCATATCTAAATCTAATGACGACTGAGCAGCTTCAGAGACTATGTTAGGGACGTTTGACCTCCACTTTCTAAGCGGCATGCAAGCAGATGCTAGTGCGTTGGTGACCTCTGTGCGGATAAACATAACTTCATTTAAATCATCAGCTCCTGTCAAGAGGTCATCAACGTAAAAGTCATGCTTGATGACGTCAGCAATCTTATCTCTGCTACCTGAGGATGACTCACCCACAGAACACGAAGTGATCTTAGTGTCATTGGCTTGATAGTCCATCCCTATTTGCTTAAGGCAACGTGTAGCAAGAAATGGTGCACTAGCCGTACCATATGTGACGGTATTCAATTTATAAACCTTGACAGGATCGCATGCATTATCACGCCACAGAACCTGTTGCAGATACCTATCAGATGGGTGGACGTATATACATCTATACATCTTCGCAACATCAGCTGACAAGACGAACTTGTGTTGTCGAAACCGAAGAAGTATAGATATAAGATCGTCCTGCACTGTGGGACCCACCATCTGCAAGTCATTGAAGGATACTCCTGAAGAAGTAGCGCAGCTTGCATTAAAAACTACACGGAGCTTGGTAGTTGTGCTACATTCACGCAGTACCCCGTGGTGTGGTATGAAATATCCACTGGGACTGTCATTATTCTTTATTTCGGTCATATGTCCTAAAATCTCATATTCAGACATGAAGTCACGATATAACTTACCGAACTCTGGCTTAGACTTCAGTCTGCGTTCTAGAGAATATAGACACTTAGAAGCCCTTTGGAAAGATTCTCCTAAAATAGACGGATTTTGCTTAACAGGTATACGAACACAAAAATGACCGTCCTCTAAACGTGTCGTATTCCTAACAAAATGCTCCTCACACAACTTCTCCTCGGGTAAATAATTTGAGGATAGTGAGTTAATCTCTTCAAGATTCCAGAATTTTTCTAAATCGGTGCGAATTTTATTTAATTCACCGTCACTAGGGGAATCCGTTTGAGTTAAATTGCATGTAATGTTTTTATTCAAAATTAGTTTACCATTATACGAGTAGGTAACAGGGCCAGAAATAATCCAGCCTAACAACGTTTCACACAACACTGGCTTACCTACTCCTAGTCGAATTCTCTGTGAGCCAACCAAGTCCCAGAAGAGATCCGCTCCTATTAAGACATCTACTTCTGAAGGCTTGTAAAAGGTGGGGTCAGCTAAACAGATATTATCTGGAATATTCAGATCAGAAATGTCGACTTCACGACTCGGCACAACAGTCGTCAATGATGGCAAAACAAAACAATAAAACTTAGCAGCATAACTATTGTTTAATGACGTCATTTTCACATGACATGTTTTGCTTACACGAGAACTTACGTTATTAATGCCATGGACCGAACCATTTATCTGACTAGTATTTAAGTTAAGCCGTGTACATAATCGTTCCGTCATAAAACACGATGTACTACCACTATCAAGCATGGCTCGCACTATGTGCTCACGATCATTGTGATCACATAACTTGATAAGAGCGGTGGACAATAACACAGCGCGTTGTTTACGCTCACTACTTAAGGAACTGAGATCCGCAGACAAAGTTAAATTATTTGCACTCGCATCAGTAGTGCTAGCCACGGCCTCAGTGGGTAATGACGTTGATACGGAATGGGACGAGCTACCGTGTGATTTGTTTTCATTATTGCAAGAATTCGCCGTACCTTTATTCTCCGACGAATGAATCAAAGTGTTATGTCGGCGCTTACATATCTTGCATCCTGGCTTTTTGCATCGGTTAGCGAAGTGACCTGCCCGAAAACAATTATAGCACACTTTATAGTTAGGTATTAATTTGAGTCGTGCGTCTATGCTAAGTGCAAGGAATTGTGAACAACTACTTAAAACGTGATCAGCTTTACAGTGCGGGCACAACTTACTCAAATCAGTGCTGGAATTATTAATATCATGTGATACAACCATAGATTTCATCTTATTAGAATGTGAACTAGGCTTAGCGGGAGTGGGATTACTACTATTTCGTGTTGTTTCTAACGTTTCTAATAAGTCAGCGCGAAAGCGAAGGAATTGAAGAAATGCAGCAAATGTTATAGTGCTGTCTTTGTCTATACGACCTTTGTGCTCCTCCCACTCACGATAAGTTAACTGATCTAGTTTCCGAGTTACTATGAATATTAATAAAGTGTCCCAATACTTGATGGGCTCACCTAAAGATTCCAACGCACGGAGATTTTTATTAAGTTGGTCAATCAATCCTTTCAACGCAACAGAGGACTCCTTTGCAATAGCGTTCAAGTTAAATAAGGATGACACATGATTTTGAACTAACAACCTCTTGTTATCGAAACGATCACAAATGAGCTTCCAAGCTGTATCATAATTGCTTGCGGAAAACTCAATCGCATGGATTACAACAGCAGCAGATCCTTCCAGAGACGCTCGTAAATAGTGGAATTTGTTAACCTGATCGATTTCATCGTTACAGTGAATGAGGCTAGTAAAAGTGTCACGGAACTCCAGCCAATTGCTAAAACTCCCATTGAATTTAGGTAATTGTATCGTGGGCAACTTAACAGGCTTACGTTGACTGATACGGGTACATTTTTCGCTACTCATCGACTCGTTATCATTGTTATACTTACATAACAACATCTGTGACCTAGACAGTGCTTGGTAGTATTGTAACTCAAACTCAGTACGCTCAGAGAATTGAGCTTTAACATCTTCTGCCAGACATTCCAATCGCAACTGTACCTCATCGTAATGGTCATACAACGCCTCGATTCTACCAATCCGCAACTGCAATTCCTTGACCTCACAACTAGTTAACTCCTTGTCACTGGACGCATCAAGGTAATTGATGAATGCAGTTAAGCGTCCCTTGAAGCTTCCTCGTTTTTTAACAAGCTCTCTTTCCTCGGACATTCTGGGAATCGAATGTAGTCAACCTGAAATTTGTATAATAACAACTTAGGTATTTTTACACAATACTTAACGTAATTTAAGGTATAACCTACGTTTAACTATTATATAACAATTCAACCCAAGATGAAATAGTGACGACTACCTGTTGTAAATATATGTGAATACAAAATTAGATTTTTAATTTAGACTTTTTATTTAAGCTACATAAATTCCTCAAAACTTGAACACTTATTACCTAACGTCGAACTTTAACGCAATACTAACAAATTATAGATTCAACTGACTAATACGGGTTAATTAACTGAATAAAGATTAATATCTATCTAACACCAACCTAGGCACATAAACCATTAAATAATAATATGAATACTTAACAAGAATACTGCTAGACAATTATAAATGTAGCAAAATACCTACTGGACTTTTCACTGAAAGAACATATAATCGTAATTTTAACAATATAGGTATTCAGGTAAATGAAGCACTAACCTCTTAATGGTTAAATACTACCTGAACGAGTGTTGGGTGGCGATATTTCAACTCTAAAATTCTTAACACCGTAAATTAGCTTGACGTCCTTTGTTCACAGTCACATTGCCGGCGTATAACCTCTTCGGCAAAACTCCACGATAATAACATCAAAATCCACTGATTATTTGCAAATCTTCATCTGATTACCAATCCGGCTCGGTAATGGACCAAAATGTTGGGGAATTTTAGGTGACTGGTCAAAAAAACTCCAAATATACTGATAGTTAGTGAACCATGTATTGACTAGATGACGAACAAAAATGGAAGAAGAAAAAATCAACATGCGTGTACACATAGGTACATAATCCTTACATCTAGTTACAAACTAATTAGCCCAACGTTGATTTGCTCATTCTAAACGAGCAGGCGTTTGGCTCGAACAATTTGGGATCTGCTAACTGTATATGATCAGGGATATTTATGTGTGATGTTATACCTAAAGATGGCAACTGAGCTGTTATTTGATTTAAAACTAAACATTTAAAGCGTGTACTACATTGTGTAGTTTTAGACCTCAAATTAACTTCGCATGATTGTGTGGAATTAGTCACCGAGTTACCTACACCGGAGACTTGCACAGTGGACTGTATTAAATTAAGATTAAGTCGTTTGCATAAAGATTCTGCAATAAAGCAATGCTGACTTCCGTTATCTAATAAAGCGCGGGTAGTGTGATAATTATTGCTTTTATCTGCAACCTCAACTAAAGCTGTAGACAGCAGTACAGTCTCTAATAATGAATGAGTAGTACTTTGATGTGTTGTGTGAGATGCAGTATGTAATGTGGTAGTATTTGAAGACTTACCACTCTTTGTATCCTCCGACGATGCCTGTGAATTAAGAGCAACAGCTGACGACGTGGATACACTCACACTATCGTCACATTTATCGTGAATTAAATTGTTGTTTCTTGTTGCATTGTTTACAAGGACCGAACCAACACTCATCTACCGAATGATTAGCACGTAAACAATTACAACATAACTTCTTTTCATTATTGAATTTAATTTTATCGTTAACGGTTAATTTTAAGAATGAATCGCAAGAATAAAGCGGATGGTTAGCTTGACACATAGTGCAAATACGAGGACGTTTAGAACTTTTATTATTAAGTATATTGTTTATTTTGTGATGATGTGTAACTATGTGATTTGTTTTGTTGTTGTGATTGTTTCTTTGCGTTATTATCTGTGGGAGATCTACTACGAGTATGTGCTAAATAAATAGTTTCTAGTACGTCAGCCCTATTTTTAAGAAAAGTAATCAAATAATCAAGAGATGTACGTGAATTTGACTGATTATGACTATTTATAATTGAACTTTTATGAGTCTCCCATTCTCTTTCGGCAACTGAATCAAGTTTAGATGTATATAAATAAAAAGTAAATTAAACTCTAATAACTATACCTAGAAGATACTGCAAAATTGTAATAACATAACAATACAAATATTTAAGCAAATATAGGTATTTATTTATTAATATTATTATAAAATTATTGTTGAAATGAAATGAAAATATATATACTTTACAATATAATATAAGTATTTAATATTTGGTCGGACCACCTTGTGCGTCTAAAATGGCAACCAGCCTGTCCTTCATGCCGGCCACCATGTTCCAGCAGGTGTCCTTGCCTCTGAGTTGCTCCCATGTAGTATGGGCTTCTCGCCGCAAGTTTTCATTGTTGCGGATTTCTGAAGCATCCTAATCGAGAAACATGAGACCCCATAGATTCTCGATTGGGTTTAAGTCGGGGCTCTTTGCAGGCCATGGTAGGCGGATGACGTCATCCTGTGCCGCGAACCACGCCTGCACCACCCTGCAGGTGTGCACGCGGCAGTTGTCTTCCGGCGTCCATAAGGCGTCTCCTGACTGTGTCCATTGAAATCTAAAACAAAGAAAATTTTGTCAATTTAATACTTACCTAGGATTCCGTAATATGACAAATAGTACGGGCCAATTTAACTAATCTGCATTAGCGATTTATTTGCGAAAAATGTAAACAAATATGAGTTTATGGAAAAATAACTTTAATTACTACACCATAAAGTTCAGTTTACGCAACAACTTCAAACATTTTATTACTGCTAGTCACTCTAAAATCAACCTAATAACCATTGAAATAAAGTTGATATTTGTTCAACTTGAAATAACATCAATTTGAAGCATTAGTTGAATAGACTTTAGATGAGTATGGGACGGTTAAAAAATATTCTTCAAATTATAAACATAAACAAAAAAACAATTTATCGAATTGAGAACTTCCACTCTTGTTGAGGTGGGTTGTAAAGAACTGAAGATGTATCTAATACATAGTAGGTAATAATAATAAGTAGTAAGTAATTACAATTCAGACTGGCCGCGCGGCGCGCGTCAATCCGGTTTGCGTGAGCGCCGAGCGAGCGCCCTTCCAACTACCTACTACATGTCTATTAGGTAGTAGGTATGATTTTAATCACAATTTTGTTATTCACTTTTTAAGAAAACCATATTTTATGAAAGTGATGAATAAGTTGAGCTGATAAGGTATGATTACAAGCTACAGATGGACTCACCCTGTACGAAGTTGATGTTATTCGTGTGGTCAGAAAAGGATCGGCAGAGTGTGCGGCGTCTGCCGTCGTACCGTAGTGGATCTCGCGTAGAGTTGGCGGCGATGGGCTTCTATGGTTCCGCTTTCTTCCCACCGCCGAAGCCAGAAGTAAACATATTTTTTCTGGAACGAAACAAATAGCTATAGTTTATTTGCCCATTATTACTCAATGACTATAGGCAAAGATGTATTAATACTTATAATTCCCTACACTACAATAATAAAGTTATTAAGTTATTTAATTACACACAAACATCGCTATCATTACAGGGACACCCAATGCGATAGCGTGGTAACTAGATTCTAACTAAGCAGGGGCTGCAGTCTCGACATTCATAGCGATCGCTTTACGACCGAATTCGGTCGCAAAGCCCTGTCACTCCATACATTACACCTGTCAATCCGGGACTTTGCGAGTTGCGACCGAATTCGGTCGTAAAGCGATCGTTATGAATGTCGAGCGAGTGTAACTGCAGCCCCTGGGCCCTGGACAAAAAGAAAGTGCGTAATTGCTTAGATATTTACTATAGAATCCAATCCAAAGAGTATAATAATAATACGGGTCCAATCACTACCTACTGGATTAACTTTTGTTTAGAATGTGTCATGACATGGAATCAAAAACAATAGTTCATCGAATTCTGTTTACATATGTATAATTATTTCTCTGAATTTAAGCTTTCACGGTTACTCTACATTTTAGTGACGCTTGGAACAGCGCGCAGCGTTAACTAATTTTGAAAATTCTGTATAAAAACAATATTGACACATTTTTTCAATATTAGCCTTTCTATTTATGATTACAAAAAATATTACTCACCGTTAGGCCCGTCTGCCGACAAATATCTATCACCATTCACCCGGCATCCACTCAATCGAAGCGCTATGATGCGCTCTCTTTGAATTTGCGTCAACTGAGGCGCCATTATATTTATAAATTGTTTTAAGAAAGTTCACATCACAGCACAGCAAACAGTACGATTCCAAATCACAGAACTTATATACCCTAACGGGTTCCAAATGCGTACGCAACTGACTGACGTACACGTAAACTAACGACTGACGAGTGACTTTCGTTTAATTTCGTGAAGGATCGGGGAAACTCGGGAGCAGCGGCGGACGCGCAGGGGCTAGTGGGTGTGGCTTATTCCTAGTAAAACATGATAATTGGCTCCCAATTTTTAGTATGTGCAACCATTGGGCAATTTTAAAAACGTTGAAAACTCCACCAATCGTGCCAAGGATACTTTCTTTCTAACACTCCGCAGCGCGTCGTAGTTATATTTATGTATAGGGTTTACGTTGACGTGCTGCCGTCTGTACTAGAAAGTTGTAATTTGGCATGAGTATACACGTTAATAACGCCAAAAAAGTGGTAAAATAAATTTATAAAAAAAAACAATTATTTAGGGTACCTCCCCTACATGTAAAGTGGGGATGATAATTTTTTTTTTCGTCCTACCCATAGTGTGGAATATTGTTGGATAGGTCTTTCAAAAATATTAGGGGTTTGGAAAGACCGTTTTTTGAATAAGTAAACCATTCGTGACTTATCAAGCTTTAAAGTACCAATTTTCGTTAGACTCAAGTGTCCCCCCCCCCCCCCCTCTACCAACTAAACGGTTGTAGTTAGAAATTCAAATGTCACGGCAGTAGTACAGTCAACAGCAAAAGTAGATGATCAAAATCAGAAATTTAATACTAATGAACGGAGTTTGCGTCAGAACTGTGTGGCGTCGAAGTGATTCAAAAGTATGTCAGACTCAGTGTCATACTTTTGAATCACTTCGACGCCACACAGTTCTGACGCGAACAGCAGCAGGCCAGCAGGCGGGGCAGGCGGGGTTACCCTAACGCCGCTACTGTGCCCACCAGTTATTTTGGTGACACTTGGGGCTGGCGGCTAATCTTCAACAAACGGGAAAGGGTCACGGTTCCAATCACCGATCATCCTTGATGGTCGGTGAAGGGAACCGGGCTACATTACGTCTACTCCCCCTCTGCTTACAGAGGAAGGTGAGTGGGCGTAGACTGGGGAGGGGCGGTTCGCGCCGCTGCACCCACGGGAGTGTGGGTGGTGAAGGGAGTCCATGTCCGCGCTGCGTCTGTCCGGTATCCGGCGGCAGCGTGGGGACGCCGGGGCGGTGGTTGGTTTTGCCCAGCCGTCGGCCACACCGTAATTCTGAGTTCAGGACCGGGGGTCCGGGCCACTGAGGCCCGGGCCGCGAGGAAGACAACCTCTCTAAAAAATCACCCCAATCCCAAGGTCTAGCGTGCCGAGGGGATGAATGGCCGGAGGGGATCCGGTCATTAGCGCGAAAAGGGACCTCACCCTTAAAAGGAAAAAATGAAAAAGTCGACTAGTGGAAAAAATCCCCAGGCGGGCAACCTCCTCAAGGAGGCACAATCCCGTCCTTCTTCGGAAGGCCGCCCCACCGTATATGGGGGGGGCACCAATAGTCCCGTGGGCCGGCACACCACCGCCGACCCGCGTCAACCTGCGTCGCAAGAAAAGGAGCTCCGGGCTAGCCTGGAGCGCCTGTGCGACGCAGAGGTACCGCGCAAGGAGCGCACAGAGGAGAGGAGTGATGCGGGGTCGGAGTCCGACGCCGCATCGGGAGGATCGAGCACGGAAGGCTCAGGGAGCCCGTGCCGTGCGAAGGAGATGGCTGCCGCTGCTTATAGAAAGGGACGAAGCAAGCGGCCAAGGTCAGTGGGCAGCCAGGGGTCGTCCTCTGACTGGGAGCTGGCCAGGAAAATCCCCACCACGAGGCGGGGAGGAGCCCGGGGCCGAGGCACAGGGAAAGGGCCTCACTGCGCGGGAGGCGGCTGAGCGTGCGGAGAAGCCCGCAAAGGAGGGGGAGACCGGTCGCGCGGTCGCCTCGGAGCCCTCAGGTGACGAGGCGGTTGAGGTTGGCGGCCCCGAGGCGGACCGGAAAAGGAGTTTTGCGGCGGTCGTGGAGGCCGCGATCCGGGACGTGGCCTTGAAAAAGCGCCAAGACACCAAGAACAAGGCCATGGACTTGGCAAGGGCCTCCATTATGGCGGCAGCGGAGGCGGCCAACTACGCCGGTCCCTCGGCCGGCGAAGTAGCCGAATTGCGGGCGGACGTGGCTCGCCTGACGGCTGCCACGGAGCTTCTCCAAGAGGAGACCTGGCCGGCCTGAAAGTCCCCGACAAGGAGAGGGCGGAACCGTCAAGCCGGCCCGTGCCGGTGGAGAACCAGGTCTTGAACCTGGTTCGGAAGGAGCTGGCGACCTTCCAGGCGCGTTTCGACGTCCTGGAGGGAATCGTTCTGCGCCCCCCCTTGGCGGGTAGGGCGGGTTCGGGGCCGAAGGCGACCACGTATGCGGCCGCTGCCACCCCTAAGCCCGGGCCGTCTGGCCGGGCCCAGGTGCCGGCCAAACCGGCGTCGGCAGGAGGAGCCCCGGCACCGGCGAAACCGGCGCCGGCGAAACCGGCGCTGGCTAGACCGGCGCCGGCGAAACCGACACCGGCGAAACCGGCGTCGGCTGGCGGGCATAAGAAGGGCAAAACGACTGGGAAGGCGTGGGCCCCAGAGCCTTCGCCTCTCCCAGAAGAACCTCCCACGACCAACGCAGAGTGGCATGTGGTCGGGGAGAGGAGGAAGGCGGCCAAGGCGGCCAGAAAAAAGGCGCAAAGGCGGCGCCGTAAGGAGCGAGCCGTTGCGGCTAGGCTTCGCTCCCCTAAGACCGCGGCTGTAGTCATAACACTGCAGCCGGACGCGGTTAAAGGGGGGGTGACCTACTGCGACGTGCTCACAAAGGCAAGAGCGGCGGTGGACCTCCAGGAGCTAGGGATCACCGGGGGCCTCCGGTATAGGGTGACCGCCACTGGTGCCCGCATGCTGGAGATCCCCGGTGCGACGAGTGGCCCCACCGCTGACGCCCTAGCTGAGAAGCTAAGGGCGTCCCTCAACGCGGACGAGGCTCGAGTCTCCAGGCCCGTCAAGTGCGCAGACATGCGCATTATGGGCCTGGATGACTCCATTACGGAAAAGGAGGTGGTAGCCGCCGTCGTCGGGACGGGCGGGTGTCTGGCCGACCAGGTGAAGGCGGGCACCATACGTCCCGACTTCACGGGCATGCGAACCATCACGGTGAGCTGTCCCGTGACGGCGGCGAGACAGATAGTGGAGGGCGGAAGGCTACTGGTGGGCTGGGTGTCAGCGCAGGTCAAGCTGCTGGAGCCCAGACCTCTGAGGTGCTATCGATGCCTCGTGGGGCACCACGCGAGCGCCATGTGCACCTCGGAGGACCGCAGCACTCTGTGCTTTCGCTGCGGTAAGCCCGGACATAAGGCCGGCTCGTGCAACGCCACGCCGCACTGCGTGTGCGCATGTGCGGCTGCTGGCAAGCCGGCCGATCACCGGGCGGGGAGCAAGTCCTGCGCCCCACCCACCGAAGCCAGGAGGAAAGGCAGGCCCTCCACCGCCGTCGCCACCACCACCACCGTCGCCGCCACTGCTGCCGCCGCCACCACCGCCGCCGCCGCCGCCACTGCCGCCGCCGCCACCACCGCCGCCGCTGCTGAAGGGCCTCCTCAAGAGGCCCGGGAGGGGGCTGAAATGGAGGAGTCCTCCTTTACGCCTCCTCCAGGCGAACATCAACCACTGCGCCTGCGCTCAGGACCTGTTGCTCCAGAGCATGGCGCAGTGGTCGATTAACATCGCCGTGGTCGCTGAGCCGTACTTTGTCCCGCCCAGGGATGACTGGGTGGAGGACCTTAGCGGCTCAGTGGCCATAATTTTGTCGGTTGCCGCCGGTACCCCGTCCCTCGAATGTGTCACGAAGGGACAGGGGTGCGTAGCAGCACGGTTCGGAGAGATTGTAGTAGTGGGAGTCTACTTCTCTCCAGAACTCTTTAACAGAGTTGAGTGTCGTCGTCGCCAGGAACCATCCCTTCTCCGTGCTAGTGCTCGGGGACTTCAACGCCAAGAACTTGGCCTGGGGTTCCCGGTGCACGGACGTGCGGGGCAGGATGGTGGAGGACTGGGCTCTGGAAACAGGCCTGGTCGTCCTAAATCGGGGTTCTGTTCCTACGTGTGTGCGGATGCGGGGCGAGTCGGTAGTGGACATCTCGTTCGCCAGCCCCGCTCTGACGCAGCAGGTCATTGACTGGCGCGTCATGGAGGAGGTGGAGACCTACTCCGATCACCGGTATATCCGGTTTGATGTCTCCGCCCAGACCTCCAGCGCGCTGGTCCAACAGGCCCCGAGTGGTCCGCGGTGGGCGCTGAAGCAGCTGGACCGGGAGCTTCTCCTGGAAGCCTCGATCGTGCAGGCCTGGGTGTATTCACCGGACAGGCCTGCTGATATCGACGATGAGGCGGAGTGGTTCCGGGAGGCCATGTCCGAGATTTGTGACGTGGCAATGCCCCGAGTCCGGCCAGGACGCGCCCGACGTCAGGTGTACTGGTGGTCGCAGGAGATCGGGGCGTTACGCAAGGCGTGCGTCGACGCGCGACACCGGTATACCAGGCACCGCAGGCGCCGCATCCGCCCTCCGGATGCGGAAGCCACGGAGGCGGAGCTGTACGGGGGGTACAGAGCGGCAAAGACCGCCCTCCGAGAGGCTGTCCAGCAGGCCAAGGACTTGGCCCGCGAGGAGATGCTGGAGACTCTGAACAGAGATCCATGGGGGCGCCCTTACAAGATGGTGCGGAATAAACTCCGCACCTGGGCCCCCCCGCTGACACAGAGTCTCCGCCCTCAGCTGGTGGAGGAGGTGGTGAGCGCTCTGTTCCCTTCACGGGGGGAGCATACTCCCCCGCCTATGGCTCCGCCAATAGCGGTGTCCGAAGCGGACCACACGGACGACGACGACGACATCCCTGAAGTGACCGGGGTAGAGCTGGGAGCGGCGGTAATCAGGCTGAAGGCCAAAAATACCGCCCCAGGACCCGACGGCTTGCCGGGTAAAGCCTGGGTCCTGGCCTCGACGGCTCTCGGGCCTCGACTGGAGGCGCTCTTAAGCGCATGCATGGAGAGAGGCCAGTTTCCACTCCGTTGGAAGGCGGGGAAGCTGGTCCTCATTCAGAAGCCAGGCCTCCCTGAAAACAGGGCGTATCTGACGGATAGAGCCGTCATCTACCCCGGTCACGACGGGAACTGTAGCCGGCGAGAGATGTCGTGCGGTGTCCCGCAGGGATCGGTTCTGGGGCCGCTCCTGTGGGACATCGGTTACGACTGGGTGCTGCGGGCAGACCTCCCTGATGGCGTCAGCGTAGTTTGCTACGCTGATGACACGCTGGTCCTGGCGCAGGGGAGGTCGCATCAGGCGGCGGCCGACGCGATGACACGCGGGGTTGCGATAGTCGTGGATAGGATCCGGCAGTTGGGTCTCGAGGTGGCATTGCACAAGTCCGAGGCCATGTCCTTTCATGGGCCCCGGTACGGGCCACCTTCGGGATCTCAACTGATGGTAGGAGGGGTTCACATCGGCGTCGAGACAACGATCAGATACCTGGGTCTCGTCCTCGACAGCCGGTGGAACTTCGTCGAGCATTTCCGACGTTTGGCCCCCAAACTGGAACGGGCCGGGGCCGCCTTAAACCTGCCCAACCTGAGGGGGCCAAACACCTCCTGCCGGACGCTTTACGCGGGGATCGTGCGGTCCATGGCCCTATATGGGGCCCCGGTGTGGGCGCGTTCACTGCGGCTTCGAGCCGCACACTACCTGAACGCGCCCCAGAAGGTGGTAGCCACAAGGCTAATCCGGGGCTACCGCACGATCTCGCGTGAGGCGGCAAGCCTCCTTGCCGGACTGCCGCCATGGGATCTGGAGGCGATAGTCCTCGCGCGCCTGCATGATTGGCACGCGGAGGCACTACGCCGGGGGGAAACTCTGGACCCGCGGCAAATCGCTGCGGAGCGGACGGACCTCCGGCGCGATCTCATGGCGGAATGGAAGGCGCGACTATCGCAACCCAGCGCAGGGCACGCCGCGATAGCGGCGATAAGACCCCTCTTTGAGGAGTGGCTAGAGAGGCGTCACGGCGTTCTCACCTTCCGCTTGACGCAGGTCCTCTCCGGACACGGATGTTTCGGGAGGTTCCTGCACATAATCAGGCGGGAGGAGACGCCCGGGTGTCACCACTGCCAGGATCGCCCGGAGGACACGGTGGAGCATACGGTGGCGGTCTGCCCTGCTTGGGCGGAGCCCCGCCGTGTCCTCGTAGAGGCGATCGGCAACGGCGGCGACCTCTCGCGTCCGGCCCTGGTGCAAGCCATGGTCCGGGGCGAGAGGGAGTGGGAGGCAGTCACCTCCTTCTGCGAAGCAGTCATGCTAGCGAAGGAGGTGGCTGAGAGGCTGAGGGAAAGAACCTCACGCCTCAGCCACCGCGGGAGACGCTCCGGGCGTCGGGAGCCGCGTGACGACTCCCGGCCACCGTAGGCGCGGGCCTGCGGGCGGTGAGTAATGGGTAGCTCACCGTCCGATCAGGACCAGGCCCGTGCCGGACGGCGCGTTGTGTTCCACGCGCGCCTCAAAGAGATGTCAGCAGAGGACGGGGCCCCATAGGGCCGAAGCCTGCCGGGGCGGCGGGATTTTCCGAAAGGTTAACCGCTGCCCTGGAACAGAAAGGGCTAAGGAAGGAACATGGATGGGTTTTAGTCAGTAAAAGTCTGACACTCCCTTCCGCTCCACCCAGAGCGGGAGGGGTCATTTGATGATTTCCCATCCACAAAAAAAAAAAAAAAAAGAGGGTCTTAATGATAAAGCATTGATTCTCAACCACAACACAGAGGAAAGGCAAAGCGACAAAGCTAGTGTAATATTTACCGCGACTGTAGCGAAACTTATTGAGTGTATTAAGACATTTTCAAAGAATATAAGTGTAGGTAATATTTATAAAGTAATACTACGTACGTTTTGCAGCTGGATGGTGTCGAGGTAAACTTACCAAAATTGTACCACCTTGTGCAACGGCACGGCGCGGGCGGTCTAAAAACAGTATAATTATAACAAGAAGCGATGGGGCAAGGTCGCAGAAGATATGTTTAATAAAGGGCCTAATACTGAGAGGAAACTCGACCAGATTTACGTAAAGTATCTGCTACCACACGACACGCTTTCTCATCGTAAGTATTCTTGTTAGTCATAAGTGCAATACACTTTATTTTTAGTTTATCCTTAAATTCCTTACTGAGGGTTCTTGTTAAGCTATATTTCTTCATTTCCTTGGTCTAAAGAGGAGCGCCAGGATATCATCCGGAAAGTCGAGATTGCATGGAACCGAAAGAATCAAAAGCTTTTGGACCGTGCCTTGAACCCGCTACACCGCCAGCAGCTTAACAGAATCATCTGACGATGAGACAGAAGATGAAGACTCGGTGACCGCTGTCAATGAGGCAGAAGACTGCATCATCAAGGGCGTGGTCATGAACCGCGCCAAAGGACAATGACACCCAATGGGCCCCTTGTTTTGGTGCCGTGTCAAGACTATTTATTTCTCAAAAATTAAATCGTATTTTTACATGTTTATGTTGTTTTTATCAACATTTCTTTTACCCTAGCATTGGAAAACATAATTAACATTTATTGTATTGAATTTGTATATTTGGAATTGCATCGCCATGTTGCTTGGTCCAGGTTCTGGAATGTGAACAAATACAAATCAACGAACTGGTTACGCTTGCAGTATGGGCCGATTTTTCAACCGTCGGATAACATAATTATCGCACTATCAGTATCAGAACATCTTACAACAAAATTTGCTTGACCGTCTATATTTTTCTTCTTTCGTGACTTTTACTATTGCAAATAACATAATATCACTCACAAATTACACGATGTTATAAAAAAAAAAACCGGTCAAGTGCATGTTGGGCCACGCGCAGTGTAGGGTTCCGTAGTTTTTGTAACAGCTAAGCTGTTACAAAAACTGCGGGTCGTATCGCCTCTTTACAAGAGCAACGTGACATCTCATAAAAACGTTTTTTTTTTATTATTTGATATTCAAAACCGTGATGTCGAATTTTATTTTCTACAAAAACGCGGCATTTTAAAAGTGAATGGTCGAGGAGCTATGAGTGAAAGAGACGAGACGACCGTGGCAAATGGCGTTATCACGTTGTCTCTTTCGGTCTGGCGCACGACTTCGACAACGCGACGCGTTAGTTTGCCCCGCACGCGCAACGAGTGAAGTGCTCCTGCTTTTCACAAAAAACGTGGCATCACGAGTATACCACGTTTTTAGTGCAAAGGTATGTTTCTTGTTGTTATTTACTTTAACTTGAATAATGTGATATTAGTTATATAACTCGTTTCTGTTGAAAAACTCGTGAGTATTGAGAATGAGATAATGAATATTGTCACATTATTGATGAAAAAGTTACAAGTTTTCTTTGTGATATCTTTGAATGTAACCATGTTGTTGATGAATCATTTTCAAATACTATGGGTTATTTTATTTTACATCATTACTTTTGAAAACCTTTAAGTTTGGGTTTATATTATGCTAAAATGTTACATTATACATGCTAAAATAAAGTAACTTTTACGAATTTGTTTTTCAGATGGCATCACGATCTAGGATGTTAGTTCAATTCCAGAGGACACGGTGGAGCATACGGTGACGGTCTGCCCTGCTTGGGCGGAGCCCCACCGTGTCCTCGTAGAGGCGATCGGCAACGGCGGCGACCTCTCGCGTCTGGCCCTGGTTCAAGCCATGGTCCGGGGCGAGAGGGAGTGGGAGGCAGTCACCTCCTTCTGCGAAGCAGTCATGCTAGCGAAGGAGGTGGCTGAGAGGCTGAGGGAAAACACCTCACGCCTCAGCCGCCGCGGGAGACGCTCCGGGCGTCGGGAGCCGCGTGACGACTCCCGGCCACCGTAGGCGCGGGCCTGCGGGCGGTGAGTAGGTAGAAGGTATTTTTTTACTTGTACTGATATTTTATTTTTTCTAGTTATGTTCCTGTAATTTCATTATTTCAATCCTCTTTGTAGACAAAGACATCGCTGTAGATTCCATCCGACCTCGTAGTAATTCGTCCAGTAGCAACGGTTCCTCTAGTTCTTGGAGTTCTAGCAGTTCTTCAAGCAGTAGTCCATCTATGTATCAAGGTAAGTTAATTTAAATGCAGAGGGATATAAAATAATTAACCCCTAACATCACTGTTCATTATTCTCACAAAATTCGAGGGTAATTGATCAAACCAATACCACACCACTATACTTCAAGAAATTGATTGCATTTATAACGTTTCAGACAGCGACGACTCAGTAAAGGATCCTGATTATGAAGCCCAACCAACAAAACGTGCTGAGTATTCTTCTGATACTGATGTGGAACAAAATATCACTACCAACTATAATAACATTTCGGATTATCAAAATTTGGTAACATCTAATATGGTTTCAATAAACATTGAAAACTACGAGGAAACACTTTCGTCTATAAACGAACATGCTGTGGTATTCAACGATCTTGGTGTCATAGAGAACAGTGAATCTTCTGCGATCGAAAACGTAAGTAACGGAAATGCTGTAAGTCCAATAGTGTATAATTCTAATCCAACTAAAAAAAGAAGACTAAATGAAGCAAATTGGAAAGTCAATGTAGCTAAACGACTGAGAAATGGTGGGAAGCCTTATCAATCTACCAAATCATAAAAAAACATGCCAAGTCATGAATTGAGACCTTCTTGTAAAGATAAATGTAAAGGAGAATGACCAAAACCAGTCTAGAAAAGTTGCACGTATGAAAACCAAATTAATATACAAATTATTTGCTTATTTTTTACAAGCTTTTCACTTCAGGAATTTTGTTTTCGTATCCGGAATTATGATTTAAGATAAACAGTAAATTAACGATTGCTAGGTACATTTCCGTATAGTCATGATGGACGTTTCGTTCTCTTCATTTGTACGAGTTACGTAAGTATACTTTTACATAAAACATCACAAAAATGATATTAAACTCATAAATAGCTAAATAATTAGTAATATCATAATCATAACGTAGGAACTGTATGATTATGTATTTCATAGTTCCATTGTGAAAATATTAATTTTTTCGTTTCGTCTCACGCAGATGCAACTGTCAAGGCAGATGAAAGACGTACCGGTAGGGATGACGATTATTCCTAAACAAGATCGATTTTTAAATCTGTCCGAATCGGAGGAAAGAATCGATTCAGCAATAAATTGAGTTCTGATAGATCTGTTCCCGCTATTATTCTACATCGACAGCTTTACTATAGATAATCACTTATTCGTTTTGGTGTTGCCAGCATAATTAGTCAAATGTAATGAATAATCGAATACAAAATAAATTATATAATATTCTTGGTTACAAAAAACAGAACAAATAAACTGCGTATCAAAACTTAAAAGTTGCAATCCGCAGGAAAAACATCGGAACTCATTTTCAAGTTTCTAAAATCGATTAAAAAAATGATATATATATTTACTTGACCTATAAAATCGATTCTAGATCGCCATCCCTAAGCCGGCGCCTGCGGAAGCCGCCATTACTGTTTATGTGTCAACTGAGAATAGTCACCGCGATTAATCTCTCCACTTAAATAGTAATGCTTACGGAAATTCATTGGTGTATTTGTTTTAAAAAACTTAGCGTGTTTCATGTAACTAACGACAAGACGTTTTCATTTTAATTGTGTTTTATTACGCCAGAACGTTTTTGTGTTGTGTTTCTAAACTCTTTTGAGATTCTAATCATGTCCATGCATGATTCTGATGAACCGATGCCGCTGCCGGTGGTAATGAGAAGCCGATGTGTCAATTATTCACTTTTGATACCCAGAAATCACCCGCAACATTTCTTGCAACAAGCGTCTACGACGATGATTACTATAATACGATCTTTGATAACTCCTACTGAGGTAAGTTTCACTACATTACCTACTTCTAGATTATCAGACATGCTAGCATCCTGTACTTTGAATAGCTGACTAATATCCAATAACCTTAGTGCGGTGCAACATCTAACTCTAAGTTGTACCATGATAACAGACCTAACAAAGATTTTCTATTGATCCTATAATTAAATCTTGGAATAGTGAACTTTGATGTGAAGAATACAGCAATGTAATATACTGATGTAGGTACTGTATAATAAACCAGAATACTTCTTTGATTTGTTTCTAATCTCTGGTATTATTGTGTTGATTTGAAAAAAGTATTTTATTATATGATTATCAGATTCATGAAGAATACTTCAGTAGTTTAGTTTAGAGTATAGTTTACAAGTCCTATAGTTAACAAGAATACGTAGGGAACACAGCAAGACACAGCTTGGCATGGGTGATAAAAATCTTTTGAAATTCTCGGTTTTTCTCTATTATGATCTGCATGTTTTCTACACCTAAACCTTCTCCATGAATCGCCCTGTCTATGGGTGGAAACTGCATGAATATCTGTTCAGTACTTTTTGAGTTTATCATATTCATACAGACCGACAGTTACAGTAATAAACAGTTTTTAAATCATAGAATGTGTATTCAATAAAGATTTACAATATGCAATGATTTTGCAATGTGTATGTGTGTGTCTTTGTTATAAATAATAATTATGTGAGGATTCAATGATTATTGGTGAATAACAGAAAAACAGCAACATTGAGAAATAATTTCTTTTATTTCAGGTTTCATCAGAAAGTGTACTATGTACGGAGTGTATGGTAATACTTCAAGATCGAGCAAGCACATTCATTGATGGAAATGCTATACCATTGCCTGCATTTGGTCACAGAAGTCTATGCTTTTCTTGTGGAAAGTCTATTGTACGTACAACAAGAACATATGCTGTGAGATCTGACCGCCAAGAAAGGAACATTATATTAAGAAAGGTTCCACTGCACTTGGCAAATATTTTTTGACTTACACATATTTCTATAATGTTAATTTTCATTCTTGGGGAACTTCACTACCACCCAGAAAACTGCAGCAAAACAACTATGTTGTTTCTGTGAGTGTATAAGGTCACCGGTGAGTCAAAGCCAGTGGTGATTTCTAATAAAAGTATTTGACTTTGAGCGGTAATAATCTATACACTGGACTAACGCAGTCCACTTAAGACTTCAAAACCCATAGCCCTATTAACTTTGTTTTCATATGTTGCAATAGTTTCCCACCAACGGGGGGTTGTCCTTGGGTGCAATAGCATAGCGCATACAGGGATAGTCGTTGATTGGTACCACATTCCATTAATAATAATATAATAATAATAATAATAAATTTATTCACAAACTTTTACAAAATCCTATGAAAACCCTGACTTCTGAGCTAGGTAAAAACCTGTATTACAGAAGTCAGTGCCCTCTCCCACTTTCTGCTTGATATAAATTGGGAATAAAAATATTAAAAAAATTAGTAATAATAATAAGATGAATTAATCAAATAAGTGATGGGTTAGGTTACTCATGTTGTGTTTATGCATGTAGATAACGTGTTTGTGTACGTGTGTGGGGGTGTGTGTGCGTGTGTGTGGGGGTGTGTGTGTGTGATGGATGTGATGAGACTTCACACTAGTAACTAGATGTTACAAATGCCAGCAGTATGGTCATGCAGCCAAAACTTGCAAAATTGCTGCCCCCACATGCGGTCATTGCGGTGAAGAAGGGCACACAATCCAAGATTGCGCAAAGAAGGCCAATCCGCCAAAATGTGCTACATGTTTGCGCTTTAAAAAACAAGCCAACCACAAGACGGGAGACACAGATTGCCCTGCTAAAAAAGCTGCCGAATACAGGTACATTAACTCGATAGATTATGAAGGCGCCTAAGAGCGCCACATACTAGTTTACATTTTAGACTTAATTTACTGTCGTAATTTTTGTTTAATATGGATGACAACTTAATTACCGATATCGATAACACATTTTTTACTATATCAAAGACATGTGACGTTGAGGACTGCAGACAATATTTTTCCGACTATCAAAATTCGCTAACCGTAATGACCCAAAACATTCGTAGTATCTATAAGAACATAGATAGCTTTAATGTTTTTCTTCATAGACTTAACTTTCATTGTGATATAATGGTACTAACTGAGTGCTGGCTATCTAACCGCCACGATAATCTCCCAGCAATACCGGGTTACAACTTATTACATACCACAATAAACAACAATCAAAATGATGGTGTGGTAGTCTTTGCTAAGGAATCTTTAAAGGTCACAGTCGAGGAACATAATCTACAAGACTGCATGAGTAATTGCTTAGTCATCAAAATTGGTACAACCACAGCGATAATAGCTATGTATAGATCCCCTTCCTCTAGAAACTTAGATCCTTTTAACAAATCCTTAAACCACATTTTTCAAGCACTAAGCCCATTTAAGAATGTTATACTAACAGGTGATTTAAATATAAATATTGGCTCCGAAAACTGCGATGCAGGGACCCAAGATTACCTTAATATCTGCTTATATCATGGTTTTCTCCCCGCTCACACATTGCCTACTCATCAGAGCGGTTCCTGCCTCGATCATATGATGATCAAAACCAGCCTATCATATATTACGCTTGTTACTAACTCAACAATTACTGACCACCACGCAGTCTTACTCAACGTAAATTTAACGCTGCCTAAGCTAAATCGTCCTCAGACTATTAGCAAATTAGACATAAACAAACTCGAATATGATATGTGCAACATTGATTTTAGCCTAGTTTACAATACTGCTGACGCTAATTTGGCTTTATCGTACTTAATAAAACAAGTTCAACAAGCAATATTACGTAACACGACAGTTTCTACAGTGAATAAGAAATTTTATATTATTAAACCATGGATTACTCCGGGACTAATTCGGTGTATAAGACACAGAGATAAACTACATCAGAAAACTAAAAGATACCCTGATAATCTAATAATTGAAACCACCTATAAAAGATACAGGAATTTCTGCAACAATCTCCTGAAGAATTTAAAAAATAATTACGATAAAGCTGAATTAAATAAAGCAGGAAAAAATACCAAGCAACTTTGGAAACATATTAAAAACGTCACTAACATGTCTAAACAGCGTGAATCAAATTCGAGTTTATTGTTGGCTAATCCTTCACCACTCTTATCAGCCAACAATGTAAATAACTTTTTTGTAAATGTTGGGAAAACTCTTGCCGAACAGATTCCAAAATACTGCGACCAACCATCTTTAAAAAAATCAAGCAATAGCTGTAACTCGAAATCTTTCGCCATGTTGGATACTGATGAAGATGAAATAACTCGATTAATTTCTGGGTTAAAAGAGGACTGTGCAGTTGGATGGGATAATATAAGCAATAAGATCCTTAAACTCTTTAAGCATATTTTGGTACGTCCCTTAACGCATATATTTCGAATCTGTCTTTCCGAAGGAATTTTCCCTAGTTGTCTAAAAAAGGCAGTTGTAATCCCTATCTTTAAATCTGGAAGTAAAGACGTAGTTAATAATTATAGGCCAATATCCTTACTCCCCTCAATTTCCAAAATACTAGAGAAAATTATAAACAGTAGACTAGTTAATTACCTAGAAAAAAACAACATCTTATCCCCTGCGCAATTTGGTTTTAGAGCCAAACTGTCGACAGCCGATGCGGTGCATAGTCTGACTGGTTATATTTCAGAAGAACTTGGCAAAGGAAACCAGACCCTGGAAGTCTTTCTCGATTTAGCCAAGGCATTCGACACGGTGTCTGTTTCTGTCCTCCTGAACAAATTAGAGATCATAGGAATAAGGGGAACGCCGCTGAAACTTTTTACTGACTATTTAGACCACCGGTACCAATGTGTTAAAATAGATAATATTACGAGCGATGACCAGAAAAATACTGGTTTTGGTGTTCCACAGGGGAGTATTCTGGGCCCCACCCTCTTCCTTATTTATATTAACGACTTGTGCAACCTAAATATCAAAGACTGTAAAATAATATCATATGCCGACGACACGGCGTTAATATTTAGCGCTAAAACCAGTAGCGAACTGTTCGAAATTGCTCAACTAGGTTTTAATACTGTGACTAATTGGCTTCAAATCAATTTACTAACATTAAATGCCGACAAAACAAAATATATTCACTTCTCCATGCGCAAGCCTCTACTTAACATTACTAACCCTCATCTATATGCCCATTAATGTGGAAACCGTACAATCACCATGTGTAATTGTCCCTTTATCCACAAAACGAGCAACATAAAATATCTGGGGATAATAATAGACGACACACTCTCTTTCAAAAAACATATTGAAAGCCTGGTGAAAAGAGTACGCAAACTAATTTATGTTTTTAAAAAATTGCGAACTTTAGCAGATTCCAAATTAATCACACAAGTTTATTTGGCCCTATGTCAATCTATAATTCAATACTGCATCACTTCTTGGGGTGGCGCACCAAAAACTAATTTGCTTCCTCTTGAAAGAGCTCAGAGAGCCATTTTGAAGGTAGCAAACTTCCATCCCTTCTTTTTTCCCACAGATCTGCTTTATAAATCCTGCAATGTACTAACGGTTCGCCAGCTTTTCATTATGCACTTAGTATTAAAACAGCACACCATGCTTACCTACAATGCCGACAACACTAACAAGAGACGGAATGATCTGGTATGCATGTCTAATGCAGCCTCAAAACATGTCTTTGTAGAAAGATTTATAATATCTTAGGTCCATTCCTGTACAATAGATTAAATAGAAAACTAAGTATCTATAAACTAAATTACTATAGCTGTAAAAAAATTATTCTTAACTAGCTGCGCCCCGCGGTTTCACCCGCATAAGTTTCGATCCCGTGGGAATGTCGGGATAAAAAGTATCCTATATGTTAATCCTGGTTATAAACTATCTGTGTGCTAAATTTCGTCAAAATCTGTTCAGTAGTTTTTGCGTGAAAGAGTAACAAACATCCATACATCCATACATACAAACTTTCGCATTTATAATATTAGTAGGATTATCTACTAACAAACAATTATGCACAGACAGAAGACCTACTTATTGTCTGCAAATAAAACTGCTAACACGGTATTTTACGTTTATTTACCTAAGTTTTAATTTAGTTTTTACGTTATACGCATTGTTAATTTATTATTTTAAGTATGTATGCACTTCTTAGCCTGAAGCACAGGTTCAACCTAGTTCAGGCAAATTAGCAACTGTGCGCTATTTTTAATTGTTAAGGTAATCAATGTAAAATGTGTTCCCTTTTTATAAATAAACGATTTATTATTATTATTTATTATTATTATTGGCCAAGTCGATGGAGGCCGTTCTCGGTATTGCGACGTACCTCATCCCAAGTCTCTCCGTGGAATATTACGGCCGTGTCGTCAGCATACGCAAATATTTTACCGTTGCAGAGTGGTTGAAGACACAGGTCATTGATGTACACCAGGAAGAGACTTGGGCCGAGAATACTGCCCTGGGGAACGCCATAGACAACATTTGCATCAGAGCTAAGATAGTTTCCAATCTTTACCTGCTGTCTACGGTTACACAAAAAGTCCTCAAACATTTTTAGGGCCGTTCCTCTTACGCCAATGACATCTAGCTTGTTCACAAGGGCTGAAATCGAGACTGTGTCGAATGCTTTGGCTAAATCAAGGAAAACTCCTATACACTTTTGATTTTCGTCAACTTTAGATGATACAAAATCAGTAAGCTGACTAACTGCATCATTGGTGCTTTTAGACGCCCGGAAGCCAAATTGAGTGTTAGCCAAAATATGTTTACTTTCAAGAAATTGAATGAGTCTGCTATTAAGTGTTTTTTCTAATAGTTTTGAAAGCGCAGACAATACAGAGATAGGCCTATAATTCGACACATCGTCTCGATTCCCACCCTTGTGCACAGGAGTAATAAGAGCTCTCTTAAACACGTCCGGGAAGATACCTTGAGCATAGCAAAGTTCAAAGAGGTGAGTGAGAGGAGGGACTATAATATTTTTGCACAGTTTAAGTAACTGAACTGGTATAGAGTCCCAGCCAGTAGCACAGTTATTTTTAAGGTTTAATATTAGTGCTTCAATTTCAGCTTCATCCGGCGGTAAGAGAACAATAGAATTAAGGTTGCGAGGGACTTTAAAATTGTAAATAGGATTATGCGTAGGAGTGATGGCATCGGCAAGCTGCTTACCTATTTGTGAAAAATATTTATTGATTTTATTAATGTTGTTTGAATTAGAATTTAGTAAGGCATCTGCAGTTGATTTATGATCATTATAGTTAATTATGGACTTAATTGCTTTCCACGACTCTTTGGGAGTTTTGGCGTTTTGGAGTAGGGACTTTTCATATGTTGTTTTCAATTTTCTTAACAGAGAATTACAGTAATTCCGATAACGTTTAAACGTTATTTCTAAGGTGTAGTTAGTAGGGCTCTTTTTGTGTTGTTTATGGAGTCGGTCCCTATGTCTAATACAGCGCAAAAGCCCACTTGTAATCCAAGGCTTAAGAATTCTTTTTTTACAAGTTGTTTGGTGGACTTTAGTATTCGCTTTTATAATGTCTGATAGTTTATCTACAAAAACAGTGGCGGCAGCGTTTGCATCAGGAATAGACTTAATAAAGGAGAAATCAAGCGACTCTATTTGACTAACACACGTTTTTATGTCTAATTTGTTTGTATTACAATTTTTGTTCATAATTCTACGTGTGGAAATGCTTAATGAGACAATCACTGGAAAATGATCTGTTATACAGGAATCGATGACACATACAGTGGCAGGACAAATGGTTTTCATCATGACGTGGTCGAGACAGTTGAGCATTCTGGTGGGGTAGGTATGAGCAGGCAATAAGCCAATCTCTGCCATTAAATTCAGATACGATGCGCTGTTCCTGTCTGTGTTATTAATTTTAACATCAATATTGATGTCTCCAATCAGTAATACATTATTGCTAGAATTTAAAGGGCGCAAAATACTATCTAACGAGTCTAAGAAACTATCTATGCAATGTATAGACGGCGACCTGTATACGGCCAATATAAATATATCGGGTTCAATTTGTAATGATAAAAAGTTAGCACCTGAATAGTCCGGCTCCACCACAGAACACTTAATTGATTTCCTTACATACATTACGATACCGTCGCTTTTGTTTAGATAATTTTTAGAAATATATGTGTTATAGTTATCAATAGATGGGACATTCTTATTTGCGTGCAGCCAACACTCAGTTAAAATAATGACGTCATTTTCAAATGCTAGACTGTGTAATAATACTAATAGATTGTCTAAGTTTTTGTATATGCTACGAATGTTTAGAGAAAAAATATTTAGTGACTGGTTGTTATTGCCAATGAGAGTATTACACGTCAACGTGTCGCAATTATAAGCAGACGCAATGGCTATATTATCTAATTCAGTAGAAGTATTTATGATTGAATGAGTCATTGTATAGGTAAACAAAACGCTGTCGAAGTAAAATTATGAACTAAGAATATATTAATACCTGCTGTGCGATAACCACAAATAATATACTCCCCAGTACATTGTGTTGTGTATACATGTCGATGAGAAAATATCCATTTGGTGTTTGTTGTGAGTGTACGAGACATTAAGATGTTTGAAATATAGTGATTGGTGTAAAACCCGTCAGGGTATATATGTTCTGTGGTGTAAAAGGTTATTATGGATTGAATACAAGGTGTAATAATTATATAATAAGTGTAAGATAGGTATCCCGGTACATATGAATATAGATGTAAAATATTTATTTCTTGCTCATTGTTGGTGTGCGAGTGATTAATCGGTATGAGGTATAGTTTTGAGTGTAAAAGTTTCACATGGAGTAAATACAAAGTGTAATAATTATATAACAAAGTAAAGACAAACAGAGAAGTACAATAACAAATTCCTAGTCACTTATTTAGTCGAAGAATGTCTAAGTCTTCTTCCTTGCGTATTGGAATTTGCTTCCCACCCTCAGCTTGTCGGAGATATATTTTACCGTATGACGTCCAACAGTACTTAAAGGCATTGTCTTTGGCAAATGTTCGAGCGAGATAATATAAACGCTGCGCCTTCAAGGTTAACTTTTCAGCTACATAAACTGGTTTTGTAGGGCCGGCTAGCTTTAGATGAGATGTGTTCAATTTACACGTATTGTTTTTAATATTAAATTGCCGTACTCCTTTTATTATAGTTTCCTTGGTGGCGGCGCTCGAGAACTCCACGATAATTTGTGACGATGACAGGTCATCTTTTTTGTTGATGCGAAACACATCTTTAATATCCTGACTTTGGATCGGCGTGTTAAGGGCAGTAGCCGTTGACTTCACAAGCTCACAGAGATCGAGTTTGCTTTCGCCAGGTCTTTTAGGCACATTTTTTATTTCGATTCTGGTGGAATGTAGCTGTCTTTCTAGATTTTCAACTGTTTCTTCCAGACGTTGAATAAGACAACGGTCTGCCCGACGTTCCGTTTCTAGTTGGCCTATTTTGACGATCAAATCGTCGTACTGATTTGAAATAAATTCAATACTGGTTTTTATGTTTTCATTTTGAGTACTAATTGCGGATATCGATGCTTGCAACACCGCGAACTTTGATTCAGTTTGTGCTGCAGCTTTAGCCATCAGTTGACGGATCTCCTCCATAAAGGTAGGCTCTTCATCCCGTTTACGTTTGAACCTTGAGGTGACATTCTCATGCTCAATTGCGGTTAGGTTTGGGGTTGAACCGGATTGTGTTATAGCACGAGATGAGACGTTGGGTTCAACGGTTTCTTCCTTAGAAGGCGTGTTGGGAGGTGAACGCCGAAGGAAAGGCATAATAAGGTAGGTATATTATATTACTCTCCGTGCGCAGTCGTTCATAGAATTGTCTCACCGCAATGTGCATTAACTTATCAATCAGCTGATACCTCCAACAATGAGCGGTCGCCGTACGCGCAAGTAACAAGCGTTGATGTAGTAGATGTAGTATTGAGTGAACAGCACACAGTCACACTATACGCGGGTGAGCGTGATGGCAATTATGAAGCACGTACTCTTCACGCGGGGGCGAAGGCGGACCGGAGGGAGCGCGGTATGCTCACACCTCGCGTTAAGCACTCGTCTATCTGTAGTTTCGATGTTGAACACTTACACCACTAACGTAAGTGCGATATTACTATGTACGGAGACGGAGATAGTAAATAATTTTAATTTAATTTTGACACGCGTCCGCTCTCCAGCACGGTTCTGGGCGAAGGGGATTAAGAGTGTCTAACAGGCCTCTGCAAGTTGGTTCGGGTCCACATACGCCTTCCAAAGGTACAGGACCCCAGAGTTCTGAGATATACTGACCCATGTAATAATATTGTATTAGTGCTAATATTAGCAGTACAGCGTTGGAAGGCCTCCCACAAGGTAGATGATGACTTGAAAATGAATTTCAATTAACAACACAACAAGCAAATCGGTCTTGTTTTGTAACCATGTGTCGCTGGTTGTAGAAGTTGTTAATGGGAGAATTAAGAGGGATTTCAGACTCTTTCGGCATGTATTTAATAATCGTGCTGCTTTGCATTTAAAGGATGATTTTAGAATTTGTTGTGCACTAACTAATAAGTTCTACACATCCATACAGGATCCACCGGAGGCTGCAGAGTATGTAAGAATTGCAAAAGATAGGCTTGCACTTGAAAACTATTTAGCAGTATATGTTGAACGAGAACACCTTAATATAAGGAGAGCGAATTTCCAAATGATTGACCAGGATAATCCACATTTAACAAGGTTTCCGCGACTTTCAATAAATGATTTGAAGCGATTTGCCCTTGGCACCTACCAGCTTAAACGAGTCGAACTGGTACATATTATGTGGAAGTGAATAATGAGGTTGAGGATGACATACCTCTGATGCAATTGCCTGGTTGGAAAGAGAACTGTGGGCCGTTGCGCTCATATAATGACTATAGTTTGGTTCTTGAGCTGGGGACATTATAACGATATAACTGCTCCAGCTTCGAATTTAGATAATTAGGTACTTTGGTGAATATGAGGAATAATAAAGGTAATTGGTACCTAACACAATGATATTTCTACTGATTTTACGTGTCAAATACGTAGAACATCTATAGGTATGTTAAGTATACTTGTTGTAACATTAAATACACCTAATGACTACCTACATGAAAAGTCTGTTCATAGTATGTGTTTTATACCTTTGTATACATTAGGTAGGTAACTTATTCATTTGTGTACCTATAGATCTGGGATAAATTGAAGTTAATAAAATAAAATCTCTATCTGACTGAAGTTGTTTTATTTCGATAATGTCACATCAACGCTGCGAGGCCATAAAAAGCACGATTATTCGTTATTCACGATTACTCACGTTTTTTTTCAATTAGCAGCTGTTCTCTTATTTTGTTTTTAACTATCTTTGTGGTTTTGTACCTACATGAGTGATCTGTGGTCATTTTATAAGTTGCGAGTAGTTTAGACATGATTTTTAGGTTATCTCCGAATTTGTTTAATTACTTTAAAACTCGGATACTTGTGTGAAAATGAACACTTTTATTTAATAGTATATAAAGCGTAGTCTATAATAAATAAAGATTTATTGTGTTTCAACTTAAGACGGATTTCCATACAAAGTCGGTCATGATCCTTTAAATGTGGGTTTAAATTTACAGAGGAGCAAAGACAGACCATTTTAAATGACTATTGGAACTTAGGTGCACTAGAAAAACAATGGACGTTTATTGCTAATAGCGTAGACATAGTCATCCCAAAACAACGTTACGTTAAAGTTGATTCGGATGGAAATGTTGCAGCTATTCGAAACAACAACAACGCTTTCTTTTTGACTATTTCGGGCGAAAAAACAAGCGTTTGTAAATTGTTCTTCAAAAATACTTTGGGGATTAATAATCGACCCATAGAGACTGCTTTGAAAAAGAAAAATAGCGACACTAATATTTCTCCCATGAAAGATAACCGAGGTACTCATTCAAACCATTATGCAGTGGACGAAAGCATTAAAAATGGCATCAAATTGTTTTTCTATATATATAAAATTCAAAGTCCTGACTGACTGACTGACTGAGACATCAACGCACAGCCTAAACCGCTGGTCCTAGAGACATGAAATTTGGAGGGTGTATTCTTCGTGAAGAGTAGGTATCCACTAAGAAAGGGTTTTTCGAAATTCCACCCCTAAGAGGGTGAAATGGGGTGATTTTGTTTGTATGAAAAATCTTATTCCTTGAGTTAATAAACTTGAAACTTGGCACGAATACTTATCTAAGTAAATTATGAAGTTGGGCATTTTTTGTTTTTATAAACTACCCCCTAAAGGGGGATTGGGGGGTTTCAAAGTTTGTATGGAAGAATTTTAGCGTGCGGTCCGATTTAATCGAAACTCAGTATTTATACTTAAAATTGAAAGGAAAGAATAATGTGTATCAGGGTTTTTCGAAAATCTACCCCTGACGGCCTGAAAAGGGGTAGTCAATGTTACAGGGGAGTATTTTACAGCGTGGCTTGATTAACTCGAAAATTGGTATAAATAATATTTGAGTCAAGTTATGAACACATCCCAAATGATTTTTCAAAATTCCACCCCTGTGGGGGTGAAAAGCGGGGATACAGTTTATAATATGAAAAATCTTATTCGTTAGGTTAATAATCTTGAAAATTGGCATGAATACTCGCCTAAGTAAGCAATAAAGTTTATCATTATTAGTTTTTCAAAACTACCCCTCAAAGGGGATATAGGGGTGTTAAAGTTTGTGTGGAAGAATTTGAACGCGTGGTCCGATTAACTCGAAACTCAGTGTACTGTGTGTGTACTTAAGACTAAAAATAAATGATAACACGTATGAGCGTTTTTCGAAAATCTACTCCTAACGGGGTGAAAAGGGGTAGTTAATTTTACAGGGGAGGATTATAATAAGTGGCTTGATTAGTTATAAAATTGGTATAAATAATCTTTGAGTCAAGTTATGATTTTTTTTTAAATCCACCCCTGTGGGGGTGAAAAGCGGGGATACAGTTTATATGAAAAATCTTATTAATTTAGTTAATAAACTTGAAACTTGGCAACAATACTTGCCTAAGTAAGTAATAAAGTTTATCATTATAAGTTTTTCAAACTACCCCTCAAAGGGGTGTTGAAGTTTGTATGGAAGAAATTGAATGCGCGGTCCGATTAACTCAAAACTCAGTATTGATACTTTCGACAGAAAATAATTAATAATAAGTATGTAAAGTTGTCGAAAATTGACCCTTGACGGGGCAAAAAGGGGTAATTCGGTTTTTAGGGGAGGATGTGAACTTGAAACTGTATGTTACATTTTCACGCCTAAACCACTGAACTTCTGATTTGGCAAAGAGATAGATGGCATCCTGGGCAAGCACATACTCTTTATCCTGGTACCACGTTCCCGTGGGATAACTTCCGACGTCCACGCGGGCGAAGCCGCGGGCAGAAGCTAGTTGAGTCTATACCGAAGATTGAGTCACATTACATCCGGGCTAACTCAAAACGACATTATATTGATGGTAGCAAAGCCGTCACAGATCTTCATAGAGAATATGTAGAAAAATGCAAATCCCAAAACGTTCCCTATGGAACCTACATTACATTTTATCGTATTTTCACACAAGATTTTAACATTTCGTTTTTCACTCCTAAAAAGGATTTGTGCGATATATGCGAAGCCTATAAAAACATCACAGATGAAGAGAAAGAATCTAAGAAACAAGATTATGAATTACATCTTAAGGAAAAGAATTTGTCTCGTATTGAAAAAGAAAATGATAAGAACAACAAAAATATTTTAGTAGCGGTCTATGATCTTCAAGCTGTGTTCCAATGACCCAAAGGAGACGTCTCAGTTTTTCACTACAAGTCCAAACTAAATGTACTTAATTTAACAATTTATAATTTACAAAATAATTCAGTTGACAGTTATGTATGGGATAAGTCTAACGCCAATAGAGGTGTCAACGAAATAGATACCTGTGTTTACAAATACCTGGAGAAAATTTCCGCAACGGCTGAAGACCTCGATGTTGTCTTTTATTCAGACAATTGTGCCGGACAGCAAAAAAATAAGTTTATGATCTCAATGTACACTTACGCAGTCAAAACTCTGCCAAATCTCAGATCAATTACACACAAATACCTCGTTAAAGGGCATACGCAGAACGAGGGCGATTCAGCTCACTCTCAAATAGAGAGAGAAGTTAAAAGGCAACTGAGATCAGGACCAATGTATACACCTGACGCATTTATCGGGGCTATAAGGACGGCACGGAAAACAAGTGAGCCATTTCATGTTAATGAAATGTGCTTCGATGATTTTTTTGATTGGAAAAGTATATGCACTCAAATGAACTTTGCAATAATGAAAGATGAAGACAATAATACTGTGAAACTGGCTGGACTGAAGATGATAAAAGTTCAAAGCTCTGATCCGGATGCCATATTTTTCAAAGAATCATACGCTGACGAATTATTCAAGAAAGCTATAGTGGTGAAAAAAAAGAGAAATCATAATAGCCAAAGCATTAATTTAGATTTGCAAAAGGCCTATCTTCAAAAACCTGGATAGAGAAAAAAAGCTGATCTCATTTTTGGGAGGATTTGGTCAATAAAAACCTCATTCCGAGATACCACAAGCCATTTTACGAATCGTTGTAATAAGACTGATTAAGTACAAAGATTTTTTTAATTGTATTTTTTAGAAATATTTAATTGCTACATTTAAAATGATAGTGTTTTTATTAGTAAGAGAATTTGTGATTCTATGTTTATGAAGGGTGATAGCAATGTTCCTATTTTGTATTTCTAAGTACTATAAAACTGGGTGACATAATTGTGACTATTAGATAACTTTAAATACAGTTAACTTTTTGATTTTTTTATTCGTATGAAAGTATGTTTTTAGTTCCTTATAATTTTAATTAAAGTAAGTACCTACTGTTATTGATTGATCTCTTGTTGATTATTGTGCCTTAAACTAATTTAATGGTGCAAGGAAGCCATTCTTTTCGTAAATTTGTATTTTTAAATACAAGATCTTTATTTTGATAGTGTGTTTTATTTAACTTATCACACAGCCTTACACCTAAATTTAACATCCTCAATGTGATATATCAATATGTTACAAGCATTTTGTGACATATATTATTTTCATTAAAAACGTGACATGTGTGTCTGTGTTTTTTTAAATCAGTTTTTTTAACTTATTTCATATTGAACTGAGTTTTTTTTGCTTATTTTCAGAAAGCACATTAATTACCGCAACAATTTAACTGTTTTCCGACACAAAAATTATCAATATTTTAGCCTTGATACTCTCTAAAGAATTTGCCCTATGTTGCTCTCTACTTATCTCTCTCTTGTTCTCTAATAAGTATGTGTAATAAATCCTGATAATCACATGTCTCGATTTAATTTTAGCCCTAACTAGATAATTGTTTTGACCTAATATTATGGGAATATATACTTTATGATGTGACAACAAAACTTCTTTTATAGTGCCTGGTTAACAGACGTTCAGTGTTCGCACAGCCAAGGAACAGGCAATGTCGGGAACTTGCCCAAACCCATTTGTACTTAGTGAATTAATTTTTTAATATGTTCGAGATAATTGTTGTTCCAGAGGTGGTGGAACCGGCAGTGGTAGTGGAGGTGGTACAGGAATCACAGCATCTACGATGTTATCGTCCATGATCGCGACGATAGGTCGTGGTGGAGCAAAATGAAATTGCAGCGGACTGTATAACAAGTATAATGAATGATAAAGATATAAAATTACAACGGTCGGTTAAAAATATGGAAACAAGAGCGACTAAGACGCACAAGCGCAGCCGTGCACGGAGGAGAGCAACAGCTGACTGTCGTGGCGGTGTGGCGCGGGGGCGCTCGGCCGTCAGCCGGCTGGCTCCCCGCTGTCCCCGCACCCCTCGTTCACTGCCGCCAGCGCGCGGCGATGTTGAGTGGAGCGCGAGCGGTCTCAACATACTCCCCCCGTTGAAGAGTCTTCAACAGAAGAAACCGGCAGCGGGCAGATGGTGTTGAAGGCGCGCCGGATGACACCCTTTCTCGTGAGAATGTCGGCGACTCTCGCGACGCCATCTCTGCCTGGGAGAACGTGTGTGATGCGTCCTAGAAACCACATAAGAGGAGGTAAGGTTTTGTCCTTTATGATGACCAGTGTTCCTTCCTTGAGCTCGCCAGACGACCGGCACCATTTTGTTCTCTCCTGTAGCCACAAAACATATTCATGTGAGAAGCGAGCCCAGAAATGTTGCTTCAAATATTCAATACGGCGAAATCTTTGGAGACTGTTGACGTTGGCGTTCTGGATCTGTGGATGAGGCAGCATGATTAGAGAACGACCAATAAGGAAGTGTGCCGGGGTTAAAGGAGCGAGGTCGGAAGGGTCGTTGGACAGTGGAGTTAAGGGCCTTGAGTTTAAGATAGCCTCAACTTGAATTAAACAGGTAGTCATTTCCTCAAAGGTAAGGTTTGTTAAACCCAAAATGCGTCGTAGATGATGCTTGGTGGATTTAACTGCAGACTCCCATAGGCCTCCGAAGTGTGGAGTATACGCAGGTATAAATGAAAAGTTTATGCCAGGGTCGATGTTGTTGAGGTTTAAGTCTTGCGAAAGCAGCCTGGCCAACTCATTGAAAGCACCGACAAAGGTGGTACCGTTGTCGGAAAAGATGTTACGGGGTTTTCCCCGTCGGGCAATAAAGCGGTTTAGTGCAGCTAAGAAAGCTTCTTTTGTAAGGTCTGACACAAGCTCGAGGTGGATGGCTCTCGTGGCTAGACACACAAACACACAAATGAAGCATTTGATGAGCCTACATCCCCTACCTTTCCGGTCAGCTATCATGATGGGACCGGCGTAGTCCACCCCTGTGTCTAAAAAAGGAAACTCCAAATGTAGACGCTGCTCTGGGAGGTTACCCATGATAGGCTGAATTGTGTTGGCCTTGACTCTGCAACACTTTACGCATTGATGCGTGATCTTTTTAGCCAAGTTCCTACCCCCAATAGGGTAGTAGTGATGACGAACAGTGGCTAATAAAAGCTGTGGCCCAGCATGCAAAAGGCGTACATGAAACATGTTGAACAAGAGAATGCAAATTATATGAGAACTAGACAATAGAATTAGATGCTTAATGTTATAATCATAAAATGAATTGTTTAATCTTCCTCCAACACGAATTAAATTAGAAAGAGTATCAAAGAAAGGTGACAAAGATAATAGCTTGTTCTTTGCTGGTAACTGTTTACCTGATTTAAGTAAGTGATACTCTTCCGGGAAAGATTCCATTTGACTAAACCTTAATAACAAGTTTAAAGAATTGTTAAGTTCAGTAGAAGTTAGTGAACCAGACTCAAATGACTTCTTATTGCATTTAAATATGAATCGCATGACATATGCCGTCACACGCTGTAATGTGCTAAAGTTTGAAAATTTTGAAAATAACGCAGTAATAGGACTTTCAACAATGTGATTAGAAACATGATAAGAAGAGACTGTCTCTGGTCTCCACGCGAAGCGAGGTCTGCGGGGTTTTCAGCTGACGGAACATAGTGCCAAGCCTTTCCTCCTATAGTTTCCTGAATCTCAGACACACGATGACGAACGAATGTCTTTAGTTGGGTTGGTGAAGTAGATAACCATCCCAAGACGATGGTGGAATCACACCAACAATGGACTTCATAAAAATGTAATGTAATTGACTGACGAACCTTTGAGTACAACCGTGAACCCAACAACGCACCACACAGCTCGAGCCGCGGTATGGTTGTGGATTTGATTGGAGCTACCTTGCTTTTAGCGGTAAGGAGATGTACGGTAACCCCGCCGTCACTCGAAACACTGCGAACATAAACACACGCCCCATAAGCTTTTTCGGAAGCGTCAGTGAATATATGCAGCTGTAGACGGGACGCAGATTCACATAACACCCACCGAGGTATCTTGAACTCATTTAAAAGGTGCAGGCTATTTTGAAAGTCATTCCAGGCATACTGAATATGTGCGGGAACAAGCTCATCCCAAGAACATTTGGCCAGCCACAGATGCTGCATGATAACTTTGGCTTCCACTATGCATGGAACGACAAGGCCAATGGGATCAAAGATTTGTGCTATGGTTGACAAGATATGACGCTTAGTAGCCTTGTCAGTGGAGTTTAAATTAATAGAGAATGAAAACGCGTCACTTAAACTCTTCCATAGGAGCCCCAGAGTCTTCGACTGCTCGTTGTCACTCAGGTCCACAACATCAGAAACGTCGTGTTCACCGCTAAGCGCCTGCAGCACCTGTCTGGAGTTGGATCGCCATTTCCGAAGGTTGTACTTTGCTGACCGAAGGACATCGTCAACACAGCGGCTTTTTTCTAAAGTTTCTGAAACAGATGATCCACCGGACAAATAGTCATCCACATAGAAGTCACGTGCTATCGAAAACTTTGTTGAAGAATCTGAGCACTCTTCAGCTAGTTGAAGTAAACACCTGGTAGCTAAAAAGGGTGCTGATTGCCGTGCCATAAGTTACGGTATTAAGCGTATACTCCTTTAACGGATGAGTTGGTTCTGCCCTCCAAAGGATTTTTTGTAAAGGACGATTATTGTCGTGAACAAGAGTTTGTCGATACATTTTTTCAATGTCCGCAGTAGTGTATTATTGGGAGTTCTGCATCACTTGCTCTCGCTTCGCTCGAGCGCGTTATGCAGAACGTCCCAATAATACACATATTTAATAATTTATTATTTCTTATTATCCTCTCTACTCTTTTATGTCTAATGCTAACCTAAAACGCTATACCTACTACACAAGTTCACTTTTGAGCTTAACGTAAGCACACTGACTAAACCACTGAACATGTTGCTGCCAAGGCTCATCATCATCTTCCCAATCTTTTAAGCCTCCGCCGCAATAAAAACAAATGGTCCTGTCTCCATAACCAGTATAAAAGAAACCAGCATCAGCTAAAACCTCCGGTTTCTGACGCATACGTAGAGGCCAGTCTATGAAACTGAGCAATCGTTTTGTTTTTGAGCTGAAGTGTGGGTACTGAGGCTTATGGTCTTTTTTATATTCACTCATCAATGAGGCTATTGTTCTGTTCACCTGTGATGAGCCAATGCCACACTCATCCCGTCCCTCAGGATCATAATCATCTCTTCCTTCAACTATTTTAAATTTTTCACAATCAATCTGTGCGTCGCTTACTCGAACAAAGATATGCGTAACCTCACCATCACTCTTGAACACAAGGTAATGTGTGTTTTCAATATCAGATTTCACCGAATCTTCCGTACGGATTGCATCATTGTCCTGATGTTTTGATGAATTTAAGTTCGATATTTTCTGAGCAGTCCGCATACTTTTAGTAAATATTATCTCACCACTAGCATTCTTGAAAATAATTTCACGAATGCCTTCAACATCAGATTTCGCTGAATTGAGCATTGTTAATAATAATGTAAAATAATAGTGTAAAGAGATAACAGTAAAACCGAACCTTCACCCAGCAATGGCGGGATCCGAATGCAAATAAATATGAGTGTAATCAGTGTTCGATGTGAAATTATTATGATGTCACATTGGCGTTGCTGACAACTTATAAGCATGTAAACATGGACGAGTTGAGGGATGGGAGGCTAAATTGAATAAATAAAATGTAAAATGTTTATTCCAAAAATTTATTATCAAAGCACCATTTATTTAAACATAAAACATTTTTTAAAGCACATATTGAGTCATGATAAATACAACTATACAGTTCATGAGATTGATCATATTTTTTATACAAACTTAATAAACTCGGACAACCTTTGTCTTCCAAATTATTTATATTATTATTATTCGAAATATTTTTTAACCACAGCACTTTTTCTAAACCTTTGGCGTAAACACTTTTATGTCTTAAAATATCTTCAATCAAATTTTGATGATTTGAGTAAGACACAAATCCTTCACTCCAATATATCTTTCTATTACGTTCAATCCAATTTACTTGCATCCTTTCTTGTTTTGTCAATTCGTGATATGGAAAAGGTGGTTTAATCAAAAGCACCTGTATTTTATTATCGCATAATATTGCCATTTCTTTTACTATGAATTCATTTGCTTCTGTTTTAAATCCTTGAACATCTACAATGGCAGTCATGTTAATCTGCGAACTATGTTACTCAAAGGTTTATATTCCACAAGTCGATCGTTAATAATTAAACAATATCCAGTTGTGTTATCTGGTATTGGTGCTGAACATTCAATCTCCAACCGCACATCTACGGGACCTGTTTTCAAACTATCGTTTTGCCTAGAACAGTCTATGATAAAGAGAGGAGCCTTCTCCTTGAAACTGATTAAGTCAAGCAAGGGGTCTGCAGGACAGTTATAATAAGACTGACGAAATTTCACATACATCTCGTATAATATATTATATTTGCCCTCGGTAAACTGTAAGCCTAAAGGCTCGTACGGATAATACTGTGAATTCAAAAATCCTACTAATATTATAAACGCGAAAGTTTGTATGGATGTATGGATGTTTGTTACTCTTTCACGCAAAAACTGCTGAACGGATTAGGATGAAATTTGGCACACAGATACTTTATAACCAGGATTAACACATAAGATACTTTCTATCCCGATATTCCCACGGGATCGAAACTTATGCGGGTGAAACCGCGGGGCGCAGCTAGTAGTGTTATATTTGTTACTTCACAATGATCGAACAACGAACTGTCTTTGGTATAATTTTTTTTTTATTAGTTTGTAAGCAAAAAATTACATATCGTGGTTTCTCTAATTGAGATGCAGTCTTAACGGACCAAGAATGCTTAGTAGTTTTAGGAAGTAATGGATACTCGTATAAATCCCAGTTTCTAAACGCCATCTGAATAGGTTTATCTCTTTCTAAATGTTTTAGAAGTGTCAGTCGTTCCCGGTCTGACACTTTTATGTGTGGTACACGCCATTGTATTCTATGTACATCTATTTGAAAATTAGCAACATCATCAGTTAATATGATACTGTTTAAATTTGAGTTACTTCTATTTAGTATAAGTTCATGTTTACAATTTATAACAATTTTATTGTAATCCTCTGCAAACCCTAAAATCTTATTTAGAGGTATGATAGCACTAAAATTACCATCATTTTTAAACCCACCCATATTCCAGCCCCATAAGGCAGCAACTTTATTTTCCCCTTCATTCATTGACACGTATGATTTTATTGTTGACGTTATTCCAGAATTTTTTATACGATCTATTTCAATACCATTCATTTCGTACCTGATGTCTTGAAACAAAGACATAACAGGGTTATTAGTGAACGTAACAGTTTTCTTGATTGGATTCCCATCTTTACCGAACAGCTTTGCTTTACCTTCGATGTAAATTGAACTGGCTGATGGTGGACGTATATGTCTTGCTGATGTATGGGGATTCTGATTTCATCGTTTTCTCTAAAGCTATTATTGTAGGGATTATATGAATGGATTTCATAACTTTCGATCGAACTATCGAAGTGTGGTAATTCAGTAATCTGTAGTATATTCATACTTTAAAACCTAGAGCTCTAAGAAAACCTTTATTTGCTTCAGTCAATTTCTTAACTTTTTTCCCTATAATTGCTTCAGTCAATTTCTTAACTTTTTTCCCTTTATTTGCTTCAGTCAATTTCGTAACTTTTTTCTTACGTCTGTGCACCTTAGTGATCGTTGAAGGAATAAGATGTTTTATTTTCACAGGAGTGTTTTTATAATATAGTATCATTTTGTTTTTCTTAAATGAAGACGTAGTTGAATATTAAATTCATCACCAAAGTTAATACAATAACCAAATTGATCAACAATCCTAACAGATATAGATGAAATTATATTTTTGTTCACTGGAAAGTAAATAACGTTTCGCGGTATTTCTTTGTATTGATGACCCTGAGCAGTATCAAATACAAATTCATGAATAAAATGAGTCGGTAATCCGTTGCAGTACGAACTGTGTACAAGATCACATTCGATTCTGATTACAGATAGACTGCTGCTATTGATGGACACTTTTGGTCTTGAATTTAACACTGAAAAGTATAACAAACCGCACTCGTATTGATCGGATAAATGCAGCGGTGGTTGAAAGTATGAGACCAATTCAGATTTATTTCCAGAGATGGTAACCGTGGTAGACATGCTTGCATACTGGACTCTTTCAGAAGATCCTGTTTATTTTATCCCTAATCTACACCAAAAATTTCTTAAAAAAATTAAACAGAGATGTCCGCAATTGAAAGGATGATCGCGTTGTATATTATCATAATTATAGTGAACTTTAGTACCTCCGTATTTTATAAATTCTTTAGGAGGCTTAAGATTTCCGTAACTGTCAAAGTACTCAATATAATCATTGTATTTTGCATAGGCTACCCAATGAGAGCCCGGATCTTTAGAACTATCTAAATTAATAACTCCACATTCTTTTTTAAAAGGGCTTTTGGGAAGTTCATCTCTCATAAAGACTCCTCTAAAATAGGGAATACTATTTCCATACTTCAAAATGTCAAAGTTAGTTAAGGCTCGTTTATTTTTTAACCCTTTTCCAGGTGTAACTTTTTGAGAGCACTTTTTTCTTAATTTGTTTAGGCCAGAACCGCTTTTAATTTTTGTAGACATTGTCTTGCTCACTAAGCGTGCTGCGATTTTTTCGCTTACACTTGCATCCGAAGCAACTGCTCGCTCTTTTGCCATTTTCAACAAAATTAAATCAGCTCTGTGACGATCCTTTAAGTTTGATGATTTTAGATAGGCAATGTCGTGTTCTTTGCAATATTCGTCTAATTTATTAATACCTTCGTCTCCGCGAGTAAGTCTTTTAATAAGATTTGTACCAGGACCACAATAATTATATCCAGGTAAATGTAATTGAAATGGTAAATGATTTATAAGCCAATTGAGAAGACTGCTCTCTCCAATACACATCGTAAGACTAATCAATCATAGATTGAACACTTAATAAATATAATACGACTTTCATCAGTGACTTTGAAATGTTAACATTTTTTTCTTTGTTATAATACATTCGACTTATCAATCCAGCTATTTTCAGCAGAATACAATCCTAACCATTTTACTAAAACCTTATTTCCTTTTCGTCTTAGAACTTTTTCAACTAGATATATATTGGGATATTTTGTCTTTTGAAGCTCTTGTACATAAAATGCTCCTAATATAAGCTGACTTCTGATTGCATCTTCAATTAAGTAGGTTACAGGAGTTGTATTCTGTATTTTTCGAATTTTAAATATTTCTGTCGACCAGTTGGGAGTATACCCCTTTTCAAATGTTCCTTTGTATTTACTGATACGTACATAATCACCCACTTTAAACTTACTTTTTAAGCCAACTTTTTTTTCTGACTTTACATATTTTTCTAATATTCGTTTTTTATTAATATTATCCACATTTGCTGGAATTTCATCAATTGTTCGATGATGAGTATGGTTGTATTTATAAATGACATTATTAAGAGTGTCATTTATCCAATTGTAGTTACCTTTTAAACTAAATTCTTTGTATAACTTAGACTTCAATGTTCTGATGAATCGTTCAACTATTGAGGCTTTTTTTGTTGAGAAGGTTGAATAATGGTTAATGCGAAAGCATTTCATGAGTTTATTAAATTTATTATTATAAAATTCTGTTCCATTATCAGTTTGTAAATTGTTAGGTACACGGCCTTTGTCCAGCAACATCTTAAAAGTGTCACACACGCTATCCTTGGATTTGGTTTTAAGAGGAAAGGCCCAACCGTATTTTGAAAATGTATCGATAATGACAAGAATAAACCTAAAGCACTTATTTTCTGAGGCAACAGATTGCATATCAATTAAATCTGCTTGCCATAGATCATCTATGTCTCTCATAATAACACGTCTTCGAGGAAAGTTCACTCTTGCGTTTTTATGAATTTCATTTACCACATCTGCTTTGCTCATGTTGATATTTTTTGTAACTCTTATAATTTAAATCTCTTCGGCTTGCTTGTGTTACATAAAAGTACAAATGTTGTGTTTTTAAGATGATTCAGTTACGAGCTTTGCCAATGCTCATGATGAATAAGTCTGTAATACTGAATCAAAATCTTGTCACTGCCGCTATTTATTATTTAATTATGTCAGCTTCTTTTAATTCTTCAATTATAGATAAAATTTCATTATCATGATTTGTATTGCCCGCATCTCTCGAAGCCACTAATAACTTTAATCTGTCAACCAATTCATTGGGATCATCCCAATATACTAAATCAGTGTTGTTTTTATATTTTTTTAGTTTTGGTAAGTTACCTCCAAGTTTGATCTCACTTTTATCATTTAAAGTTTCAGAAAATAATGGTTTGATTATCTCACGATATTTTATCCCTTTATCGCCTCTTATTTGACCTTTAGGGTTAAAATCTCTTTTATGCGCATTTGTATAATGTAACATATCCTTATAGACAAGTTTATCTTTGTTCGATATTAACTTTAAATCAGGTTTTCTTCGTAGTAAAAGTTCTTTCAGGCCAGGGGTCAAATTATAAGCTTTATCACCGATTTTAATAAATATTATATTATCATTATTTAAACTATCAATTTTAGAAAATGATACTACTGAATTACCCAAAAGTAATTTTTTGTGTTCACTTCTTAATCCGAACGGTATATTAACACCATCATAAATACCATGAATGTCATCACCTTCTAATGAAATTTCTAAATTATCTGTAAATTGTCTTTTAGAATTTTGTTCCGACAATTGCGCAGAGTTAAATTCTGGTTCGTAATAATCATTGAACTTTGTAGATGAACTAGCATTATTTTCATCCGATTCAATTTCTTCAGAATTAGTCAGAGTTGTATTTTCTTTATTTTTTATTTTTTCTATAGAACTATTTGAATTAACTAGAGTTTTAAGAGGATCTGTCACCGGTTTTAGTATTTTATCAAGTGACAAGTTCATTGTATGTTCCTGAGTTTTCATTTGTTTTATTTTATTTTTTATGGAGTCAACAGACTTAATTAATTCCATTTTAATATTTTTCTCCATCCTATGTAACCACAACTGGATTCAACTAAGAGTGGAATAACACTAGCAATATTTTTGTATAGAATTCATTTATATGCATGTATCTGCTTTCATTCAAATTTAAAAAAAATATCAAAATTCTGTCTGTACCTTCCATTATTTAATGATGACTCTTTGTTAATAAGCAGAAAGTTATAAGGGTTACTCCAAACAGTTTTACAAATATCTTTGAACAGATTCCACGGTAGATCGGAGTTGACATGTTCTTCATAGATGTGCTTTAAGTTCACATCATCTTGTTTAAATATTATAAGAAAGTTAGCATTGTCGCGTAACAACTGTTTCGGAATTTTTGAGTAAGTTTGCGATAAGTAAAAACAATCAATTTGCTTATGTCTGCCCATACAGAAATAATTACGGATGTTTATTTGATTTTCACATACGACATCATCAAATATAAACACAGAATTTGGTAAAGCTTCACTCGGAGATATGACATCTTTATCGTCATTGAACTCATTGAATTTTACCTGAGGTACTCTTCTTAATACTTCTCGTAAAAAACAATATTTTGGCTGAAAATTAGTCTTCGAGTAAAGGTAAAGGTTTTTAAATTTGAGCCCATTTTCATGCAATAACAAACTGATCACAACGTTTGTTTTACCACAATTTGAGGGACCACAAATTATACAACGAATCGTATTTGGCAACAAAGCGCTATGTTTAATCTCTTGAGGAGACTCGCCAAGATTTATATTTTTAACGTTTAGTGATATGGGTTGTTTGATCAACTTCATCTTGTCAATTAATTTAATTATTACCTAACATAAACATATATACTTTATTTTGGGACTATCTTTAGACTTGTAACTAAAGGAACGGTTCTATTCTCATCTTGCAAGATAGCTATGTAGAAATATGAGCTAGGTAATGACTCATGATACACATCGTGCATCAAATAAGCGATCACTTCGCAGATATTCTTTGCATAAGCAAGTCATTTTGTTTACGATTTAATATTTTCAAAGTAAGTATTTTTTATTTAATTATTTATTTAAACTAATAATAATAATATTTATGTAATGCATCTATTTCTTTACAGAATCATGTCACACTACAGCCCCGTTTTAGATATCGTCGACCCGCGAAACTTAGGGGTATGTAACTATTAGGATTATTTATCTATTTATTTAAACTTTTCGCACAAAAGGTACAAAGGCGGACTTATTGCCTTAGGCATTCTCTACCAGCTTAAATCAAATATTCAATTCATACTGTTTAGTTATAATATTCTTGGTATTCTTTCAGAATGTGATAGAAGACTCAGACCCCGTTACCAATCCTTTTTACTATGCTCAAGATAGGGAGAGCTGGGATATACAAGTAGCAGCTAAAGCACATGAGGAGAGTCGACAGAAAAAAACAGAGGAGCGAAGATTGAAGAAGAAAAAAAGTACATCTTTTAAAAACTCATCTTTTATCATGCGTAAGGAGCAAGGGTCGGCACGTCACCTAATAAAAATTATGGTCTATGATTTGGATGGTTGTAATATGGAAGAAACAAACACTGAAACTGATAATGCGAGTGTGAATGTGCAGTATATAGTGACAAGTGATTACGATGATATAATGGACAAAACTGATCATTTAGTTAGTAAAATAGTACAAAAGTTAAGCAAATCTAATGTGTAATGTTTTATTATTGTAAAATGTTAATTAAATTATTATTTGAATGTACGTATGTATGTAAAGCAAAAGAAATGTTTAAATTAATCGTTTTCATGTTTTATCTGTATAATGAAGCAATATTAATAAATCAAACAACTGCTGTAAGATTACATAATTATTTATTTCACATATTAATTAAAAATTCATAATTATTAGTAAACTACAAACTAACAATTATTCAAGTTAGGTACGGATGCCAACACATCAAGCTACCCCAATCTGTCAAATTTCTTTGATAGGTTTTCAACTTTATTACAAAATAATAAATTTAATATTTAATTCAGAACATTTGACAGTTTGGGATAGCTTGATGTGCTGGCGTCTATACTATTATTACAAGATGCTCATATATATGCAATAAATGATATCCGAAAAGATCAATAATTTGTTTTCATTTAAAATACTGTTTTATAATGACCCCATGGTAAGGTTGTTATCTTATCATCCATTATTTGTCGTTTATCATCACTGTTTGACAAAATTACTTTATTTATCTTTTGAGTGAAAATTCTATGATGCTTAGATCTAATAATACACATATCATCTCTGAGTATTTCATTGCTCAGTAAAACCTTTTTATATTTTTCTATATTCAGTTTTTTGGTAATACATTTCTTAACACCTTTAGCTTTCTTTAACGCAGATTTTAGAATCTATACAGTATAATTTTGCTCCTAAACCTACAAATTCTGATATAATTTCACCGCCCATCTCATCTTTGAAGTAGCCAGGTTTTTTAGCATTTACCATTGGTATATTAAATACATTATCTTTTTCTAAGTTGCTAGTACTCAAAATATTTTAAATGACCTTTTAAGTCTTCGTAAAAATCCTTTGTCTGTATTAAATATAGCAGACTGTCAGTGTCTGTATAGCAAAGCTTCAATTTATTATCGTAAATTCTTTTCATGACCGAATAGTGGAACTTATATAAGTGACATTTTGCAATTTCTAAAATACTAAATCCGATATAGATTGGACGATCTAAAACTATTTTGGTTTGGTTCATTTGAATTGATACAAGAGATTCTGAGATAACAGAAAAGCTATTGAAATTAGGTGCGCTAACATATTTTTCAGCCCCGTAAAACTTTTTAGTTCGATTAGAATTGTCTCTCCATATATTTACGAGCTTAACATCGACTTGTTTTCTTTTATTCTCTATGGTTTTTCCAAATATAGAATTATTTTGTTTTTTAAAAAAATCTCTTTCAAAATCAGAAGTTGCATTTTGCCTCAGCCCAGTATTTAAGGAAATATATGATTCTAAGAAATTACTTTGCTGAAATGCCAATATTTTATATATTTTTATCAGTTGTAAACCATTATTTAGACATTCCTTTAAATGAATGTAATGAATAACATATCTATGTTTATCGAAAAGATTAGCAATAAGTTTAGCATTTCGACTACAGAATGGAACAAATTTTTCAGGCGCAAACGGTAAATCGGAATGGGTATCATGCAAGTAGTCAGGGTAATAAAGATCTACTTCTAATATAAATCCAATATCAGAATCAGATGATAAGTTCATAACATCAAAATTTAATATTTCATTCTCAACGAGAAACCTAAATCCTCCTACTGGAAGCTTTTGCATCATAGCATATCCATATAAATTAACACAATCAAGATAAATTAGAAAACTATCAGGTTCTTCACCATTATAATCGGTAACATCCTACTAATATTATAAATGCGAAAGTTTGTATGTATGGATGTATGGATGTTTGTTACTCTTTCACGCAAAAACTACTGAACAGATTTTGACGAAATTTAGCACACAGATAGTTTATAACCAGGATTAACATATAGGATACTTTTTATCCCGACATTCCCACGGGATCGAAACTTATGCGGGTGAAACCGCGGGGCGCAGCTAGTATTTATTATTTGCCTTAGCATATCTGAGTGAACATTGGGCAAGTCCTCCTCTTATACCTTTTTCTATCATTTGATATATTTCTACATCAGAGATTAGATCTAACTTGATTTTAGTATACAATAACATAGCATCCCAGCTTAAGGATGGTGATGAAACGTAATAGCAAGGATCCAGACCATAGTTATTTAAACTCATTTTCCTAAATTTTTCAAAAACATCGCACAGAAGTAAAACGTCACATTTAAGATACAAATCGGTATATTCACCCAAATTTTTTATATCAAAAGTTTTCCAAATATTTAAAGCATGCTCATAGTCTTTATCAGATACTAGCTTCTGCCCGCGGCTTCGCCCGCGTGGATGTCGGAAGTTATCCCACGGGAACGTGCTACCAGGATAAAAAGTATGTGCTTCCCCAGGATGCCATCTATCTCTTTGCCAAATCAGAAGTTCAGAGGTTTAGGCGTGAAAATGTAACATACAGTTTCAAGTTCAAATCCTCCTCTGAAAACCGAAATACCCCTTTTTGCCCCGTCAGGGGACAATTTTCGACAACTTTACATACTTATTATTAATTATTTTCTGTCGAAAGTATCAATACTGAGATTCGAGTTAATCGGACCGCGCATTCAATTTCTTCCACACAAACTTCAACACCCCTATATCCCCCTTTGAGGAGTAGTTTTGAAAAACTAATAGTGATAAACTTTATTGCTTACTTAGGCGAGTATTCATGCCAATTTTCAAGATTAACCTAACGAATAAGATTTTTCATATAAACTGTATCCCCGCTTTTCACCCCCACAGGGGTGGAATTTTGAAAAATCATTTGGGATGTATTCATAACTTGACTCAAAGATTATTTATACCAATTTTCGAGTTAATCATGCCACGCTGTAAAATCCTCCCCTGTAAAATTGAATACCCCTTTTCAGGCCGTCAGGGGTAGATTTTCGAAAAACCCTGATACACATTATTATTTCCTTTCAATTTTAGGTATAAATACTGAGTTTCGATTAAATCAGACCGCGCGCTACAATTCTTCCATACAAACTTTGAAACCTCCCAATCCCCTTTTAGGGGGTAGTTTAAAAAAACAAAAAATGCCCAACTTCATAATTTAATTAGATAAGTATTCGTGCCATGTTTCAAGTTTATTAACTCAAGGAATAAGATTTTTCATACAAACGAAATCCCCCCATTTCACCCTCTTAGGGGTGGAATTTCGAAAAACCCTTTCTTAGTGGATACCTACTCTTCACGAAGAATACACCCTCCAAATTTCATGTCTCTAGGACCAGCGGTTTAGGCTGTGCGTTGATGTCTCAGTCAGTCAGTCAGTCAGTCAGTCAGGACTTTGAATTTTATATATATAGATAGATAGATTCAGATGTGAGTTTGTTAAAAAATTTTGATGGTTCTGGTAATTTATTCTCATCATACCGTTCCCAGGAATCTATGTAATCGTAACAATATATACCTTTTCTTCGAACAATATCAAATAAAGTATTATTAGTAAAAAAAGATTTTAAATGATTAAAATCTCCAGGGTTCATAGTCTTAACCAATTGGTCCATACTTGAGCTTAAAAAATTATACGAATCAATAAATTTCAATTGTACAACATTTGATGCATTGATGGTTATGAATTTTGTGAATGAAATATATTTTTCTTTAGTTCTCGGTATGAGATGAATTCGACCGTTTATCTTTGAAAGTTCATTTATAAATAAATGACTGTCATAACCGGACAAGTTATGAAACACTATTGGGATAAAAGTACATTGCTTTGCATTTAAATTGCATATATCATGCGCAGGGCCTCTGTATTTTCCAGTAAAGTGATCATGGTCCTTAACAATATTATCATTACATGAAAACTTATTTTTACAAATATGGCACTCAGTACTGTTGATAAAACATATTTGTTCATCTTCAGTTAGCGGGATCATATTTTTACTCTCTAATAATACTTCATATAATCGTTTTACATCATTAGTCAAAGATTTGACAAATTTCTTAGAACAATCAGGCCCTCGGTAAGATATGAAATCATTTAATTCGGGATTTGAATAACAACAAATATAGTAAGCAAAACACGTAGCCTCATGAACTTGAATATTTTCTACATATGTTGATTTATGTTTGTCAGAATATTCACGCAATAAACTTTCAAAATCACCATATATCACTATCGGTACTCTTTGGGTTCTTTCATAATTTATGAAACTTATTTCAGTACCCCTCTCAGGTAATATGGTTTGTATTCCGGCACATTCGTGACAATACAATTTCTCTTCATTGTGAAAGTAAATAAAACATTCATCGCATAAATATATTTTACTATTATGTTGAGTCAATTGGTTGTGTACAAGTTTTTCAAAGCTTTTAATTAAACAGAAATGACTCTTTCTATTTTTGGTAATGTAAAGCAAATTGACATGGTATAAACGACGTGATTTTGTTTTATATAATGGACCTGTAACTGTAAAATTATTATCTAAACCGTATATATTAATACTGATATTAGAATTAATTATTTCAAAGCGCTTAATGTCGTTGAAACTAGGGGGAAAACTCATGTTAGAAATATTAAATAAGTCGGAATAATGCGGATATGAAGAAGTTCTGTTTGGATTGGTCTTTGCCGGAAACATATCAGCTACAATACACCAAAGAAAACAATGCTGGTCTTCATTTTTTATGTTTAGACATGATTTAGTATTGACAATACGTTTAGGCAATGGTAAATAAGAACCACATCGCAAAGGATTATATTTTACGATATTAATTTCTAAATGACTGATAGACTCAATTGTCCAGCCTGACTCGGACAGTTCAAATTCTGAACATTTACAAATAAGTTTACCACAAAATGATTTATATATGGACAAAATATCCGTGTTTTGCAATACTACATTATACTTTGTGTTAAATGATTTTAAAGATTTTTCATAATTTTTTGGTAAAATATACCAAACAAATAGTTCAAAATTAACTTTTACCGATTGATGTTTTTTCATCTGGTCTTTGATAATATAAAAAACCGTGTCAGAAATTTGCGTTAAAAATAATTCAAGTGAAATGTTAACCATTTTAGGATTCACTCTATAGCTGATTATCCGATTTCGAAAAGCTGTTGCTATTATATGAACATTATCAAAACGTGTCTGTATTAAGCAATTCGATTTGTGTAAATTAGTTTTTTTGTGTGCAGAATATATCGGAACTGAAACATTACAAACTTCACAGAAAAACATATTTAGATATTTATCATTGCAAAAACTACCTCAAAGTATCTAAATTTTCCAGATTTCTGATATTAATTTCCTGTAAATTATTTATTAAATTCGAATTTTAAAGTGGATGCAAGTTTAAATGTTAAACAAATTACAAATCAAATATTATTATTAAAACAGTATCGAGTATTCTCAATGTTGGATTTTCTCAGAATCGAGTATTCTCAGTATCGAGTATTCTTAGTATCGAGTTTTCTTAGTATCGAGTATTTTTAGTATCGAGTTTTCTCAGTATCGAATATTCTTAGTATCGAGTTTTCTTAGTATCGAGTATTTTTAGTATCGAGTTTCCTGTAAAGAAATCACAATTTAATATAATGAAAATAATAGCTAATAAGTATATCATATGGATTACATTTGTTTAAGAAAAAATGTTTTAATGTAAGTAAATCATTAATATTATTTCATTCCGTCAATGCTATTATATACAATACAAATCGAATAGTTTAATTAGAACAGTATCGAGTATTCTCAATGTTTAATTTTCTCAGAATAGAGTATTTTCAGTATCGAGTATTCTTAGTATCGAGTATTCTTAGTATCGAGTTTTTTCAGTATCGAGTATTCTTAGTATCGAGTTTTTTTTCAGTATCGAGTATTCTTAGTATCGAGTTTTCTTAGTATCGAGTTTTCTTAGTATCGAGTATTCTTAGTATCGAGTATTTAGATTTTTAATATTTCATATATTTGAGCTTCCTGTAAAAAATTACAATTTAGTATAATGAAAATAATAGCTAATTAGTATATCATATGGATTACATTTGTATAATATAAGTAAAAACAAGAGAATAAGAGTAAAAACGGTATCCCAATAATATTATTTTATACCTTTAAATAATATTATTTGGATACAGAACAGGCTGCACGCCCTTAAATTCAGCTTTCGCTGCAGATACAAGATTATTAGTGGCTCGCCAAGTCGCTGAATCGGAGTATACAGAAGCCCTATACGTGAGGAGCGATTGCTTCCATCGGTCCTTTCCGAATTTTTCAGCGTCCCTGTGGTTATAAATACGCAGCTCGATATAATAATCGCCGCTCCGTGTTAGGTCCTGCTGGTAGGAGTTTCCAGAAGCTGTTCTTCTGGACAGGGACGATCGTAGTGCAGTTGCCCTCACCGGTTCAAGATCTCCCTCTTCCTCCTGTAAACATTGTTATAAAAATAACATTAGATAGACTGCCTCTTTAGCCTAGTGACTGCTCCGCTAGCATACCGGCGGACTGTGGGTGTATATTGGTACACCTCTGCCTAACCTTTCGGGGGGAACACAGACGTAATGGTATGTTATGTGACATTCGATAAACATATTTAATATTTCTTAGATGTAAGGTGGAATTCAGTTCAGGCAATATTATTAAATATTCATTTGAAGACTTGTGATGAGAGAATTATATTATATTATTATTCATTTATTTTTTACTCACCGAGGAATCAGCCGCGCGAATGCGCTTGAATTTTTTAGGCCCCTTTGGTGAAGCATCTGTTTCGGAATCCGACTCACTACCAAATAATTCTTTTGGAGGTTGAGTTGAGGCAACAGCTACTTTCTTCGATTTGCCTTTAGCCGCTTTGGTTTTCGGCTTTGGAGATATCTTTTTCTTCGGTTTCAACGATGTAGAAGACTCGTTGGGATGCGACTCTACATCGGATTCGAATGGATTCACAAATGTCGACCTAAAATGAAAAGAAATAGTAATAAATTATAAAATAAACGATTCCCCAAAAGAATAGACAGATTAATAGAACAATCTCTATATTAATAACAATTTTCTCTATCTGGAAATCGATCCTTGAATTATTAGTGGTACTTAGAAAATTGAATAATTTGGTTTGGTAATAGTAGCAATGGTTATTAAACCACTGCACAAGGAGAAGCAAGTAAAATAACTCAATAATACATTTTAATTAGATCTGGGGAATCGAACCCAAAACTTTGAATTTGACAGTTACACTGATGTCGATTGGGCTACCGGGAGCTTAAGAAAAAAAAAACAATTAGCACAATTCATATTTACATCTTGGAGTCGAACCGAAGATTTTACGTTCAGAAGTTACACTTATTGCAGTCAACATGATCACTGAGTTACTACATAGTACCTAAGTAATTAAACCCATAAATATACAATACTTAAAATTGGGAATCGAACCCTAGACTTAACTTTTGATTACTGCATTTACCGTCAATAAATTACAAGGGTAGTAAGTTATAAAAAAAATATAAAAAAATGTTATACATACATACTTGTTGTGGAAGATATTAATCACACAAACACACTGACACTTAATCACTGACGATGATGGAACTTGTCACCAACACAACACCAGCAGTTCACAAATAACTGATTTATGATTGATGGACGAGTCATTGAAGGAGAGTATTTATACCGCTTTTATGTAAGGTAGCGGTTATGTTAATATTTGCAACTATTGTTTAAATGTTTCACTAATATTTGTTTTGTAAATTATATTTCCAGCACTCCTTATATAAGGTCTATAATCATTTGTTCTATATTAGACACTATGCACACAGTCTACAATTCCGTTTTTGGACGATGGCGACGCTCTGTCGCAGCAATCTGAGACGAAATTCTAAAAAGGAAGTTGCATGTACCTTGACTATTCAATTCGGTCTTATTAAGGGTCTCATTAAAATGGTAACAAGCGGTTTTGTAAACACTTACCAAAATAAGTAAAACCTAGAACATTAATTGTTATTTGTTGAAATTTCCGTTTTTTCTGTTTAGGTAACTATAAATCGCTCAATACTGTAATTACTTAACAGTACCCAACAAATTTTTTTAGCATAAACCTCTTAATCTCCTTAATCACAACGGTGATAATATTGCATTTACGGCTACTTGATTTCATAATTAAAAATATTAATTGATTTATTTTAGTTTATTGATTTAATAAATAAGTAATAGAAATGGCTCTCTACGTTCTGTCCAATTCTGTTTATCTTACATATATATATAAAAACAACATCTCATTACATCATCTTTATCTTACATATATGTAAATCATGTCTTTATGGTTTAATTTTCTTCATAATATTATAACTCAATCATCTCATCAAGCGTGGTGGCAGAATCAAGTCGAAACATGTCAATATCATAAATGTACCTGTATACTTATATACCGAATAACTTGCATTAAATTGGCACATCGTGTTATATCTACTAAAAAAATATCAACTTTAATTATGTAAAAATTAGATCGATTACAGAAAAATTTGAACTATTGAAATGCAAAGAAAAAGGTCTTAACTATATTTTTTTTTGTTGCATTGGAATTAGAACTTTATAATGTGACATTATGTTTGTAGTTCCAAAACTTATAATTATAATATATTAAGTAGGTATTATAACCATAGGACAAAGTGGTCCAATATTTTATCAAGTCTATGAAAACACGTTTGGCTCATTGATTATAAGGTCGACATCACATGTAAATATTGTAGACGTTTAAGATGCTGTAATAAGGTTGAAATTACATTGTAAATAGTAGATTATTAGATGCTGTAATTAATGGGTCAAATGTGTTTTTGCGGGTTCGATTCCCCCAAACCGGAACAAATGAGTAAGTATTTGTTCCGGTTTGGATTTGGTTTTTGTAATTTTTTACATTTTTTTACATTATAATCAATTACTCTATCTCCATATTACAGTTGGTACGCATCAAGTTATAATTTCCAGTAAAAGCAGACCTCTCTCTCACTATACGGAAAGCCTATGCCAGGGGTGGCGAACCTTTATGGATCAACGTGCCATTTTTTCTAAAGAAATATTATTGAGGTCATAGACGGACCCTCAAATAATGTAGACATAGTAATTATTGGGATAATAATAAAAACTATAGTAGGTATACTTATATAAAGTGAGGACGCGCATGCTAACCAAGCTTGCTTCAAAAACTCTCCCTCTTGAAAAGTTTTACTGCGCCTAGCAATGACATTTTTACAGCCGAGTAACTTGCCGCGCTCGTATGACCATTTTTGCCAACATATTTTAATCATAGACGTCGACAGTTTATGTCTGTCTTTCATTTCACTTGCAATAATTCGTTTAGCTCTAGTTCGTTTTTTTTTGACAAACCACAGCTAGTCATGCCATATTTCTCAATACTTCATAGTGAACTTTGTGACTTTGAATTAATCGTTTCAACGCTGCAATTGTGCAACGCGGTGCGGCGATCGAACATGATATTGTTGTTTATTATTTTAAAGTACATGCGATCATCGCTATATCAGTTCGACACCGGGCCAGTTTGTGAATTTTGTGATACATACAACAACCGCTCGGATCGGCAAAAACAATTGGAGATCAAACGCTCCACTGTGAATGAAAACACAATAGTATGTATTAATCGTTCATTGTATCAGGGTTCTGCATTTGTATTATTGGGACGTTCTGCATAACGCGCTCGAGCGAAGCGAGAGCAAGTGATGCAGAACTCCCAATAATACACTACTGTCCGCACTTATGACAATTTTATGTTGACGGAATCGAAGCAATATAGACAACAAATCATCTTGGATAGGGGGACCAACCATCTGTATTTCGTTAAAGGACCTACCTGATGTGGTTCTGGCGGAAGCGTCAAAAACTACCCTTAATTTGGTGGTGGTTCTTGACTCCTTCAAAACACCATGATGTGGTAGATAGTTTGAACATGTTGAGTCGAGTGGGTGCCTAGTAGATTCAGACATGTGCCCCAGCTCTATGTACTCATTAATAAAGTCAACATATAGGCTTTTAAGGTGAGGATCTCTACCCAAACGACGTTCAAGAGATAGAAATCGCTGCTTAGCCATCATGTATGAATCACCCAACACGTCTAGTGACTCTTTGAAGGGAATACTTACCACAAATCGCCCATCAGAATTACGATATGTGGTATCTATGAAGTGTTGCTCACATGATCTCTCTTCACCAGAGTGTTTATGTATAGACGACACAGAATCTAACTCCCAAAACCGATCTAAATCTACTTGTAAGTTATTATTGTGCATACAAACATGTGAAGAGGAATCGGACTGATGATATGCACCCGAAATGAGCCAACCTAATTTTGACTCAAGCAAAGTGGGCTTATGAGTACCTAATGCGATACGGACAGTGCCTATGATACCCCAAAAGACTTCCGCACCAACTAGGACGTCGATTGAAGACGGAACATAATAAGTGGGGTCAGCAAGACGCACGTTCGTAGGTATACGAATATTGCTAGTATCCACAAAAGTATTAGGAACTGATGCTGACACTTTCGGCAATATGAGGCAGTCAATGTTCAGTTCGTACTCACTATCATCAATTGATTTTAATGACACTGAGCACCCCTGAGTACAACTAGAAACTTGATAGTTTATACCTGTTACCTTGGACTTGGTAATGTAGGTAGGAATATGCAGCTTACGAACAAAGTCCTCCGAGATGAAATTTGTTGTACTTCCACTGTCCAGCAAGACTCGTGCTGTATGGTGGTTACCGTCAGCCCCGGTCACCCTCACGAGCGCTGTGGAAAGTAAACTTACTCGAGATGTAAACGATTGACTAGCTGATAATGCAGTGTTGTGTGCACTAGGAAGAATATTATCATTATTGACATGTAATAAAGTGTTGTGTTTTTGACGACAATATTTACAATGACCTAATTTGCATTTGGAGACATCATGACCTGGACGAAGACAATTCATGCACACTTTTGAAACCTGAGCCTTTGCAATACGAGCCTGTACCGAGAGACTTTTAAACTGGTCGCATGCAAAAATAAAATGATCCTGACGACACATGGGACATGACAATGGTTTTACATTTACATACATACGGACAAATTCCGAATCGCAACCATTAACATTTTCCATAAGCAAAGACTCAGCAACAGAAGGTGATGTTTAGGGATTTAGTAGTTGAAACGGGAATATCTGAAAAGAAATTTTCAAATGCCTCGGCGACTTGTGAGTCTGATTTTATTATGTTGTCATTAATCGACAGGCTGTAGTTAGTGTTTCGATTACTAGACCTTCCCGTTTCACTATTAATAATATTCCAAGTCGTTTTAATTACATTACTGCTGTTTTTAATCTTTGAACCTAAATAAAGTGACTTGGCCATATAACAAACTTTTTTAAATAATTTTGAATAATTTCTAACATACAAATTAAATTAATCGGTGTCAACGTAAGTCCTTTCATTGTACAGTTCATAAAGCCGCGTTCTACTTTTATGAATACCAATGGTAGCCCAATCACTAAAAGATCCGTTACTATTAACCGAGATAGTCTAGGGACCGGGATAGGGCATGAATCTCGGAATCTCGAAATACCGCAATATCGGAATCTCGGAACGCAAGTTCCGATATTACAATTCCGATACTGAGTGATCCAATATCGAAATCGGACATTTTTTTCTAAATTTTGAGTTTTAAACTAAACCTATATTTTAGATCCTTGTGTAGCGCGCTACCATATTCCTGTTGCCAGCTCGCTAAGCATGTGATACAAGAACAATAATAGTGTTGTCTGTCTCGCTCACTCTTTACTTACGCGGTACGTCTTGCTTATTCGCACAAACGAACAAAATATTCTGTCAATCAGTTGCACTTAAGAACTGGATAAGTTAAGACGTGTTTTATGTGGCTACATGCAACGTCGCGTCGCTTTAAAACATGTAAGTACAAATTATTATCTAATTGTTGTTTTTCAATTCAGTATAATATAAACTACTGTGTTTAAATGGTTTTATAATTGTGCTAGCTCAAAATAAAATAAAAAAACGCCGAAAATGATTCTTTCTTTCGTAGACTTTTAAGATGCTAGTTTGTATAGTAGATCGTAAAAATACGGTTTCTCCTTTATTAAATAAATCAAAAAACTACTATTAAGTTATGTAGATAGCGAGAGAGTCATAAAACGTACGTATATAAGGTAATATTTAATATTAGATACCTGCTATAGGTAGGCTTGCTTGTTTGTTCCAGGCCCAGGTACCTAGGTTAGGTAGGTACTGAATCCGGCGGTGGTGGTGCCGGAGGTGTTGGTGACGGCGGTGGTGGTGATAGCGGCAGTGGTGACGAGTACTGCGGCGGTGACTGATACTGCGGTGGTGAAGGCGTCGGCGGCAGTGTTAGTGCCGATGGCGATTGCTCCGACGCAGGCAACGGGACTGGGGAAGGCGGCGGCAGCAGCGATGGCGAATCCGACTCGTACACCTCCAAAAAGGGATGATGTGCCGGCGTCGCCACCGGCGCCACCGCCGGCACCGTCGAGCTTACGCTCGTCCCTCACTGTAATTTTAAGTTTGTGAGGCAGAGGCCCGCCTCCCGTTGCCAAACCCTGCTGTCAGAGCTCCGACGCCTTCTTACGGACGTTATATTTTTGCTGGTTCCAATACTAGCAAAGTTAAATAATCTTAATATTTATTACATGACACACAATCATTTAAAAAACGGCTTACTTTTAAATTGCACATTAGCAGTATTAGTGTTAGTAAAATTAGTAAAGGTGGTATGCCATTATTAAAATTCCACTGTCCAAAATTGACTTGATTCCCGACGTTTCTGTCATGTCTTATAGTTGTTGTCATAATAAAATATCAAGCTCTAGATTTCCAGTAAAAGTAGCTTATACTGGAAAAGTATAGATTGATAAGTCGTAGTACGGACATGCACCTCTTCACACACACTCACAAGTATATTAATTATTGTTCATTACACTTACGTCTCGCCATTTTTTAAACGTTTTGCAGCCCGCGCCCTCGCTGTTGAGGCGGGCTGCAATATGTTTCCAAACATTATTGGTGTTGATTTTTGCCAAGGGACCCTCATTCGCCAGGGATCCGTTGGCAATGGAAACGTTTTTTTCCAGGAATCGGAGCAGCAGCTCCCACTGCCGCTCCGAAACTTTTCTACTAGCTGGCATTTCTGAAAAAATAGATCAACAGAACTAATGTAAGAGCATGGAACATACTTCATTTAAAAAAACGAACTCAATACAACACAATCTTTATATTTATAACCACTTAGATTTATCTTACAGTAAGAAATTGGTAATAACTTACTCGACTCGGTTCAAATTGTAGTTTGAAAAAGTTTGTTGACACGCCGGCGAAAACACACAGAACATAAACAAATTAACTTTTGCCACAGAAATAAAAAGTCAGATGCAAATACGTTTTGTTACAGACAGGAACAGCGCATCGTATCTGAATTAAATGGCAGAGATTGGCTTATTGCCTGCTCATACCTATCCCACCAGAATGCTCAACTGTCTCGACCACGTCATGATGAAAACCATTTGTCCTGCCACTGTATGTGTCATTGATTCCTGTATAACAGATAATTTTCCAGTGATTGTCTCATTAAGCATTTCCACACGTAGAATTATGAACAAAAATTTTAATACAAACAAATTAGACATAAAAACGTGTGTTACTCAAATAGAGACGCTTGATTTCTCCTTTATTAAGTCTATTCCTGATGCAAACGCTGCCGCCACTGTTTTTGTAGATAAACTATCAGACATTATAAAAGCGAATACTAAAGTCTACCAAACAACTTGTAAAAAAAGAATCCTTAAACCTTGGATTACAAGTGGGCTTATGCGCTGTATTAGACATAGGGACCGACTCCATAAACAACACAAAAAGAGCCCAACTAACTACACCTTAGAAACAACGTTTAAACGTTATTGGAATTACTGTAATTCTCTGTTAAGAAAATTGAAAACAACTTATGAAAAGTCCCTACTCCAAAACGCCAAAACTCCCAAAGAGTCGTGGAAAGCAATTAAGTCCATAATTAACTATAATGATCATAAATCAACTGCAGATGCCTTACTAAATTCTAATTCAAACAACATTAATAAAATCAATAAATATTTTTCACAAATAGGTAAGCAGCTTGCCGATGCCATCACTCCTACGCATAATCCTATTTACAATTTTAAAGTCCCTCGCAACCTTAATTCTATTGTTCTCTTACCGCCGGATGAAGCAGAAATTGAAGCACTAATATTAAACCTTAAAAATAACTGTGCTACTGGCTGGGACTCTATACCAGTTCAGTTACTTAAACTGTGCAAAAATATTATAGTCCCTCCTCTCACTTACCTCTTTGAACTTTGCTATGCTCAAGGTATCTTCCCGGACGTGTTTAAGAGAGCTCTTATTACTCCTGTGCACAAGGGTGGGAATCGAGACGATGTGTCGAATTATAGGCCTATCTCTGTATTGTCTGCGCTTTCAAAACTATTAGAAAAAACACTTAAGCAGACTCATTCAATTTCTTGAAAGTAAACATATTTTGGCTAACACTCAATTTGGCTTCCGGGCGTCTAAAAGCACCAATGATGCAGTTAGTCAGCTTACTGATTTTGTATCATCTAAAGTTGACGAAAATCAAAAGTGTATAGGAGTTTTCCTTGATTTAGCCAAAGCATTCGACATAGTCTCGATTTCAGCCCTTGTGAACAAGCTAGATGTCATTGGCGTAAGAGGAACGGCCCTAAAAATGTTTGAGGACTTTTTGTGTAACCGTAGACAGCAGGTAAAGATTGGAAACTATCTTAGCTCTGATGCAAATGTTGTCTATGGCGTTCCCCAGGGCAGTATACTCGGCCCAAGTCTCTTCCTGGTGTACATCAATGACCTGTGTCTTCAACCACTCTGCAACGGTAAAATATTTGCGTATGCTGACGACACGGCCGTAATATTCCACGGAGAGACTTGGGATGAGGTACGTCGCAATAGCGAGAACGGCCTCCATCGACTTGGCCAATGGCTCGGAGTCAATGTCCTCACTCTCAATATATCCAAAACTTCATTCATATAATTTTCATTTTCCAAAATTAACATTAAAAACGTTAATATTAAAGTTCATTCTTGTAATTATCCTAATAGTAATAGCTGTTCTTGTCTTCCTATTAATAAAGTTACACAGGTTAAATACTTAGGTGTTATCATGGATGAGAGGCTAAGTTGGGAACCCCATATAAGTCTTGTTACGGGTCGCACTAGGAAGCTAATCTGGGTTTTCAAAAAACTTAGGCACGCCGCGGAATTTCCTCTGCTTCGTAATATATATTATGCTTTAGCTGAATCCATACTTGGTTACTGTGTAGGGGTCTGGGGTGGTGCCTGTAAAACCCACATGATGCAATTAGAAAGGGCTCAAAGGTCATTACTGAAAGTAATGACTTTTAAACCCTTCAGATATCCGACTAAACAATTGTATTATAATTGCGAATTGTTAACAATTAGACAATTATATATATCCCAAATTATTTAAAAAAAACACAAGCAAACTCCCTGTGATGTAAATGTGTATAAGAGAAAACGTGTTACTACTAACGTATGCGCACCTGTCAGATGTCGGACAGCTACGGCTAGACGACAGCAATCTCATAGGTCATCCTACTTATACAATAAAATAAATAAAATAATAAATATTCATCCACTTACTGTTCGAGAAACAAAAATGAAACTTAAGAACTGGCTACTTACATTAAACTACGATCAAACAGAAATGTTATTGCTCACAGATTAATATTCCCTACTACCACATACCTCACCTACATCTAACATCCATCACATCCATCACACACACACACCCCCACACACACGTACACAAACACGTTATCTACATGCATAAACACAACATGAGTAAACCTGACCCATCACTTATTTGATTTATTTCATCTTATTATTATTACTAATTTTTTTAATATTTTTATTCCCAATTTGTATCAAGCAGAAAGTGGGAGAGGGCACTGACTTCTATAATACAGGTTTTTACCTAGCTCAGAAGTCAGGGTTTTCATAGGATTCTTGTAAAAAGTTTGTGAATAAATTTATTATTATTATTATTATTATTGACTTCCGCGCGAGCTGTTCTTGTGAGCGGACGCTTATTAATCTTTGTCTCAGTTTATTGAGTGCGTATTTTTTTATCTTGTTTACGCGCCGGCCAACCGGTTTTTTCCGGTCGGTCCTTGCAGCTGTTGCTTTGTTAACATGAGTGAATCAGATCCAAGTAATGTAAACAACAATTCACTGTCGAGCGCTGACGAATTCGAGCATGGTACAAATATGGAATTGGAGGACAATACACAAATTAATGACGTTGAGTCGATAGGAAGGAAAAGGACGAGGGATGAAAACTCTTCTGAAGAAGGATGGACCGTAATGAATAGAGGACGAAACAAACTGGTATGTTCTAGAGGAGACAAAGGTGAGAAGGAAAAAGAAGAGAGGATACAGGTATGTGTGACTTGTAAAGAACCTTTGCCGAAACAGTTCGCTTTAGCACGGTTACTTAAGACGCATAATATTGCCAGTGCCAAGATTTATAAGATTAAATACGTGCATCAAAATAAAATGTTGATTACGTTTGATAACGATATCGGCGTAGATGAATCTATAAGTTGCTCGGGGTTTACTGACATGGGATGGTATTGTCAAAAAACATCCGAAGTAGGTGCGTCGTATGGTCTTATTAAAGCTATGGATTTGGATATATCTGATGAAGATCTTAAATCTAATATATCAAGCAGTGCTGAAATAATATCTGTTAAGAGATTAAATAAACGTAGCTCGGAGGACCCTGATGGTAACAGCTGGACTCCGAGTGAAACGATTCGGCTAGGATTTAAAGGTCCTTCTCTTCCACCTTATGTCTATATTTACATGGATTTAAGAAATTTCCAGACTTTTGCCGGATCTCCGTTTTCAACTGAGGTGTGCATATGGCGGCGTTGGGCATCTCTACACATCTTATTACAGCGATTGCGTGCATCAACAAGGATCTCCCGGTTCAACGGTGAGGGCCGACACTTATATTTAGTTTTGGTTACAGCCTTTCTGTGCATGATAGTCCTAATCTCGTCTGTAAGCCATGATGCCGGAAGATGCTTTATTTTCACTGCACGAATGGGAGCGTGAATATCATACAGCTGCACAAGGTTATCTGTCAGCAAATTTACTTTATCATCTATCGACTCAACATTGAATAAAGGAGCCCAGTCAATACTGCTAGCATCTCTTCGGAGATCATCTGTATTCATACCACTAAAATTGCGCTGCAACAGAATCTTAGGTTTTGCCTTAGGTGGGCGAATTTTATAGGATAGGAATAAAAGGTCATGGTAAGAAAACATGTCAGCTGGGCATTGGCCATGCTTGCTGACATGTTGAGGAGACGACACAATGAGTAGATCCAGAAGTGAAGGATTACAGTTTGGAAAATGGTGAGTGGCACTCAAGGGGAGAATTGATAAATTCGACGACTGGACTATTGATCGAAAAGAAGAGGAGCGGGAATCGTTTTTCAATAAGCAAGTATTGAAGTCCCCCATAATGACTGTGTGACTGTAAGAGGGTGTTAGGTTTTCTAAGATATTTTCAAAGGAAGACAAGAAATTTATACGTGACGAAGGGCAATAATAAACACCTAGAAGAACTTTCACGTGGTTCAGGGTTACTTCCAAAAAGAGATGCTCGCCCGCGTTTTGCGGCGGAGGTTGTGCAGACATATTGACAATAGAAAAAGGAATATGTGGACGGAGGTATATGGCAACACCGCCGCCACCGCCACTCGTTTCTTATTAGTCGAAAACCCGGCAAGGAATAGGAAGTAGAAGGGAGACATGGCTTTAGCCAAGATTCTGAGACAAGGATAGCATGGATGTTCTTACAGTCTAGATACACTAGCATGTCAGAATAATGTGCCGGAATACTCTGGGCATTTATATGGACTACACTGAAATTCTTAGGTACATCGGAAAACTGAGATTCAAGGGTGTCAGCAAGGGACGGAAAAGTAACAAAGCTGTCATTACTACAGACCGACAAAAAGCTTTCGGTGTCGCTGTCATCATTGCTATCTGACATTGACACTATATAAATAAATGAAATAATAATAATAAAAATAAACTAAATAAATAATTATAAATGTTAATAAAAAAGTGCCATTAATTAAATCCACCCGCCAGTTGAGTGTTAACATTTTAAAAGTTATAAAAATAAGCAAAGCATTTAAAAAAGTAAAATAAAAATAAAAATTTCATCGTCCGGGTAACAGAATGGTATTACTAAAGTTTATGGCATAGGAAATGAAGAGAAAGACGTAAGAATAGCAAGCAAAAATAATAACATAAATATACTTGGCACACTGTACACTGGTTTCTGAACGAAAACTAAGAAACAGAACGACACATGACGTGACTTTTGACTTATTGAGTTGACAGCTGACAGACAGAAAGGAATAAATTATGTACTGGAAATAAAAAGAAGGTAAACAATACTTACATGTTAGATGAGAAAGGGTATAGAAATTACTAGTAAAATGAAAAAAAAATTGAGAGGGTACGAGTTACAAACAAAAACTGCCACCCGGACGGTGATACTAACTGTTCTACTCATTACCATGCCTATTTAGTCTGCATTAAAACATTGAATCGACGACACGTATTTTTATTATCTCATACAGTCCACAGTCAATACTGAACCTTATTACTACCATCGTAAGGAACATTTTGGTCCAAACGAGTCGGATAGATCAAGCGATAACGAGACCGCATTCCAACGCCGAGTTCAGTGCAAAAAATTGTTATTGTAAAAATTAAACACGTGTTCGTTGCATTTGGACAATTTTGAACAAATTCGTGATTTTCAAGACAGTTCGAGTGACTTGTGTTATCGAGCTTCATTCTTCAAGAATTGTGCTACGTATTGGTGTAAATTTTACACATAAAGAACCACTACAACTATGGAAACAGCCGATCAAATCCTTAGTGAATTGGAAGATTTATACAACATCATTATCAAAACTAAAGAGAACTTTAAGAAGTGTCCCAAAGCACGCCTAACCACAGGCTATTTAGAAGCAAAAATACAGTGTATCGACGAGTATTGGGTATCGTTTAAAAGTGCTCATAGAAATTTATTAAAAGTGGTTACGAAAGATAAACGTAAACAGTTCGAGTATTTTAACAAGGATGAATACAGTTTATGTGAAGAAACGTTTATGCAAATCAAAGCCGACATTAAGGATTTGTTAACGTCTGCAGCATCTGGACAAGCAAAAATGATTGTCGATGCGTCCAACATAATTAACCAGAATGTACAAGCTCCACAAGTCAAATTACCAAGGATACAATTGCCTTCATTTACGGGTAATTACGAAGATTGGCCAACTTTTCAAGACTTATTTTTGTCATTGGTTCACCAAAATGCAACACTCAGCAGTGTGCAGAAACTGCATTATTTGAAGACGAGCGTCACTGGCGAGGCTGAAGCTTTACTCAAGCATATTCAAATTATTGAAGAGAATTATACTCAAGCGTGGGACATTCTGAAAAAACGTTATAGTAACAAGCGTCTTATAGTTACGTCATTACTCAAACGCATGTTTAATCAAAAGAAACTGCACAGCCAGACTGCTAACCACATTAAGTCCTTGCACGATACTACTACAGAGTGCCTTCATAGTCTAAAGAATCAGGGCCTTAACGTTGAAACTTGGGACCCAATGATTGTGTTTGTAGTCGGGCAAAAGATGGATATGGAGTTACATAAAGAGTGGGAAGAACATGTCAGTATAAATGACGGTGATACGCTGCCAACGTTATCGTCATTAATGAAGTTTTTAGAATCAAGATTTCGTACGCTTGAGCTGATTTCAAATACTTCGTCAAAGGAAAAGGTTCGAGAACGTTCGCTGCATATTTCTACTGCTGAAAAGAATGAATGTTCTATGTGTAAAGGTGACCATTCACTCAGTCATTGTAAAGACTTCGGAAAAATGGAACCGACGCAAAGATATGAATTAGTGAAAAGCAAGTTCATCTGTTTCAATTGCTTGGTTCCTGGACACTCCGTTAAGAATTGTAGGCTGTCCACCACATGCAGACTCTGTCGAAAACGTCATCACACGCTTCTTCACCGAAAGGGAACAACCACAGCTACCCAAGGTTCATCAAGTAATGAAACTCAACCGAAGGTAACAACGCAAAGCAATGTAGAAGGTGGAGAAGAAGTCAAAACGAGCGTCAATACAGTGATGACGTCACAATCACAAATTTACACCGGGAAGGGAAAGAGAATTGCACTATTAGCGACGGCAGTAGTTTTAGTACGAAGTAATGATGAACACACTACTGTGTTGAGGGCGCTAATAGACCCCGGATCAGAGAGTTGTTTTATTACCGAAAGAGCCGCTCAAATATTAAAGCTTAAAAGGCAACCAGTTACAGGAAGCATATTAGGAATGGGATCTATGAAGTCAAAAATCACCCAAGTAGTTCAGGTCGAGGTATTGTCAATGTGTTCAAAATACAGCCTCCAGATTGATGCTTACGTCATAAGCAAGCAACTGACTACTGAGATTCCCAAAACAACAATTAGGGTACAAGACTGGCCTCATCTTACAGGGCTTAGTCTGGCTGACCCTAACTACTACACCTCAAGTACAATAGATTTGCTTTTGGGTCATGAAGAGTATGCACAAATACTACTGAATGGTGTCATGAAGGGTCCTCCAGGTTCACCATGCGCGCAAAAAACCAGCCTTGGATGGATTTTATTTGGAAAAATAGATGACAATACACAACCAGAGCAATCTATGATCGTCATGCATCATCAGGTAGAAATTGACGATATGTTAAAGATCTTATGGGAAGTAGATACAAACAAATCAAGAAAGTTGACAAAAGATGAAGAGCTTTGTGAGAAGATATACGAAACAAGCTACAAAAGAAACGAAGAAGGACGATATATCGTGAAGCTACCGTTCAAAACAAACAATCCTAAATCAGTAGAAGGAAATACGCGAAACATTGCGTTAAGAAGATTAGAGTACCTAGAACAAAAATTAAATAAAAACCAAGAATTAAAGAAAGCCTACACTGAAGTGATCGAAGAATATATTAAAATGGGACATATGGAAGAAGTATCAGTCGAAGAAATTCATAATGATTCAGTGTATCTACCACACCACGCAGTTTTACGATCCGAAAAAGAGACGACCAAGACACGAATAGTATTCGACGCTTCTTGCAAGGGTGTCAACGGAATATCACTCAATGATGAACTTTTGACCGGGCCAGTCCTTCAAGAAGATTTAAGGAGTATCATAATGAGATGCCGTTTACACAAAATTTGTTTTGCAAGTGACATTGAGAAGATGTATAGGATGGTTTTAGTCACCAAAGATAGTTCTGACTTCCAAAGAGTATTATGGCGTAAGACACAGAATACTTCTACATTTGATGAGGTCAAGGACTACAGACTTCTGACAGTAACTTTTGGAACTGCTTCGGCACCATACCTAGCCATCAAAACTCTTATGCAGTTGGCACATGACGAAGGTAGAAATTACCCAGTCGCGTGCAAAATGATCGAAGAAGATTTTTACGTCGATGATCTCATTTCTGGCTGCGACACTGTTTTAGAAGCTATTGAAGTCAGCAAACAATTACAAACCATTCTCAATAAAGGCAAGTTTAAACTAAGAAAGTGGACATGTAATAATGCTGAATTCCTTCAATCCATAGAACCCAACGACAGATCAGCTAAGGCAAGTTTAGATATCAAAATGGAAGGAACTGTTAAAGCTTTAGGAATAGCTTGGAATTTAGGTGATGATGAATTTCAGTACACTTTGACAGTACCACCTATTTCAAAAGTCACAACAAAGAGGACAGTTCTAGCTGATTTACAACGACTGTTCGATCCCCTCGGCTGGATCGCACCTGTAGTTATTAGAGCCAAAATATTTGTACAGAAGTTGTGGCTGCAGGGCATTGGATGGGACGAACACATAGGTGATGACCTAGAAAAACACTGGTTCGAGATTAGAAACGATTTAAACCATGTCAATAGCATCAAGATCAAACGATGGCTCAATACACTTAGTACCGCCAAGCATAATATCACACTTCATGGATTTAGCGATGCGTCCATGCACGCCATGTCAGCAGTTGTATATTCTCGAGTTATAGATTCAGACGGAGCCATCAAAACGAGCATTGTCGCTGCGAAAACCAAGGTGGCCCCTGTAAAGACAATATCTGTGCCTCGTCTGGAGTTATGCGGAGCAGTACTTCTGTCAAAGCTCATACATCACGCTGCCGAGGCTATGAGAATACCATCCACACAAGTCTACGCATGGACTGATTCATCCATAGTTTTGTCCTGGCTTGTTGGCGAGCCTAATCGATGGAAGCCTTTTGTGGCGAATCGTGTGGTAGAAATATTAGAAAATGTAACCAACAGTCAGTGGTACCATGTTCACTCTGAGGAAAATCCAGCAGACGTTGCATCACGTGGCACAACAATATCAGAATTGCAAGAGAACTCATTATGGTGGTACGGCCCAAAGTTTCTCTTGGAAAGAAATATGGAATTTAGAAGGCCAAATGTAACTCAAACAGATTTAGAGACAAGACAAGTTAAAGTTTTGTTAAATACACAAGAAGTAGAAGACAGAGAATTTTTGAATTTTGAAAACTTTAATAGTCTACAAGAATTACAGAAAACATTAATGTATTGCAAAAGATTTTTAAAGTTTAAGAAAACTGATAATATTTTGGATGATGTCACTACCGAAGAGTTAGAAAATGCATTGAAGATATGTATAAGAAAATCACAGAATCAAAGTTTTATAGAAGAAATAGAAACAATTTTGAAAACGAAACAAGTGAAACAGAAAAGTCATCTAAAATCATTGAATCCATTCATAGATGACGAGAAAATATTACGAGTTGGTGGCAGGCTTAGGCACGCCAACCTTAGTAATGATAATAAGCATCCTATTATTTTGGACAGTAAACACGCTCTTAGTAAATTGATTATCGCCGATGCACATCAAAGAACACTCCACGGAGGTGTAGAGTTGATGCTCTGTTATTTGAGATCGAAATACTGGATCGTAAAAGCGAAGAATGCGGTGAAATCCCATATACACAAATGTTTAGTTTGCGCCAGGGTATCAGCCAAATCCAGGACTCAAATAATGGGAGATCTTCCTCGTGTTAGAGTTACACCATCACGCCCTTTTCTACACAGTGGTGTAGATTTTGCTGGCCCATACACAGTTCTGTTATCAAAAGGAAGGGGAGGCAGAACAATGAAGGCATATATTTCTATATTTATATGCATGAGTACCAAGGCCATTCACCTTGAGTTGGTTGGTGACCTTACCTCGGAAGCTTTTATTGGAGCCTTCAGACGTTTCGTAGCTAGAAGAGGCAGATGCATTCATTTGTGGAGCGACCAGGGCAGAAATTTCATTGGAGCTAACAAGGATCTAGTAGAGGCATGGAACAAAGCTAAGTTGGAGTTCAAGGGTCAAGTGGCAGATTCTCTAGCGCAAGACGGCACACAATGGCATTTCATCCCGCCTTACAGCCCGAATTTTGGTGGCCTGTGGGAAGCAGGTGTGAAGTCCTTAAAGTACCACATGAAAAGGATCCTAACAACGAACTTGACCTATGAAGAAATGACAACTCTTCTATGTGAGATCGAATCCTGTCTAAATTCGCGCCCTCTATGTCCTGTAGATGATCATGACGTCGACACTATCAATCCCTTGACAGCTGGTCATTTTTTAATGGGAGAAGCCCCTATTGTCGTTCCTACGTCCGATATGCGAGATGTTAATTTAAACCATTTATCTCGCTGGAAGTATACACAGAGGCTGTTGAGAGAACTGTGGCAAAGATGGCAGAATGAATATCTTTCTAGATTACAACAGAGGCCGAAATGGATAAAACACAGGAAAGAGTTTGAAATTAATGACATTGTCTTAATAAAACAAGACAATCTGCCGCCAGGAAAGTGGTTGCTTGGTCGCATTATGGCAAAGCATCCTGGACCAGATAATATTACAAGGGTTTACAGCGTCAAAAGTGGGGACAATGTAACTAAAAGATGTATCACTAAATTATGTTCACTGCCAGTGAATAGTAAAGATGATTAATTTATGTAATTTATGGCATGTTGTTATGAAGTGAGGTTATTTTAATTGGGGTGCCAGGGCAGAAAACCTCCACGTGCGCCTGGGCACTGGAGTTCCCTTCTGGATACGTCCGGGGGGAAGACCAGTGTTCGGGCCGGTGCATCCCGGGGTGCGGGCAGCGATTTCTTGTTGGGATTATTTCCCAATGAGATCTCGCTGCCCGCATGCTAATGTTCTGCCAAGAGGAGCGCTCCACACACGTCGCTATGAGGAGCAGAGCGGCAACTGTTGTGGAGTAAGAGCGGGCCCGGTGTGCACTTACCCTGCCGCCGGGCAGGCAGGAGGGGTAACCCCCCCCTCCTGCCACCGTTAATCTCGTAGCCCCGAAGACTGTCAAGGTCATGTCTCTGACATTTGACGGGGGTCGAGGG